>OY998247.1:52345082-52822582 GCA_963922005.1 Cornus suecica
ATATACGCCAGTGCTCGATACTCTGATTCAACACTTGAACGGGCCATTACATTTTGCTCTTACTTTTCCATGACATCAGATTACCACCCACAAATACACAGTATCCAGAGGTGGATTTCTAATAATAAGGAGATCCTGCCCAACCCAATGTGAAGTTCGAGGATTAGACATGAATTGACTCACCACACTCACAGAGAAAGCAATATCCGGACGAGTCACTACAAGATAATTGAGTTTCCATACTAGACACCGATACTGATTTGGTTAAGGGAACTCATCACCATCCTCCATAGATAACTTGACCTTTTGAGTCATAGGAGTATCGTTTGGTTTAACATTCATCATTCCTGTATCCCGTAGAAGATCCAGAGCATATTTTCGCTGGCAAAGATATATCCCACATTTGAATCTAACCACCTCAATACCCAAGAAATAACACAAATGACCTAAATCTTTAGTTTGGAACCGACTCTTGGAGAAATATTTTCAGCAAAGAAATACCTGTATCATCGCTCCCTGTAATGACAATATCATCCACATAGACAACCAGAAAGATGCAATCTGCAATGGAATGGCGATAAAAGACAAAATAATCTTTGCCCGCTCTCTAAAGACCAAATTCCAATACAATTTCGCTAAAGCGCCCAAACCAAGCCCGTGGAGACTATTTCAGGCCATAAAAAGATTTTTTCAAACGACAAACAAGCCTAGACTCCCCCTGAGCAACAAACCTGAGAGGTTACTCCAAATAGACTTCCTCCTGAAGATCACCATAGAGGAAGACATTCTTGACATCCAGCTGATGTAATGGCCAATCAGAGGTAGCAACAAGAGAAATAAGAGGATGAGCATAAGCCAATTTAGCAACAGGCGAGAACATATTGGTGTAATCAACACCATAAGTTTGAGCATAACCTTTGGCAACTAAACGAGCCTTGAGACGAGCAACAGTTCTATTTGGATTCATCTTAGTGGCATAGACCCACTTGCACCTAATAGGTTTCTTGGCAAAAGGCAAAGGAATCAAATCCCATGTTTGATTAGACTCAAGAGCAGACATCTTATCTTTCATAGTAGTCAACCAGGCTGGAGAAGAAATAGTCTCTGAGAGATTCCGAGGAACATATATAGAATCCAGGGTAGAGATAAAGGCCTGCAATGACTGTGAGACACCTGCATAAGAAATAGTAGCCGGAACAGGATAATTGACACAACCACGTTTACCCTTCTGGAGAGCAATAGGAACATCCAAGTATGAATCTGAAGCAGGTGTGGGAGGATTTGAAGACGGGAGACCAGATGTAGCAGGAACATCTACAGGAGAAGAACCAAATACCTGACACGGTCCACGAACATATGTCTAGAGGGGAGGAGCGGACGGGACAGAAGTGACTCGAATCAAGTCATACACCATAAAGTGATCAAGAGATGGAGATGAAGGTGGGTCAACGGACGACACAAAGGAGGAGAAGGCAGAGGACTCGTGGAAAACTACATCAGCATACACAAGAAACCGCCCCAACTCTGGTGAAAAGCACCGATACCCTTTCTGTGTACGAGAATAACCAAGAAAGATGCACCACAGAGATTTCGGATCCAGTTTGGTAACATGAGACCTGATATCATGAACGTAACAGGTGTAACCAAATATATGCAGAAGGAGAGGGTGAAGACCCTGTGAGGATTCTCCCCCTGAAGAACCGATGATGGCATCCGATTAATTAGATATGTAGCTGTCAATACCGCCTTACCCCAAAACATCTTTGGAATCTGCATATGAAACATAAGAGCTTGAGCAACTTCCATCAAATGTCTATTCTTTCATTCAGCAACACCATTCTGTTGGGGGGTATTCGGACATGAGGACTGGTGAATAATACCATGCTGAGTCATAAATGACACAAGTGGAGAATAAAAGTACTCACGAGCATTATCATTACGTAGGGTACGTACAAAAACAGAAAATTGATTCTTGATTTCAGCATAGAAAGCACAAAAGATAGAAAATATTTTGGAACGAGATTTTATTAAATATAACTATGTCATCCGTGAAAAATCATCCACAAAGGTAACAAAATACCGAAAACCAGACTTGGACTGGACTGGACAAGGTCCCCAGACATCAGAATGGACTAACTCGACAAGAGCACATGCTCGTTTATTAACCCTAGACACATATGGCACCCTGTGGTGTTTAGCAAACTGACAAGACTCGCAAAATAATTCAGACAAAGACTGAACTCCAGGACACAAATGCTTCAGGCTTGAGAGAGTAGGATGACCAAGTCGACAGTGAAGATCAAGAGGTGTAGAGGAGAGATTGGAACAGACCATGGAAGTTGGTTCTTCATCCATCACGTAAAGCCCTCCTAAAGTGCGATGACCCCTACCAATAGTCTTGTTCGTCAACAGATCCTGAAATTCACAAGAAGCACCAGAGAAAACAACACGACAATTCAGTTGTCTAGTAAGGGCACTAACAGATAATAAATTGAATGGAAGTGCAGGTAAATGTAACACAGATGACAAAGTGATACTGGAGGTGGGTGATGCAGTCCCAATCCCCCGAACTGGTATATAAGAGCCATCAGCGACATGCACATCTGGACGAGACGATGTGGGAGAATAATCGCCCAAAATACCTGTTGTTCCAGTCATATGGTCAGTAGCACCAGAATCAACAATCCATGTCTGAGAAGAGGCTGAAACATATGTTGTAGAAGGGTCTAATTGAACTAGAGCGGTAGATGCAGGGGCCTGATTTGCTAGCAGACGAGAATATTCTGCAGCAGAAAGGTGAACAGTCGTATCATCTGATAGAGTAGATCCAGGATTCTGCACTATTGATTCTTCACTAAAACAGACATTGGCAGACTGCGGTTTCCCATGTAGCTTTCAGCACCTATCACGGGTATGGCCAACACCACCACAATGAAAGCAGGTAAACTTGCTATCAGAACTGTGACCACCACGACCTCCACCACAACCTCCAGTCTGCGTATTGTTTGCCAAAACAGTACTCTCAGCAATATCGCCTGATTCCGAAGTCAAACGAATAGAACGAAGTGTTCGAGAATATGCCTCCGTAAGAGAAGTCTCCCGACTAGCTAAGATATGAGAACGAGCAGACTCATATTCCGGTCGAAGACCACCGAGAAATGCTAATATAGCTAATTGCTCCCGTTGTCGACGCATTTCATGAATATCTATAGTAAGGGGCATCAAGACATTGAATTCTTCATAAATCTTCTTGAAGGGAGACGAAATAGTCACTGATATGAGTTGTTTGCTGCTCCGGACAAAAAAATGACTGAGATATCTCATAAATACGATTCATATTATCCTTGCCCGAGTATAAGACATTGAGATACTCCCATAGCTCCTTGATCGTATCACAATGGGTCACCAAATCAGCCACCCGAGACTCCATAGGGTTTATCAATTGATTAAATAAGCGGACATCATCACGTAACCAGATCTTAGCGCCTGTAGGATCACTTTGAGGATTAGGGGAATCATCGCTAAGATGTTCCTCTTTACCCATACCCTAAATAACGAATAAAACTAGCTTACGCCAACTCTACAAATTTATATTGTCCAAACGACGTTCAGTATGTTTGGAACTTAATGAAAAAATCTCTAAGATCGTAGGTTTGGGCTCAACAAGCCCACTCGATATTGAAGGGTCACCCATAATCACAATCAACTAGGGCAGGAAGTATCCGGCAAAACAATAACAAAGAGGGAAACACAACTTCCCCAAGAATCACAACAAAGAGGGGGATACACACCCTTATATATATCAAGATAACGTTTCAATCAATGACCCATCAAGACATGAACCGAATTGTTGGGAATTGAAACCTTAAACACACAATAGCAAGAAGAATTACAAAAAAGTACTAGGGTTTCATCAACGAAATCATGAAAGAACTAGGATGTCATGAACGGAATTATGAAAACAGACCAAGTACGATCCCCGACCTTAATCTGTGTAGCGGAATCTGGCTTCACAAAAAACAAGGGTTAGGGTTTTGTTTGGATTAGGGTAAGGGATAGAGGATGGTGATTGGGGTTAGGATTTTGTGAGGAGAAAGTTTCTCAAACTTCGGTATCCGACTCTGATACCATGTTGTTTAGAATAAACCGTAGTTTCTCAAGGTAGAGATACTCTTAATTTATAATGATAAATTATGTTACATAAGAGGAGACCTTATTGGGCTCTATTGGGCTTACTACACACATGTGGCTCAAGAGGCCGCATGCCTCCACTAACAAGGAAAAACCATTTTGGTTTCTTTGGTGTTTTGCACATTTTGAGATCAGTTAAAATAGCATTAGAATTTTTTCACCAATTCTGTTTTACATTTCTTAATTATTAACAACCATCTACTTTCCCACATGTGTTTTAATCTTTAATTATCAGGATGACAGTGAGGTTTGAACTAAGAACTTTTAAAATCCTCTTTCTAGAACCTTGCGTCTTCACATCTTCGAAGAAATATTGCTACGTCACTATTGGCACGCAAGTTGAAACACAAGTATAGTCTTGTTGCAATAATGGAGGAAAACGAGAGACTTTAGGGTCATTGCTACCCTCCTAATTACGTTTCAAAAATATTTGCCAAGTGAAAGATAGCGTTCAACTATGTGCATGTATGTGTGTTTTTTTTTAAGATCCAAGGGTTCCAATCATGTTGTCTTGTTTTTTTTTCTTTGAAGTGAGGTAAGAGTCACTTGTTTATAGGAGAATAAAGGTGTGGAGAATCACAAATTCACATTTAAAGAATAATGTCACATGGCGAGCTTGCTTGTGGCTGATGTTGGCAGCACATTTTAGACATATCGAACTTCTTTCCACCTACAAATTTCTTCCGGTACTTATTAATTAATTTTCTACATGCAGCTGAACTAACATTGGAGGCATTGAACTTGAAGTTCAAATGTACACCAGACATCCTCTATGTTCAAGCAATGTCTCGCTCATGCATTATTTAAAATTTTCTTCTACGTTTTAAACTTTGTCCATGAGGGAAATTTTACTTCATTTGGATTTTTTTTGTGCCACCGGTTCATGAACGCGGGGATATTATTGTTTGTTGCATTTTGCATGGGCAGCAATGCTTATCTCTTTAATCTTGACTTCTAGTTCTTCCTCTGTAGCCTGTCTTGAGGAAGTCAAGAAATTTATTATTAATCATCTGAAATTTTGATCAGCTGACATTAATAAATTTGTTCAAGTTGTTGTATTTTTAGTGCCTATATTTTTTTTGGTCCTGTATATGCACATAGCTAATTATGCATGCACATGCTGTATAGTAAAGTTCGATTTTGGTTGCAGATAAAGGACTTCCATATTGCAAAGAGAGAACAAGACATAGGTTACTATGCAGGTTATGTGGGTGAGATAATTTTCTTTTAAGCTTTTCAGGTTTGATGATACAGATCAATTAATCATCAACTTTTTTGGTTTTGTTCAGAGTAGTCCTAATATATCCCTTGATAACATGAAGGGTGCTCATTTATGCTTGGAAGAGCTTTGACCTCTGTTTTCTGGGGCATAGTTGCTGATCGATATGGTCGAAAACCAGTTATTATTATAGGAATTTCCACAGTGTTAGTATCTGAACTCATGTGAATATATGCAATTAACTTCGGCTATTTAATATCTGGAACTATGTACTTTCAATCTTGATTTTTATTTTTTGGTTTTAGGGTTGTTTTCAACACTCTCTTTGGTCTTAGCATAAACTTTTGGATGGCAGTCTGTACAAGGTTTCTTCTTGGAAGCTTGAATGGTTTACTTGGACCAATAAAGGTATCCTTGATCAAATATTTGATTGCTAACACATAGGTGAAAGATAATATTTGAGAGAACTAAGTTTATGTTACTTTTCGCTTTTTTCTTTCTTTCTATATTTAGTTCAGTTTCATCTTGTAAAACTAGTTTGCGTTATTTTGCTGCCTTTTTTTTTCTTTTCTTTTTGGTTGATTTCATCTTGTATTGTTTAATATTCCCCCATCACCAGGCATATGCATCTGAGGTTTTCCGTGAAGAGCACCAAGCTTTAGCACTATCAACAGTAAGCTTTTGTGGTCTGCATTTAGTAAGAGTTTTGAGATTGTATTACATCGTAGCATTTCATAATGCTAATTTTTTATGTCAGGTGAGTACTGCATGGGGTATGGGACTGATCATTGGCCCAGCTGTGGGAGGTTTCCTGTCCCAGGTACGTCTAGTGACGGATTTAGAAATATATGTGAGGGGGCAAAAATAATATAATGGCAATATTTTGTAATTTCAGTGGGGGAATTTTCATAAATTCAGAAATTAAGGGCATATAATGTAAAAAGAAAGAAATTCCGTAGTGGCGTCCGCCCCCACTAGTCCTACCATAGATCCGTGCATGGGTACATCTACTTATCTTTCTGGGCATTTCGATGGTTTGAGTATAATTCTGGGGTCTAGCCCAATTTTTTTCCCCTATTGATATATTTTTAGTAGATACATAGGCTATATGCAACCTCAGAAGAAGAGGTCACCGGTTCTAATAATGGACACTACCTCTCTGCATGTAGGGTTAAGGCTGAGTTCATCTGACCCTCCCTAGACGCCACAGTGGCGGGGGCATCGTGCACTAGGCTAGCCCTTTTGTGTCAAATTTGTTCTGCATTTGAAAGCCTCATTTCTTTTGTGATTCAGCTCTCCCCGAAATGAATAATGTTTAGTGCGTCCTCTAATTCTCATGCTAATGCATTTCCTTGACCGATTAAACACTAAACCTTGTTTCCTACCGGACATTCATGTTCACTCCCCCATCACCGCCACATTGCAAGTAGGAGACAGTTGAAAACTGTGATAAGATTTAAGGCCTTCTCTAATTCTAAATGGGATTTTTACCCTAGGTGTGATACGGTTATTGATTTATCTTCTCTTTATGCATGGTTTTCCATTACTAACTGGATTATGTTTTTTGGTGTTTGGTCTTCAAGCCTGCAGAGAAATATCCATCTATATTTTCGAAAGATTCTGTATTTGGGAGGTAAATTTACTTTCATTGCTGGATATCGAATTTATTTTTTTTATATTTTATCTTCCTTTGCTTTGTATTTTAATACTGCATTAGGACCTTCTCTCGGCGTTCTAAATCTATCTTATTCAAACATCCGATGTTAATGCAGATTCCCTTACTTTTTACCCTGCCTTTGCATCTCAATTTTTGCATTGATTGTGACTATTGCTTCTTTTTGGCTTCCGGTATGTTTCTTCCTTTATTTGATTTTGATGCCATTTATGTCCTTGCTGTCTTTCTGATGCATCTTGCTCATGCTTGTCACTATTTCATTTCAACTACTTATGATCTTCTTTAAACACTGAAACTAGTAACGATAGAAATGAAAAATTGTTTTAGGGAGAGGTGCTTAATCTATGAACCAAGGTCGAATTTTTTTGAAAAAGTTCAGTCATTTACAGCCTCTGATGAAGGATTCCTCCTGGTAATAATAATAGTAGTTATGATAAAAAAAAAAAGGATTCCTTGTAGTAATAATAATAGTAGTTACTTAAAAATGACTTGATTTCACTACGTCTGCTATTTTACTACAACCTGATTTCAAATATCGGTAAAATGCAGGAAACTTTGCACATGCACCATAAATCGTGTGAGAGTTCTGGTGAAGTTATTGAGGCTGCTTGTTATGGCTCTAACGCAAAAGAAATAGAACAGGATATTGAGGGAAGAGAAAGCATTTCTAAGGAAAGCTTGATCATGAACTGGCCCTTAATGTCATCTATCGTAGTTTATTGTGTTTTCTCACTTCATGATATGGCTTATACAGAGGTAGGTTCGATAACCAAACTTTTGGTTTCTAAAAAGACATATGGTTTGATCTGCATATTTTGTTCTCAGATTTCTTCGGGACTTATATTTGTCAGCTGAGTAATCTACTGAGCATGTCAAATCTCCCAGAGGAGATGCTCTCTCTCTCGCGCGTCCATTGACGAAATAACAATTTTTTTCATTGAAAGTCTTGAGATAATCAGTGTGAATTTGTGTCTAATTCTCTTACTGTTAATCTCTGTCAACCAATGTCTTTTCATAGATATTCTCGTTATGGGCTGTCAGCTCCAGAAAGTACGGGGGCTTGAGTTATACAACTGAGAATGTCGGTGAAGTTCTTTCAGTATCAGGTACCACAGTAGATAGCATCCCAGCATAAACAATAATTATGTTCCATTCTGCATGGAAATGACACAGGCTTGAGATTTTTTATTATTTTTTTGGATAAAATGTTTTACTTGTCTTTTGTATTCAGACATGAAATGAATGGATGCCTATATAGCAGGTGTTAGGATTTGGCAAAAATCCTTGATGATGTATGTGATGACATACATGGAGGAAGGTTTCAACATCATTCTAGCAAATGGTAAATGAGGAGTTGAATTATCAAATTTGGAAAGTTGCCAAACATTAGGTAGTTAGGCAAGATGACATTTTTGACTTTGAAGATTGGCTATTGCATGCAAGATGGTTCTCATATGCCTATAAATAGGCAATATGTTGATGAAGTTTAATACACCAAAATGTAATCCCATGAGAGATAAGCTTTGTGAGAGAGAGAATTTTGTGGGAAAATTCTCTTGGGCTTATATTTAGGTTTTTTGGGGTGAGAGGAAAATTACTGAGAGTGTGGTTGTAACAATTTTTCACATAGTGAATTTTCTCTGGTTGTCTTTGACAACGGAAGTGGTTTTTCTCCGGTTTGGAGTTTTCCACTATAAATTTTGTGTGTTGTGTGTGGATGATGTGTGTGTGAGTAAAAATATGTGTTTGTGATCTTGGGTGGGATTAATTTCTATGTGTGAAATAGGTATTGATTCCCAATAAATGGTATTAGAGCAAGGTTGCCGGTTGTGTTTTACTCACTGTGAAAACAAAATCATTCACCACTATCTGACGCACCACCACCGTGAAGATCCAATCAAGATTGATCGGCCATCACCAAGTCAAAGTTATCCTTGTTGATCTGAAGACCCGGCGCCACCATGTTTGTTTCTCCGATCTGAAAAGCCATCACCTCCGCGCAATTGCTGTGATTGCTCAAACCCCTGGAAGGACTGGTTTGGTCGGTGTTGGCCCAAGCGAGTTCACCGACAAAACACGAGTTCACCGACAAAACACATGCTGTCGCGGAGAGTTTAAAGACGCAAACAAACCCAACTCTCTTCACAAGTTTTTATCTTTGTTAGATATGTAATCTGTGAGTGAGAGAGAGATATGTAGACCCATTTGACTCCAATAGGCTTTTGACCTTTTGGTAGACTACACAGCTCCCCTGTGTCATTCTTTTCTATGATCCTGATTTCTTCATCCATTGTTGACTTCCACTTCTTCTCTTGGATGGCTTCTGTGAAGCTGACAGGATCACTATCCAGAAATAGGCATAGCAAATTCTGGTCTTGATCTTCTTCAGTGGCTTTATATAGTTCCTTTAGTCTTCTCACTTTTCTGGGTCTTTCATTTGATCTTTCATCTGGTGATGATGATGAAAGGTCATTTCTTGCAGGTACAGGAGATTGATATGGTAGAATTTGCGGCTCCATTGCAACTTCTTTTTCTACTTCTTCATTTTCTTCAAGTACGAGCTCATTGACTTTGCCATCTTCATTCCGATCCAACTCCAAGCTTCATTTTCTTCAAAGATCACGTCCCTGCTCATAATTACTTCCTTGGTGATGGGATTAAACAACTTGTTGAAATTAGTGTAATATTGACTTACTAACTTTCTGGTTAACAGTCCTATATATATATACAAATATTAGGGCAACAAATAGATGTGTATACAAAATTATATGGGCCTGACCCATATTGGGTCAAGCCCAAAGACACCCACACACTATAACTAACACAACTTATATCCCATTGTTTTGTCACCATAGTCGACAAAGATACATTTCTGTCCTTTGTCATCAAGCTTGGTTCTTCTGGCTTCTGGGATCTTTGTGTAAGCAATACACCCAAATTGTTTGAGGTGATTGACACTCGGCTTGTACGAACTCCAGGTTTCTTCAGGTGTCTTGAACTGGAGTCTTCTAGTTGGACACCTATTCAGCAGATAGACATCACAAGATACCGCTTCAGCCCAAAATTCCTTGGGCATTGATTTTCCTTTCAGCATACTTCTGACCATGTCCAAGATCGTGTGATTCTTCCTTTCAGAAACACCATTTAGCTTAAGTGTATAGGACTGTTGTTTGCTGTCGGATGCCGTGCTCTTTGCAGTAATTCTGGAATGCATTTGACATATATTCTCCTCCTTGATCTGACCGTAACGTCTTCATATTGTAGTCGCTCTGCTTCTCAACAAGAGCTTTAAATTCCCGGAACTTGTCAAATACTTCTGATTTCTTTTACAAGAAGTACACCCATGTCTTTCTGCTATAATCATCAGTGAAGGTAAGAAAATACCTGTTTTGTCCATATGACATTGGCTTCAATGGACCACACACATCTGCGTGAACGAGTTCCAGCAGATTTGTTGCTCGCCATCTGACTTATTTAGTAAAGCTCAGTTTGTGATGTTTTCCAAGTACGCATCATTCACATACTTCATTAGGGTGATTGATGTAGGGCAGATCTTTCACCATCTTTTTGCTTACAAGCAACTTCAGGCCTTCAAAGTTGAGATGTCCATATTTCAAATGCCATAGCTAGTCTCTGTCTTCAACAACAACACTTTAACACTTTGCAGAATCGTGCTGGATGTGAATATGAAACATTCCTATTCTTCAACATCTTTATCCGGACAATGAGATTTTCATTTGTATCTTTAATTGTTAGATACATTCTTCATGCTGATGTCATAACCTTTTTCCAGGAGCTGCTCGAGACTCGGAATATTATTCTTTATATCTGAAACATAATAGACATTGGATATGTAGTCATGATCTCCATTTTTGAGCTTGATCAAGATATTGTCCTTTCCTTTTACCGGGATTTTTGTGAAATCATCGAATGAGACTTGCCCCTGTCTAATCTTATCAAGCTTGACAAACATGTGTTTGTTTCTATACATGTGATTGCTGGCTCCTGAATCTAGATACCATATACCTTCATCATCAATATTTTCATTTTGAGCCATCAGCAGCATTGATCTCGGCTCATTTTCTTCTTTCTCGGCAAAATTTATTTGTTCTCCTCCTTCAGCAACTGCCTTTCCTCTACATTCGTTGTTGTAGTGGCCATACTTGTTGCAGCTATAACATTGCACACTTCTTTTGTCATAACTCTGACGGTTATTGGAGCTGCTTTCTCGACCTCGGCCTCTTCCTTTGAACAATTGATTTCTTCCGCCTTGATTATTTCTTTCGGTATTGAAATTGGTTCTTCCACCGTCGCCTCTGGATTCAACACCACGTCCTCGATAGCCACGACCTCTACCTCGTCCTCTTTGTGAGCGTCCCCATCGTTCCTTTTTATTTTCTTTAAATGTTAGATTTGACTGAAGAGCTTGCTCTAGAGTACCTGAGGTGTTCTTTTTGTTTATTCTTTGTTTATGGATTTCTAGCGTGGCCAACAGCTCGTCTACTGTCATTGCATTAAGATCCTTTGATTCTTCAATCGCAACAACTACATGCTCGAACTTTGAATTAAGGGAGTGCATAATCTTCTCGAACACACGAACTTCTTTAATCTGTTCGCCATATCTTTTGATTTGATTCACAGTAGTCACTATTTTGGTGAAATACTCAGAAATTAATTATGTGTCTTTCATTTGCAACAGTTGAAATTCACCCCTTAGAACTTAGAGGCGAACTTTAACTATTTTCTCGATTCCTCGACGGGCTTTTCGAAGAATATCCCAAGCTTGTTTTGCAGTGTTGACAGCAGAAATCTTTTCAAAACTCGCTTCATCTACACTTTTGAAGAAGATCTGAATTCTGTTTGTATTCACTTAGTTTTACAGATATTACAAGGCCTATAAATAAGAACTAGCAATACACATAAGGACAAAAAGTACAAGGCAAAGATTAGTAGCTACACTAAAGGCTATACAAAGTCAAAGATCTGCAACATACTTTAGGCTATACAAAGTCAGAGATCTGCAGTTGTACTCAAGGATTTGCTACTGTATAAACAGCTGCACTTTAGGAGTTAAAGTCAGAAAAATACTTTGACTATATTGGATTAGAATCTCAGATTTTTGCTGCTATGTTTTTCCACACTCCCCCTCAAGTTGGCATATAGATATCAGTCATGCTCAGCTTGCCAATTAACTCCTGAAACTGCCCTTTAGTCAAGACATCAGTTAGTTGTTCTTTAGATCTGATGTAGGGAGTACAAACTAGACCCCCTTCAATTTTCCCTTTGATGAAGTGTCTGTTAATTTCAACATGTTTTGTTATGTCGTGTTGGACTGGATTGTGTGCGATACTAATGGCTGCTTTGTTGTCACAATAGAGTTTCACGGGATTACTGCTTTCACACTTCAATTCTTTTAAGATAGACTTCAGCCATAGTAACTCACAAATTCCCAAAGCCACCGCACGAAACTCAGCTTCAGCGCTTGATCTAGCCACAACCGTTCGCTTCTTACTCCTGCATGTCATCAAATTACCTCCTACAAAGGTACAATACCCTGAAGTAGTGATCCTGCCCAGTCTGCATCAGTGTAGGCTTCAATCTCCATATTCCCATTTTTGGAGAATAAAATTCCTTTTCCTGGTGTGCCCTTGAGATATCTTAGGATTCTGAATGTAGCATTGAGATGGTCTTGGTTAGGAGCTTGCATAAATCTATTAACAATTCCCATGGCATAGGCAATATCAGGCGTAGTATGAGATAAGTAAATGAGCTTTCCAACTAATCGTTGGTATCTCACTTTTTCCACCATTGGACTTGTGGCTATATCATTAAGTTTGTGGTTGAAATCAATAGGAGTAACTTTTGGTTTGCATCCCAATAAACCTGTCTCCTTAAGTAAATTAAGGACATATTTCATTTTTTTTTAGAAATATTCCTTTTTTTGACCTTATAACTTCTATTCCCAAGAAATACCTTAGATTTCCCAAATCCTTAGTCTTAAATTCTTTTGCAAGAGAGTTATTCAATTTCTCTATTTCGGTGTCATCATTATCAGTCGCAATGATGTCATCAACATACACAATTAATACAGTTACCTTCCCTCCTTTGTGTTTGTAAAACATTGTGTGATCTCCTTAGCTTTGTGTATATTTCTCTCTCCAGACAGCCTTGGTGAATTTTTCAAACCAAGCCCGTGGGGATTGCTTTAATCCATAAAGAGATTTCTTTAATTTGTACACTTTCTTTCCTCCAAGGTTACCTTCAAATCCCGGTAGCAGCGACAGATACACTTCTTCTTTAAGGTCTCCATGGAGAAATGCATTTTTTACATCAAGTTGGTGTAATGGCCAGTCTCTGTTTGCATCTATGAATAGTAAAGCTTGAACTGTATTCATCTTTGCCACGGGTGCAAAGGTTTCTTGGTAGTCTGTCCCATAGGTTTGTGTGAAGCCTTTCGCGACCAATCTTGCATTGTATCGGTCAACCGAGCCATCTGCCTTGAACTTGACAGTAAACACTCATTTACACCCCACTGCCTTCTTTCCATAGGGCAAATCAGTTAGTTCCCAAGTGGTGTTCTTGTTGAGTGCCCTCATTTCTTCCATTACAGCTTCTTTCCACTTTGAATCCATCATTGCTTCCTGAATGGACTTGGGAATTTGTTCTTGACAAACATTAGCAAAAAAGGCTTTGAAGGAAGAGTTAAGATTTTTGTATGAAATATAATTGGAGATTGGATTTTAGTACAAGATCTTTTTCCTTTTCTAAGGGCAATGGGCATGTCTAGATCAGATTGGGAATCATTAGAAATCTCAATAGGGAACTCACCTGGTCTATCCCACATCTCATTGGAATTTGAAGTGACCGTAGTTGGTTCAAGGATTGGGTAGTACCAAGGAAATGTTCCAGTCTCTTTATCCTTGGTTTTTCTTGTATAAAACTTCAGTTCTTTAGGTTGCCCTTCATTCTGTCCATCATTGGTTGGCTATTGTTGTTGCTGGGATGGCTGCAATGGCTGTTGCAGTGGCAGTTCTTGCTCCTGGGATGGCTGCAATGGCTGTTGCAGTGGCTACTCCCCCTCACTTGAGTTACCAGGGCAAAAATGTGGGCTGGGAATGAAGCTCGGTTGAGGGTTGTTTGGATTTGGTGTGGTCTGAACATGATTAGGCAAACACAATAACATCCCAAAACTGATCTCCTAATTGATAATTCTCCCCCTGGAGTGAAGTTTTGGTGAAGAACGATCTATTTTCAAAAAAGGTTACATCCATAGAAACATAAAAATTTTTGGTAGTGGGGTCAAAACACTTGTACCCTTTCTTTGTTGAAAAGTAACCAAGAAAAACACATTTTATGGCTCTAGGATCCAATTTGCTTTTGTTGGAATTGTGATCATGAACAAAAGTAGTACATCCAAAAAATTTTGGGCACAAGGAAGAGAATAAGTATTTTGTTAATGGAAATGATTTCTTGACTTGGTTTAATGGTGTTTCATACTTAAAAATACGACTAGGCATTTGATTAATTAAGTATGTGGTTGTTAAAATGGCTTCACCCCAAAGATATTTAGGAACACTCATTTGGATTAGGAGGGCCCTTGCCACTTCAATTAAGTGCCTATTCTTCCTTTCGGCTACCCCATTTTGTTGGGGTGTGTCAACACATGACGTTTGATGGACAATACCATAAGCAACAAGATAATCACCTAAAATATTTGAAAAATATTCTTTACCGTTATCTGTTCGAAGGATATGCATTTTTTTTTTGAAATTGGTTCTCAATCATTTTATAAAAGATTGGAAATACTTGGGCTGCTTCGGATTTTTGTTTAAAAAGATAAGTCCAACACATCCTAGTGTGATCATTAATGAAGGTTATGAACCATTTTGAACCGGAAACATTAGTGACACGCGAAGGTCCCCAAACATCACTATGGATAAGGGTAAAAGGGCTAGACTCGATGTAATTCAATGTTGGAAAAGGCACTCTATGATGCTTAGATAACTCATATGTTTCACACTTGAAATCTGAAATATTTCTATTTGCAAATAACGAAGGAAACAATTTTTTCAAATAGGGAAAACTAGGATGTCCTAACCTAAGGTGCAACAAAAAAATGTCATTCTTACTATCGAGATTGAAACTCCCACATTGCATAGCTTTCATGCCATTGCCTTCTTCTTCAGTTTTGCTCATTCAAGGACAAACAAGCCATCCATTTCTCTAGCACTGCCAATCCTCTTCCCCGTATACGGTTCCTGAAATTCACAATGAGTAGAAGAGAATTTGCCTATACAATTCAAATCTCGAGTTAATTTGGAAACTGATATAAGGTTGCAAGAGAGATTTGGAACATGTAGGACATATTCAAGGACAAAATCCTTAGAAAGAATTATAGAACCTTTCCCCACAACTGATGATACAGTACTATCCGCAATTTTAACCTTTTGGTGTCTAGAGGCTGGAAAATAGGTATTGAAGAGGTTGGATGAACTTGTCATGTGGTCTGAAGCCACGGAATCTATGATCCAAGGGCTGGTTTTTGAATTTGTAGTTTGTACAGCAGTGAAAAAATTACCAACTTGTGCAATATTGGTTGAAATGGATTTATTGCTGCCTTGACTCATTCCTTCTCCAATGCCTTGATGTTTGTGTGTAGTAATCTGAATGGTAGGACTTCCTATAAGGCATGAGGTCTCCCAATTAGTCATCTTACTTGAAGCACTAACATATGCAACTTCAGATAAGTTTTTAAGGAAGTTAACCAGCAATGAAGGTTGGTTAATGTAGAAGAGAAATAACCAGAAATGAAGGCTGGTTAATGTAGAAGAAAAGTAACTAGCAATGAAGGCTGGTTATTGTAGAAGAACAAAATGAACCCAGAACTGAAAAAAAGCTCTGATACCATGAAGAAGATCTGAATTCTATTTGTATTCACTTAGTTTTACAGATATTACAAGGCCTATAAATAAGAACTAGCAGTACACATAAGGACAGAAAGTACAAGGCAAAGATTAGTAGCTACACTATAGGCTATACAAAGTCAAAGATCTGCAGCATACTCTAGGCTATACAAAGTCAGAGATCTGCAGCTGTACCCAAGGATTTACTGCTGTATAAACAGCTGCACTTTAGGAGTTAAAGTCAAAAAAATACTTTGACTATATTGGATCAGAATCTCAGATTTCTGCTGCTATGTTTTTCCACATGATAAAGCAGATATAGCGCATTCATAACCGGTCTCGATAAAATCCCATAAATCTTGTGAGGCAAGGACTTTCATTTGGATAGACCAATTTTCATAGTTGGTTTTGTCCAACCGCGGAAGCTGGGGCTAAAAAAAGTTTGCTAGAAAATGCCTTCGGATTTGCCTAAACACTTGAGGTGCTTATTTTTGCAAATTGGTGAGGAATTTGAAAAAACAGACTATTCGGTTGCATCCGGAACGTTCCAATTAGCTAAGAACGACTTTTCGTTTACTAAAAATGGAATTAAAACGAGCTCGTAAACACCAAATCAAATTTCATTGGGAATTTGACGGATCTAGAGCAGAAAACTACCTCGCCTGAAACAATGATGGTTGCCGGAGAAGACTGTCGGAGAAGGCGACCGGAATCAATGGAGATAGTCGGAATATTTAGTAGTTGGAGAAGACAAATGGAGAAGATGATCGTTGACGGAAAAATCTGCTGGAAAAAAAAGAAATTCGCTGGAGAAGATGTGTGGGCTCATGGAGTCGCGACAACTCACGTGCAGTAGTTTTTTGGGGCGCGTCCAAGGTTCGATGGATCTGAATTTTATTCCGTTGCGTTCGTCTTCGAATGAACTTTCTAACAATATATTATACGATGTGGTTATAGGAGCTTATTGCTTGCAAAATAGGGCCGACAACAGGAGTTGCACGAGCAAGTGCGTGGCTGCACGTGCTACTGACAGGAGGACCTTCGGGAGGCGCGTCTAGGCATGTGAAGAGGTATTTAGCTGCGTTGCTTTCGGGGTTACGTTCCTGATGGAACGGAAAAGCTATATGTGTACTCAAAACTATGATTTGGACACTTATATGACTCGAATATGGCAGGACAATTTGACTCTGTTTTTCTGGGCCTTGTTTGGATCACTCTCTTGGCTCTCCTATGCTTTGATACTACTGTTGGTGGCAGAGATAAATTACAAACTACTTATGGTATTTGTGTTAACCCACAAGTTGAGAGAAATAAACAAAAAACACACTCAATTTTGTTTCAAGAAACTCACACTACAAACTCTCTCACTCTTTATTCTTTCTTCTTCTAGCTTCTGAGTTTATAATACAACCTACAACCTCTATTTATAGGCTATCAAAGAACAATATAAAAGCTTTGAATTTTCAACAATTATGTGTGAACATTTGAAAGTTTTGCAGCCACCATTGTTGATTCTTCATAGCAGCCTCTAGTTAGTCTTCAATGACTGCTTCTAGATGGCTACTGAGTTTCCTTGTTTCACATGGATACTTGATGTATCAAGTTTATCATTCAACACAAAGGAGATTCTCAAGAAGTTCAGAATGAAATCATGCAATCCAGTATCAACTCCGGTGGAATGCAACTTGGAACTCAGAAAGAATGAAGGCGGAGGAAATGTTGATCCAACATACTTCAAAAGTTTAGTTGGAAGTCTGCGGTACCTTACTTGTACCAGACCAGATATACTCTACGGAGTTGGACTGATCGACAGATACATGAAGGAACCAGATCAGTCACATCTAAATGCTGCAAAGAGAATACTCCGCTACATCAAAGGTACGATCAATGATGGCTTGCTATATACCTCAACTGATGAATTAAGATTCACTGGCTATTCAAATAGTGATTGGGGTAGAGATTTAGATGAAAGAAAAAGCACAACTGGATTTATGTTTTTCATTAGAGATACAACATTCACATGGTCATCCAAGAAACAACTGATAGTAATGCTATCATCATGTGAAGCTGAATACGTAGCAGCTAGCTCAATTGTGTGTCGTGCTATTTAGTTGAGAAATGTGTTGAAGCATCTGGGATTTCCACAAGAAAAACCTACAGAGATTTTCATTGATAATCGTTCAGCAATTGCACTTGCAAAGAATCCAGTCTTTCATGAACGAAGTAAGCATATTTATACACGGTATCATTCCATCAGGGAGCATGTGCAGAACAGAGAAGTGGAATTAATATCTTGCAAGACAAATGATCAAGTTGCAGATATTTTCACAAAGCCGTTGAAGCAAGAAATGTTCAACAGACTGAAAGTAATGCTAGGAATGCAGAGCATCAAGTTTAAGGGGGGATGTTGAATGATAAACTTGATACATCAAGTATCCATGTGAAACAAGGAAACTCAGTAGCCATCTAGAAGCAGCCATTGAAGACTAACTAGAGGCTGCTATGAAGAATCAACAATGGTGACTGTAAAACTTTCAAATGTTCACACATAATTGTTGAAAATTCAAAGCTTCTATATTGTTCTTTGATAGCCTATAAATAGAGGTTGTAGGTTGTATTGTAAACTCAGAAGCTAAAAAATAAATAATAAAGAGTGGCAGAGAGTGAGAGAGTTTGTAGTGTGTGAATTTCTTGAAATAAAATTGAGTGTGTTTTTTGTTTATTTCTCTCAACCTGTGGGTTAACACAAACACCATAAGTAGTTTGCAATTTATCTCTGCCACCAACACTTTGCATATCTACTTTGGCAAATAGAAATTCCTTCAGCACTCTGTTTCACTTCAATTTCAAGAAAGTGTGACATCAGACCTATGTCAGTCATCTCGAATTCTCGAATCATGGTCTTCTTGAATTTTTCAAACATAGTTGGGTTGTTTCCTGTTAAGATCAAGTCATCAACATACAGACCTGCAAATAGTACGCTTCCTTCTGAACCTTTCTTCAGGTATAATGCATGCTCGTATGGACATTTCTTGAACCCATTATCATGGAAATACTTGTGAATTCTTGTATTCCATGCATATGGAGCTTGTTTCAGTCCATATAGAGCTTTCTTCAATCTGTACACCTTGTCTTCATGTCCGTCGTTTGTATATCCCAGCGGTTGTTCGACATAGATTTCTTCTTCTAGGAATCCGTTTAGAAATGCTGACTTCACATCAAGTTGGTACAACTTCCATCTATTTCGAGCAACAATAGATATCATTAGCCTGATTGTTTCTAATCGGGCAATAAGAGCAAATACTTCACCATAGTCTAGTCCTCTTCTCTGTTTGTAGCCTTTTGCAACCAGGTGAGCTTTGTATCTCTGAACTTCGCCTTTTTCATTCTTCTTTGTCTTGTAGACCCATTTGACTCCAATAGGCTTTTGACTTTTTGGTAGACGACATAGCTCCCATGTGTCATTCTTTTCTATGACCCTGATTTCTTTATCCATTGCTGACTTCCATTTGTAAATCTTTTCTCCAAATTCACGAAGTTGTGTGCTCCATGGACGTAGGTCGATTCTTGGACCGAACCACGTATAATTTCTTGTGTGAGTAGCAAATTAGACAATCGATCCTAACAATTGGTATTAGAGCTTAAGGTTAGGGAAGTACTCATAGTGAAAAATACACCATCACTGTTGTGACCACCACCGTATCCAGTCGACCATCACCACTACTCTGCTCCAACCCCTGCCGTGGCTTTGCTTCAGTCCTCGCCGCCACTTCACTTCAACTCCCACTCTTGTAGTCGTTTTTTTTTTGTTTCACAAGGAAGCTCATTCTTCATATATACATCTCTAAATATATATATATTATATTCCGTATATATATATTGCTATATTTTTTGTTCTAGTGATAGAGGGATTTGAGAGAGAGGGAGCCGATGGAGCTTTGAGAGAGATCTTGGTGAGGAAATAAAAAAAAAAAGTAGGAGCAAGTGGAAGACAATAGTGAGTTGGGGATAAAATAAATAAATTGAAAAGTGATAAAGAGTTGTCAGTGGGAAGTTTGTAAGAATTGGAGAAGTGATTGAGTGGAGAGTGAATGAAAAAAAATATTAAGAAAAGAGTGAGTTGGAGAAACATATATATAAAAAAAGTGAGATAAGTGGGGGACAAAAGTTTGTGTGTGGTGTGGAAAGTATATATATATACGACACTATTCACACGAGTACTGTTCACCGATAATGTTCACAAAATTTTTATGTAGCAATGGCATCAACATCAACCTCAGAAGACAAGTCAACCATGATTGATAAATTTGACGATACAAATTTTACTTTATGGAAAATGCAAATCACTCTCTACACTAATTTGATACAAAAGAATATAAGAAATTATACTTGGCCCTCAGAAAGGATGAGACAAGCTTGAAGATAAAGAAGCTACGATCAGACAATGGTGACGAGTATGAAGACACCGGATTTAAAAGGTTCTGATATGAGAACGGTATCAGATTGGAAAGAACTGTGCCAGGTACACCACAACAAGTGAGAAAATCAGAGAAGGAGTGTAGAGAGTAATTTGTAAATCTTTTCTCCAAATTAATGAAGTTGTGTGCTCCGTGGACGTAGGTCGATTCTTAGACCGAACCACGTATAATTTCTTATGTTCTTTTGTATCAAATTAGTGTAGAGTGATTTTCATTTTCCAGAAAGCAAAATTTGTACTGTCAAATTTATCGATCATGGTTGACTTGTCTATTGAAATTGATGTTGATGCCATTGCTACACAAAAATTTTGTGAACAGTGTCCGTGTGAATAGTGCCGTATATATATATTTTCCACACCACACACAAACTTTTGTCCCCCACTTATCTCACTTTTTTTTATATATATTTCTCCCACTCACTCTATTCTTAATATTTTTTTTCTTTTCTCTCACTCTCCACTCAATCACTTATCCAATTCTTACAAACTTTCCACCGACAACTCTTTATCACTTTCAATATATTGTTTTTATCCCCAACTCACTTTTGTCTTCCACTTGCTCCTGGTGGCCCATGGCCAAAATTGTAGCTCTTCAGAGTTCAGACAGGTCGACTCGGTTTAGTTCGAGGTGCTTGTCGCTAGTCTTGAATTTGATTATGAAGAAGGGATTAACCATTCCTGCACTAACCGGCCGATAGTAGGAATCGTTCGCTGATACCAGATATTTCTCATGCAATGGGAGCTTTAAGCAAATTGTCTTCGAGACTGAAGATGGGATATGAGCACACCATTGTTTGCTAATCACGGATGGAGCGTCTTCGTCTCTAAGTGGGAGATTGTTGGGTTTGTGGAGTTAAAGACGGTGCCTAAGTTTGGCATCGTCCAAGACTAAACATGGCCAAATTTTGACGGCCGAAAAAGGAAGAAAATTTGGCACCGATAGGAAGAAATATGGGTAAATCATTTTGGCTACATCCTCTCATTTACTACTATAAATAGAGGCATGATTTGTGTATTCAAGTAAGCATAGAAAACACAATTGTGAGGAAAGATGTAGAGGGGTAAAAGATAAGAGAAGGGTGGTATCGGTTGATACACCCTTGAGACTTTTGTGACTCTTATTTTGTAATTCCTTCTATACTAGTGAAATTGGTATGTGCTTCATGGACGTAGGTCGATTCTTGGACCGAACCACGTATAAATCTCCCGTGTCCCTTGTGTGTGTGAAATTGTGTATGATTTGTGGTGTGAGTAACAAAACTGAAATCCCGAGATCCCAACAAATGGTATCAGTGCAAGGTTGCTAGTTATGTTTTACTCACTGTGAAAACAAAATCATTCACCACTATCCGACGCACCACCACCGTGAAGATCCAATCAAGATCGATTAGCCATCACCAAGTCGAAGTTGTCCTTGCCGATCTGAAGACCCGACGCTACCATGTTTGTTTCTCCAATTAGAAAAGCCACAACCTCCGCGTAATTGTTGTGATTGCTTAAACCCCTGGAAGGACTGGTCTGGTCGGTGTTGGCCCAAGCGAGTTCACCGACAAAACACATGTTGTCGCCATTGGAGAGTTTAAAGACGCAAACAAACCTAGCTCTTTTCGCAAGTTTTGATTTTTGTTAGATATGTAATATGTGAGTGAGAGAGAATTAAATTCTCAGTATTGTGTTGTTTGGCAAAGAAAAGGACGTTGGGCATTGTGGAGTTGTTGGGAGTAATCATAGTGGGTGGTAGTTAGACAAATAAAAAGGAGTCTGGTGAAAATTCAAAGGAGAATGGGAGACATGAGATAGTGGAATAGTTGAGTGGGGGATAAAAGTTGTGGGAGTTTGTGGGAAATGGTGAATGGAAAGAGAAAAAAAAAAGGGAGCTTGCGTTGAAATCCGTGTGGGTGATTGAAATGTGTGAGTGTTGTTTAAAAGTTGAGTGGGAGAGAATATATATATATATTCGGGCACTTGTAGGTACTGGTGCAGAACACAGTACTGTTGCAAAATACAACACTGTTGTAGAATACATAGAGATTTGAAGGTGTGGGCAATCTTGGCACTTGAAGAAAAATTGTCAGTGGAACGGGTTCGGCAAATTGTTCCGAAATCAGTAAATGGAGATGCTGATATTGTCGCCGGCAGTGGGTCTCTTTTCTCCATAAGAGACTGTGTTGGTCCTTTTGACATGTTATTGATCTCTGGGTTGCCATGGAAGAGGACGTTCTACTGCTAGCGGGTCCACAAGTTTGCACACGGGCATTGGATGACATTGATGCAAGGTGTGTGGTGGAGTTAATGTCGATGGCTGATGAACTTCTAGGAAAACCAACATGGAAGTTGCACCATAATGTTTCAGCAGATTAGTTCGACATGTGCCGAGGAAAAATTCTTAGAATGGTTAATTCCAAGTGTGTGTACTCTTTATGGTGGAGTATGATAATTCTCTGGGTTGAGAATTATGACAGTTGGTAAAGACAGTGTTTGTAGTAGAAGCTATGAAGAATTTTTGCCAAAGGTGGAGATTTTTAGGATTTAGCAAAAATCCTTGATGATGTATGTGATGACATACATGGAGGAAGGTTTCAACATCATTCTAGCACATGGTAAATGAGGAGTTGAATTGTCAAATTTGGAAAGTTGCCAAACATTAGGTGGTTAGGCAAGATGACATTTTTGACTTGAAGATTGGCAATTGCATGCAAGATGGTTCTCATATGCCTATAAATAGGCAAGATGTTGATGAAGTTTAATACACCAAAATGTAATCTCATGAGATATAAGCTTTGTGAGAGAGAGAGAGAATTTTGTGGGAAAATTCTTTTGGGCTTGTATTTGGGTTTTTTGGGATAAGAGGAAAATTACTGAGAGTGTGGTTGTAACAATTTTCTACATAGTGAATTTTCTCTGGTTGTCTTTGACAACGGAAGTGATTTTTCTCCAGTTTGGAGTTTTCCACTATAAATCTTGTATCTTGTGTGTGGATGATGTGTGTGTGAGTAAAAACATGTGTTTGTGATCTTGGGCGAGATTAATTTCTGTGTGAAATAAGAATTAATTCCCAACAGCAGGTTCATAATTCCCAAAAGTAAAAATTTAACACCACTTAGTTTAGAAGACGGAGATGGTAATTACATTTGTATCAGAAAGATGTGTATGCTTTTTGTTAGTTATAGTGTGTGGGTGTCTTTGGGCTTGACCCAATATGGATTAGGCTCATATGATTTTGTGTACCCATCTATGTGTTGCCCTAATATTTATATATATATATATATATATATATAGGACTGCTAACCAGAAAGTTAGTTAGTCAATATTACACTAATTTCAACATGGTATCAGAGCCAGATATCGAAGTTTGAGAAACTCTCTTCTCACAAAACCCTAACCCTAATCACCATCCTTCTTCCCTAACCTTAATCGACACAAAACCCTAACCCTTGTTTTTTTTTCTGTGAAGGCAAATTCCGCTCGGTCGGAAATAAATTCTCTTTTTGCTATTCGTGGTATGGATAAGGAAGTTCATCTTACTGTTGAATTCCTGAACAAGCAATCTGACCCTGCAGGTTATAAGATTTGGTTACGTGATGATGCGCGGTTATATAACCAACTTATCAATTCAATGGAGCCAAAGGTAGCCATGTTGGTTACCCACTGTGATTCAGTTAAAGAGTTGTGGGATTATCTACAAATTCTATATTCTGGGCGAGATGATATGAACAGATTATATGATGTATGTCAGTCCCTATTCCATTGAATAGGGACTTGGTGCCCCTCCCACCGGGCAAAAGACCTATTGGTTGTAAATGGGTATATGTTGTTAAAACGAATCCAGATGGTTCTGTAGCTAGAATCAAGGCTCGCCTAGTGGCAAAAGGCTATGCTCAGACTTATGGGGTGAATTATACTGATACTTTTTCTCCTGTGGCTAAATTTGCATCTGTACGCCTCATTATTTCTCTTGCAGCTACGTCTGGTTGGCCGTTCCATCAGTTAGATGTTAAGAATGCGTTCCTGCATGGTGATCTCCAAGTCGAAGTTTATTTGGAGCCACCACCTGGTTTTGTTGTTCAGGGGGAGTTTGGTCTTGTTTGCCGCCTGAAGAAGTCTCTATATGGTTTGAAACAATCCCCGCGCGCATGGTTTAGGCGCTTTAGTGATGTTATTTTAGAGTTTGGTCTTAAGCGGGCAGCCAAAGATCACTCAGTCTTTTATCGCCAGTCGGATGCAGGTAGCATTTTACTTGTTGTTTATGTTGATGACATTGTGATCACTGGCAACGATGGTGCAGGTATTTCTTCACTAAAAGCATTTCTGCAGACTTGGTTTCAAACAAAGGATCTTGGTTGTCTTCGTTATTTCTTGGGAGTTGAGGTGGCCCGTAGCAAACAGGGAATATTTCTCTCTCAAAGAAAATATGTTCTAGATCTGTTACGTGACACGAGGATGATGAGTGCTAAACCATGTGATATTCCTATGGCTCTTGGAGTTAAATTATCTGGAGAAGATGGAGATGTGTTCTCTGATCCTGAGCGTTATAGACGTTTGGTTGGGAAGCTTAATTATCTTGCAGTAACCCGTCCTGATATTGCCTTTCCTGTAAGTGGTCAGTCAGTTTGTGGCAGCGCCTCGTGTTCCGCATTGGGATGCAGTGATTCATGTTCTACGATATATTAAAGGTACTCTAGGTCGAGGATTATTGTATAATAACTATGGCCATATGCGGATTGAAGGGTTTTCGGATGTTGATTGGGCAGGATCCCCGTGTGACAAGAAATCTACTATAGGTTACTGTGTGTTCGTTGGTGGTAATTTGATTTCCTGGAAGAGCAAGAAACAAAATGTAGTGGCTCGCTCCAGTGCTGAATCAGAGTATCGTGCATTGGCTCACTTAACTAGTGAGGTGATATATTTGCAACAACTTCTCGATGAGCTTGGTTACAAGTCCTCAGAACCGTCCCAGTTGTGGTGTGATAATCAAGCAACTATACATATTGTCTCTAATCCTGTTTTTCATGAAAGAACAAAGCATATTGAAGTGGATTGTCATTTTGTGCGGGTAAGCTACAAGGTGGACAGATCTCTTTGAAGCATGTGAAGACCAGTAATCAGCTAGCATATGTGTTTACTAAATCTCTCAAGGACAATCGGGTTTCTTATATATGTAACAAGCTGGACATGATTAATATATATGCTCCAGCTTGAGGGGGAGTGTTAGTTATAGTGTGTGGGTGTCTTTGGGCTTGACCCAATATGGATTAAGCCCATATGATTTTGTGTACCCATCTATGTGTTATCATAATATTTATATATATATATAGGACTGCTAACTAGAAAGTTAGTAAGTCAATATTACACTAATTTCAACACTTTTATTAATGATGCTTCAGAAATTGTTATGGAAAAACTTTCGGACTGATAGCTAATGTGTTTTATTTATTTCCATTCTCCTAGCTGTCTATAGAAAGAGAAATCATAGATTGTCCTCTCCATGTTGTTGCTTATTGTCCTCCTTGATTTAAATTTAAAAAGACACGATGGAGAAAAAGAAATATGTAATTATTGGTGTAAAATTTCTAATTTGTTCTCATTACCATTCGTTGCTCATCAATTTGACTAATTATGTGTAGGACTTTCCAATTTTTATGTTCCTTACCACTATGTCTCCACAAGTGCCCATTGATGAGTCAATTATCATGCTAAATACTTGGACAAAACTGCAAGATTTCAAATCTTTGATCTATTTTTCCTCGATATTAGTCCTGCAATCTTCGAGGTACCCATTCTTTTCAAAGTGTGTGAGAGACAAATACGATGTTAATTTACAGGATGTGGTATGATATTTCTGTTTTTAAAGAGGCTGTGTAAACTCTAAAACAGAAAACTGAAATGTAGTATGTAATATATTTGTTTGTCCTTTTTAATTCTTATGTTTAGTGATTGTCCTGTCATGTATTGCTAGATATACATACAAGACATTGTGTTGCTAACCACTCGTTTAATTCTCAGGTTTGGCCCTCTTAGTCTTTCAACTTTCTCTATATCCGCTTGTGGAGAAGATTATTGGCCCTATCATGACGTCTCGCGTTGCAGGAGTAAGCAATCAAACCTTGTAAAACCAAACGTACTCACAATGTTTCCAGTTTTTATGTTAATATCTATTTATTCGTTTTCCTTGTTGGTTAATCGGTCTTTATTTAGGTTGTATCCATACCTCTTTTGACAAGTTACCACTATATAGCCATGATGTCTGGACCCAGTCTCTCAGTGTTGCTGAATTGTGCATCTGCAATGAAGAATGTCTTATCTGTAAGTGCATATAAAACGTCAAGATTTTACTATCTAAACCACTCTGTGAAGTATGTTTTCTAGATCTATATACGTATTGCTAGCAATGGTAAAGTTATAGTCAGTGGTCTTAATATGCGCGTGTATGTGTGTGTGTGTGTATTACCAATTACAAGCTTTATTTCTGATGCTTCTGCCAAGATGATTAGTAACTTTTCTCCGAAGTTGGTTATTTGCTCAGACAATTGAGGCGCAATAATTCTCTACATACTGATTGCTGAATGAAAAGATACCATCATGCCCTCCTCCTCTATCAAGAATCCTTGATACAATAGAGATGAGCTGCCCCTGGCAATCATCATTTTTTTCGTTTGAACTCTTGCTCTTAATTTGTTGGTACTACCAGCTAAAGTTCTTACTTTTACTTTCATTTTTGGCACTTCCTCTTCAATTTATTTTCCTCTCTTTTACAACGATGCATCACAAAATGCACAAGAATTCTCTTCCATGTTGCTATATGGTTTTGTGGTTGCTGTTGCTCCCATAATCTTTTCTCCATTCCAGACGAGTATTTTGTTCCTGAAGTTGGATCAATTTTGCTTTTGGATTGAGTTTTGTCTTATAGAACTGGTTTCTTAGTAGACAGCAAGAAGGTTGTCTGGTAGGTAGGTTGTATATGATATTGGAAGACAGTCTGGCTGAAAGGAAATGCTTCCTTAAAAGACTGCGGTTTTTGGAAAAGTGCAGAGAATGGGAAGGCAAATGCCTACTAATGACACATTTGTTGTCAAGATGGGATTAAAAAGCGAACAGTTTACGTGTGGGCATTTGAATATTTTGATGCTATTAGTACTGAATAATCCACAATGGTAGATGATGTTTACAAACACCGAAGTGGATGCCAAAGATCTATTTACTTATGCTCAAATGCATTTGTGAATAAATTACTGGGAAGATGAAAACATTTTGTGTAAGACTGCATATAAGTGCTCGTATAGTTGCCTTATGATCTCCCTGTCATCCTACTCATGAGGGCATAACCCTTCAAGTGAATTTTATAGTAATATCATCAATAATGGTGATTTTCAGTCTTCTCCTTTTCAAGAATGAATATTTATGTTGTAACCTTTTAACCGTTATCAGGTCTCCATTGTAACTGGCATGTTCATTCTGCAAAACAATGCTGTGGTAAGTCTTTCTTCTCTTCTTGATTTTCCACGTTAAATTCCCTTCCCGTTCTTTCCCTTCTGTGTCATTTGCAACTTGACCTGATTAAATGCCAACAGGATCAACACCAAAGGGGCGCTGCTAATGGCATGTCTATGACTTTGCAGTCACTTTTTAAAGCAGTTGGTCCTGCTGGAGGAGGAATGATGTGAGTGCTTCTTTATTTTTTTTAAGCTTCTTTTTCTTATATTTTTGAGAAATTTGTTGCTATGTAAAGCTATTTATGCAGATTTATCAAAATGTCGATTCTAGTATAAATGTCCGTTAGGAAATGTCAAATCCCTTTAAATCTATTTTTCATCCAACTTAGGATCTTATCATAACTAGGATATGGTTATATCAGTTTCAGTTACTTAGTGAGGGTCTCGTAGACAAAAGAAAGGGATATGTACTAATGCATCCTTCATCATATATAAATAAATATATATTCACATCCGCTGTCTACATTGACATGGGAAGCAGGACGCAGGGAATTATGCTTGGTAGACAGCCGTGAGGTGACGTAAACATCCCACTGTATTTGTGCTGGCTGCAGTGGTGCTGACGTTGCAGTTGCTCTACCGGTCCATGGAATTCTGTCGCTTGATGGCTAAAACTGAAAACTAGTCAAGGCTGTTTTAGTTCTCCGAACAGTATAAGATTAATTAACTGGCACGTCCTTTCAAAATAATGCTAATGTACTAATGTCACAATAGTTTTGAGTATACCAAACTGCAGTTTGTCAAAATATATAGCACAAGTGCTTTATAACAAGTTATATTGCAATTTATTTTTATTTTTATTTCTTCAATACTAATTTGTTCATTTGAATTTGGTGGATGTAGCTTTTCCTGGGCACAAGCACGTCAAGATGCTGCATTTCTTCCAGGTAATTTCAGATTTGTTTGTATGCAATTGGACACCTTACTGTTATTTTTTTCTGCAACATACTATTTGCAGGTTCTCTCCCTTTCAGACTCATTTAACAAATAAACGTAAAAATTATTCTTAAACATTCACTCTTAAACATAACCACAGAGAAAATTTGTGAAATTTGTAGGAAGTTGTTATTCCTTTTTCGTATTTGTTACACAAACGTGATTATGTTTTGCGACATATTTCATCTGTTTGAAGTCTGATATTAAAATACGACATATTAAATCATTGTGTTTAATATCAATGATTTGTATGGTAGATAGAATACTTATAGGATTCTGATCTGAGAGGTCCCATTGAAGGGTGTCTGCTAGGTTCAGTTGATAGGAGCATTCCATCCAGCACCAGTGGACAAGCTTCAATCGATTGACATATGGATAGAGGCATTTTGGATCTCAAAATATTGTTTTGAAAATATCAAAATAATTGTCCATTTGGTTGATGCATGCTGTCTTTTACAAAATTTTCTTATATTAAAAATCATAAGATCAAACTTTGCAATTTTCGTAAACAGAATTAGAACAATATTTTGAGCCTTCTAAAGATCATACCTAGGTCATGATCGGTCTCTATGGTCTCCATTTACCTTAACCTAGATACGTGATCAAGTCTTGAGAGATCTTGTGAGTTATTCGACGAGCTTCATTTCTCGTATTTTGAGGTTGTATATAAACAACTCACAACATTAACACAGATATCAACACAAGTTCTGAGTAAGAAATTTCCAACACAGGACACATGTTATTAACTTAAAATTCCACACTTAACATTTTACAAATTGTAAGTTTTGAATGTGTCCGAAATCCTCGGACATAAAGATAATTTTTTTTTCAAGTTCCAAACCTCATGGACCACATTGTTTAATATTCATTTGATCATATTCTGAAAAATAGCAACTATGAATAATGCAGGTGACCAGATGATTTTCTTCATCCTTAATGTAATCGAGGCGATTGGAGTGCTGATGACGTTCAAACCGTTTCTTGTTCAACGAATGAATAGAAAAAGTTGATTATTATCTTGAACTTCAAGCACTGGTAAGGATGTAGGTTGCAGTATTATATTCATCTTTTTGTCAAGATGAAGTTGTTCGTTAGTAAATAAGTTTTAATTCACCCTTCTTCTCTTATTCTTTTCTTCTTTTTTTATTGTAACATTGCGCCCCCTCTGAATTTAAACCTTTAAACAAAATAAGAAACTTATTTGTATTAACAAAAATAAATAAATTCTCTTCACTTTATAATAATCACAAGAATAATTCCTATAAACAATGTCACTACACACCCAAAAGTTCTTTAACAAACCAATATACATATTCTCATCCATACATAAAGTCATTGTAAAATCATCAACTTAAACTTATTCAACATTAACAGCAAATACCATACGCACCAAGTGCAATCCATTTGACCATGTAATGGTGCCAAAATTATAGCCCTTATTAGCATTCACATCAGAGAATGAGACCTTAAAAGACATCCTCATTGAACCACCAAAGACCATCCTTCTTGGAAAAACCCTAACCACCAAGCCTTTTGGTGCTCCCACTGAGACCACATACGTGGCATTTGTGGACCCCACATTTGTAACGGTCCTTTCCACAGTTTTGGGACTCTCATGTCTAGTGAGTTTTGCTATGGAAATTGATGGGTAGTTGAGGTTAGAAATGAGTTCATGAATTGACTCTTTTGGGCATGTGAAGTTCGTTCTTGACATTGATTTTATGATTTTTTGGGAATAGCCATGGTAACATAGGAATTTGAGGTACTCTTGTGTGGTGGTTTCAAATACTAGGCCAGGGTCAAGAGCTTTGAGTGGGTTTATTTCTCCAACCCCCATTTCATGTGGATTTGCATTGTAATTTGAGTTGTTTGTCATAGGTTTTCCCATGTTGTTGGATACAGTTGCTGCAAAAAATAAAACAAGGTTAATACAACCGCAAGAAAATGTGTTAATAGGGACAAAAGTTTAGTCGTAGACTAAAATTATTGGTCATTATGGTATAAAAGTACTTTTTCATCTGAAAATTTTTAGATGTAATACCGATTTTTACCACCGCTAGTCTTAAAATTCTTTAAGGTCGGGATTATATGTGACCATTTGTACGTCTGCTGTTAAATTGTCATTAAGAATTAGGGTAAAATACAATGACCTTCCCTGAGGTTTGATTCAATTACTCTTGGTGGCTATATTTACTATGTATTACATTGTATACCCTTGAGGTTTGACACATACACTGACACCCCCTTCCCGTTATCTTAGAGTAATATATTAGTGAAATTTTGTGTAAAAATACAAATATGCTTAAAGTATATGACAAAAAGACATAACATATTGACAAAAACATCCTTCGATCAAGGTAATAAGGCGAAGTTTGATGCAACAGGAATACCCAGTGTAGTAAACACCAAACTTGCCACTGTATGTAATAGCATCAAACCTAAGGGAAAGTCATTGTATTTTATCCTAAAAATTATAGCTGTAATTTTTTTTTATATATACGTGCTCAATGGTAAGAGAGGAAAAAAAAAAGTTTAAACCCCCAAGGACGATCTCCCCGGGACCTGGACCCCAAGGAGATCGTTCTTTGAGGGTGTTACACGAACTGACCCCACAATTCGTGTAACGCTAAGCCACGGTACACAACTCTAGAACTTGGATACTGTTGATCCAACTTTTAGAAGGCCCGTCCATGCCAACTGTGCTACGCCGGCGGGGGCAATGGTGTGGTGATAAGGGTAATAGTAAGAGAGTATATATATATACCTGTTGTCATAAGTGCTGATTTGATGATAGGTGAAGACCATGAAGGGTGCACTGATTTTATAAAAGCAGCAGCGCCACTGACATGAGGGCATGCCATTGAGGTTCCTGATTTTATGCCAAACCATGACTCCTTCAACCCCGCCCCAACACTCTCTTCTCCTTCTGGAATCATAGCACCTAGTATGGAAATTCCTGGAGCCATTATATCCGGCTATATATATCACATATAAATTATACATATAGTTAATTACCTTTTATTTTCAATACATATATATATCCACATATGTATGCAGACACCGATCTAAAGATTTAGGTGAGTGAGAGCAGAATTGTTATTATTTCAAATTCAGTGGAGGTTTTAGGATTTTTTTTTTAAATTTCAGTGGGGACATAACCGACATTATTCTATATTTAAGAACAAGTAACAGAAATAAAAGAATCTAGTAAGAGCCACCGACCCCACTGGATCTCAAGTAGGTCCATGTCTGTATATATGTATATAGTTATGCTACAAAAAATCAATTATTTTTTAGGTTAAATTCTCCTTAACCCTGCTATATTATAATGTTGAAACAATTATTGCATTGTCATGTATTGTACACAAACAGTTGTGTGAATTTTTTTTATTAAAACAATGACTTGCATGTCGAATTATGATTATTCTGCCCTATATGAATATATTAGGGGTTATGCCCATATAGAGAGTTAGTCTTAGCCCATTTAGTGCTTGTTTGGTAGACGGTGTGGAGTTGGTTTTTGGTTTTGGTTTGGTTGGAGTTGAGTTGGTTGGAGTTGGTGTGGTTTTATTTTGGTTCCAAACCATGTTTGGTGCAGATGGTTTTGGTGTGAGAAAAAGTGATGCTGAAAAACCAAACCATGTTTGGTAGAGTTGGTATGGGTTGAAATTCTGAATATTAATATATTAATAAATATTAATATTAATATATTAAAATATATTAATATTAATATATTAAAATATATTAATATTAAAATATATTAATATATGAGTTTCACATTTTATTTATTAATAAATATTAATATTTATTTATATTAATATTAATATATGGGTTTCACATTTTATTTATTAATAAATATTAATATTAATATATTAATATTAATATATTAAAATATATTAATGTGATTAATTTTTCATAAATATTTAATTTTTCAGAATATTTAATTTTTTGAAATTTATTAATATCAAAAATGAATTTGCTACAGTGTTGGTACCAAAACCAAAACCATGAACCATCAAAAATGATGGTTCCAAATTTTGGCTCATTCCTTCACAAAAGTTACACCATGGAATTGCTACAGTGTCTACTCCAAATTTCCACATCATTTGCCAAACATGGAGTGGAGCAAAATTTTCAAATCAAACCCAAAATTTTGGCTCCACTCCATGTTGCCAAACAAGCACTTAGTATTACCTAATTTATATTGACTTGTTCCTCACATCAAGTTTATTTGTTCTACACACCTTCAACTCTATATATAGGGGTTATCTCTATTGTAAAAATACACTTCAATATACAGAATTCACTACACAGTTCAAAATTCTCTTTATTGTCTTTGTTATATTTTCTTCTTTATATTCTTTCTGTTAACATGGTATCAGAGCATCTTTTCTTCTAACATGGTATAAGAGCATATTTTCTTCTAACATGGTATTAGAGGCAATCGGTTCTTGATAGTTCCTTTCGTTTGTCGCTATCTCTGCTGAGGATGGCATTCCATCTCCCATCCCCGGCGGCGATCCTCAATTAAAACCCCAGTATCTTATCAAATCGCACCAAGTTTACGCCCTTCTCCTTTTTCATCTCAAACTCTCACAAACCTTAACCATCTCAACTTTTCCACCCTCATACGATCCATACATATATATATATATATAAAATATATGCATCCATATAACTCCCTCACTCTCACGACTCTCCATCACCCGAGTCTCATTCTCTACTTTCTCATCTCTCTTTCTCCCAGAACCACTGTAATACCCCGTAATTTTTTATTTATTTATATTGGATATATTTAATTAAATTAATTAATTAATTATAAGTTAATTAGTTGGGCTTATTAGCTAGTGGAGTATAATATATTTTTGAGTTAATTAGTTGGGCTTATTAGCTAATGGGGTATAATATATTTTTGGGTCCATCGGAAGGATTAAATATATATATATATATATATATATAATTATATAACCAAAATAAAACCCTAAGATAGTCCTACATTTTCTATCAGCTGATTCTATAGAGGGAGAGTAGAAAGAAAGTTGCGTGAAAGAGGAGGAGAAACAACGATCGATCTACAGTTGCGTGTGATTTGGTTCTTAAATAAGGCAGTAGAATGCTCTTCTTTTCCCCTTTAGACCCATAATCCTAGCACCTATGAACTTTGGTTCTGCCTGATTTCGTGTTTTGTATAGCTGTATATTACTTGATTATTTTTAGTTTGTGCTATAATATCTATATAGATTGGTAATTAATCTGTTAAATTTATAGACTACTAATCACGGGGCTTTGTTTAATTTAACGTTTCGTATAGTATTATTAATTTTCTGCTATCGATTCAGAGACTTGGTTGCTATGACGAAGTGGGTAGTGGTGGGAAATCTCAATTGTAGACAAGTTGTAAATTAAAGGGACAGTAGCTAACGGGGTACAAGGAATTCAAATATTTGTGTAGATGTATGTGTATAGTTGAGTTGTGTATAGTTGAGTTGCTTTAGTGTTTTATGTATATGTATATGTATATATATATATAACAATTTCGGATTGCATGCTTGAGAAGTTGGACTCCTGATTTGGATTTAAGAGCTGGTGAATTTGGATTGGCACACACATATATCTGTAGGTATATATAAAAGTATATATTAATGTATTAGTCACATGGTGGTGGTCCACCATTAGGCCATGGAATTTGGATTCCTTTAATACTTCTGTGAATGGAGAATAAATGCCATTGTATATGTTTCAGTTACTGAAATAATTAGATTTGTGACAAACTTTAGTACACACAACTTGACATGAAACTAATGGGTTTTGGGAACGGTGTAGGTGACGACTGGAGGTAGAAATAGTATAATTTTTATGGAATATCAGTACTTGAATAATATTCATTGCTAGGGTTGCACAAATATAGAAATTTTAAATTTGAGAATACCATCAGTCTCCTTTTAAGGAATGCATGTGTCGGAAATAATATTATTGCAAAAGAATTAATAAATTCTTTAATTGGTGATAAATTAGTAATTGATATGTATATATATACATATATATATATATATATGTATATATTTGTGTTTGCGGAATGGAGAAAATCATGATGAGCTGACTACTAAGTTAGTCTCATCTGTACCATAATCGACTAGTCACGATATTGATAAATTGTCGGGTACGTGATTATGGTTAGGCATGGTTAAGTTGCTTATTTATTGGTGAATTAGTTATGGTTGCACTTATTTGTTTTGTTTATTGATTTGTGATTTAATTATGATTGAACTTATTTGTTTTGTTTATTGACTTGTGATTTAATCATGGTTGCACATTATGTTTTGTCTATTTATTTATTTTGGAGGATACTTACTTAGGATGTGGTATTTAAAGTTATAGGATTATTGTAATTTCTATTATATATAGGGTCGGGATAGATGATAGGATTATCGATACTCTGTTTGGGATCATGTAGAGTCTACTTTGCTCGTGGGTTGACTCACCATTGTTAACATTTCAGGTTCTCGGCAGTTCCAGCCACAGGATTGAGGGTTCTTCTCGTTTCTTCTTGAGTTATTCAACCACCATTATAGGGACTCTATATTAGTATATATTTTCAGACTTCTGTTATTCATTTATGGTTAGGGGTCCATAGATATGGATTCCCGAATTGTAGCCTTTGGAGATTTTGATTTCTTAATTTATTTATTCAAGGAAATTAAATTTTTGAGACTCTGTTATTTCTTAAATATGTCTTTTGCTTCTGTGCTTGTTTATTATTGAGTGTTGATGCACCTTAGTTTTCGGTATAGGCCTGGTCAACCTATGTATGAAAATTAGGGGGTATCACAACCACCACCATCTTCAATCCGAACCATCACCATCACCAATCTGCACCACCACCACACCACAACATCAACCAACCTCCTCCGCACCAGGCCTGTCACACCGCCACCCATCTTCGCGCACACCAGTGAAGAGGCTTTGCGAACAACCGCCGCCGCTCATCCTCCACCACTGAACCATCACCGACCGTGGCCTTCTCTCTGCACCTCAGGCGACCGCCTCACCTATACCGCACTGCCCCTGCGAATTGGTATCTCCACCTCGCTTCACCTCCTCCCCTCACTCACTCTTCTCCTCTACAGTACCACGCCCCAACTCTGACGGGCACACCGCCGCTCCACCACCACACGAACCAAACTATTACTTCCTCATCCCGGTAATAGTTCTTTCTCCCAACTGATAAAAATTCCAACTGCTAGGAATTTCTAAAATTAAGAGTTTCTTTCAATTAGGAATATAGACTGTGTTTCAAAAACTCCAACAAACTTTGGGATTTTCGATTTCTGAAATTGTTTGAAACTTTGGGAATTTTGAGTTTGTTTCAAAAACTCCCAACAAAAATTGGGATTTCAGTTTAAGAATTTGATTGAATCTGTTTGATAATTTGGTATTTTGTTTCTGAAACTTACCTTGTTTTCAAACTGAACTTCTCTAGCAAAATTGTTCTCTTTCATCTCTAGTGGGGACTTTTATGAAATTAAGGTTATGTTTGGGAGGGCTTCTGAGGACCTCAAAATGGGCTTTTAGAACCTAGAACTCCTTTTCCACAAAATAAGGGTGTTTGATGAATTTATCAAAATAGACTTTTAGTAAAAGTCAACCCCTTTAAAAGTCCGTTTAATGGAAGCAAGTAAAACTTATTTTTTTGAGTAACTTTAGGGAAGCTTATCTACAATTAATTTTAGTTTACTAATTTAACCTCATTTAGTAATTTATATTCACAATATTAACCTCAAACGTATTTTTATTTACCTTTATTTTTCTCACCATTTTCATCCTATTAGATATAATCATATTAGTTTAGGACGCTCTCTCTTTCAAGTATTAATTAACTACTTTTGAATTTTTGAAATTCAAATATATTTGAATTCCTCAATAGCTTTTTAATATATTTCCACAAAACGTATTTTTTATTTTAAAGTCTTTTTTATTTAAATTACTTTTAATAATTTATTTCTAAAAACGGACTTTACCTATCAGGAAGCCCTCCCAAACGGGAACTAAATCACTAAACCCATTGGATTTTGCTCTCAATTTGGGATTTTGAACACAAAAAGTATACTCGATCAATATTCAGCAAAGAAATTATTCTTGTTTCAACCAAACAGTTCTAAAAATGCCTCCCATGTTCGTTGTCTTGTTTTCCCCCATCAGCACCTCGAGAACTCGGAACCTTCCCCGGGAACTCGAGAATTTCAACCTTACCGAGAACTCGGGACTTCCACCAAGAACTCGAGAATTTCCCTTACCGAGAACTCAAGACTTCTATCTCGAGAACTCGGTAATTCCATCTTACGGGAACTCGACCACCACCACAACCACCACACCCCACCCAACACTGGTATCAGAGCCCAAGTTACAAAACAAGTCTCGTCTTAGGTTCCAGGAGAAATGGGTTGTCGCTGCTCCGACCCAAGACCCGATGCGTGAGGGGGAGATTGTTGGGGTTGTCCCACATTGGTTGCGGAAGGGGCTGGTGGTTAGTATATAAATTGAAGGAAAAACTTCACCCTTTGAGCTAGCTTTTGGGGTGAGAGAGGCCCAAGGCCACCCAAAATTGGTATCAGAACCCAGATTACCAACAAGTCTTAGCCCAAGTTCCGGGAGAAATGGGTTGTCGCTGCTCCGACCCAAGGCCCGATGTGTGAGGGATAAATTGTTGGGGTTATCCCATATCGGTTGTGGAAATGGTTGATGGTCAGTATATAAGTGTGAGGAAAACTCTCACCCTTTGAGCTAGTTTTTGGGGCGAGAGAGGCCCAAGACCACCCAAAACAAAATTTCTACCTCCAAGGCAACTTCTACTCCAGCCTAGTCCTTGACTCCATCTTCAGTCCTCATAATCTCGTCCATCTCAAATCTCAATCTGACCCGTTTTGGGTACTCTCTATTTTATCGTCTCACAAGAAAATCTCAATCTGACCCGTTTAGGGTATCTGACCTGTTTTGGGTACTTTCTATTTTCTCGTCTCACGGGAAAATCCAATCTGACCCATTTGGGTACTCTCAATCTAGAGAACAACCACTTTACTAATTCAATTCTCTTTATCTCAATGGTGCTTGAAATCGCCACTCTTTCTTCGATCAATCATCACCTCTTCTCTCGATTGATCGTCGTCTCTTTTCGATCAATCATCGCCTCTTCTCTCGATTGATTGCCACCTCTTTTTCGACCAATCGCCATATCTTGTTTGATCGATCGAACCTTCAATTCTACATCACCTTCTCTGTTCTATCTTGGTGATTTAAAATCTTTCATTCAAAACCAACTCATATCAAGTCCAATTTTCAATTATTATGGAATGTTCTGAAGTCTCTCATTCTCAATGGCCCTAATTACATTATTTGGGCTCAAGTTCATGCCAGTTTTTCTCAAATGTCGCAAACTTTGGCGACTAATTACTGGAGATGTTGTCACACCATGCCGAGAAGCTACCGAAACTAATCTCAAGATCAACCTGCTGATATTTTCACCAAAGTTCATCTGCCAGGATGATTTCAGGAAATGGTTTCCAAACTCAAGTTAGTCTCTCATTTACCACCAAGTTTACTTGCTCTCCATACCTTCTACTCTATATATAGGGGTCATCTCTATTGTAAAAATACATTTCAATAAACAGAATTCAATACACAATTCAATATTCTTTCTTCTTCATTATTCTCTTTATTGTCTTTGTTATATTCTCTTTTTTATTTTCTCTTTGTTAACATGGTATCAGAGCATATTTTCTTCTAACATGCACTATGAAACTTAGAACCATGTAATAATTTCTCACCACTTGGTTTTATAATTAAACTACTTGGATAATTTTTTGGAGCATGTGAAGGGAAAATAAACCACTAACCTTACTTAGCTCGCTATTAGCTGTCCCTTGAATAAGGAGGTAAAATAATTTTACAGCCCATTTTTAGAAAATATGTTATCCTACCGTTATTAATGACTAACAAAGATTATCAAGAGGGTAGGGTTCAATTTTTTTATAATTTCGGTTTTTCATGAGTTATGTGCCACAAAATGATAGCAAGGAGTTATATGTAATAAATCCTAACTACATTAGAATATACAAACATGTGCGTATGTGTGTGTGATGTATATAGGACCAACCTTGAGAATATTTTCTGTAAGGGCTCCGGGACCTCTGGACGAGAAATAAGCCACAACAGGAGCTGGTTTAAACCTTCCAATTTCATTTGTTCCGAGTATTGCTGCAGTTGGGTTCCTGCTTTAAACATTATTCGTATATAGTCAAAATATAATAATACACACGATGAATATATATATATATATATATATATATATATATATATATATATTTATTGCTCTACACTTTTCAAAAGTAGAGAGCTAATATATAAATTCACATTCAGGATGCTCTGTTGGGGAATGGTAACAAATGCAGTACTTAATTATTCTAACAAGTAATTATTTATTTATTTATACTTCTTATACCTGGTAGAGTTGATGTAATATAGAATTTGAGACCCAGCACTATTCCCAACTTCTGTAAATGGAAAAACCCCAGAATCGAACGGCACATCTTTCTCCACGTCATCAATCAAAATCAATCCCAAGGCTTTAGCATCTTCAACAACTAATTTCTTGATTTTCCTTGGGAACTTCAAGTCAGTATCCACACAAACAACTATTTTTCCCGCAACTTTCTTTGGATCCAATGATCCTGGATTGCAGTTCCTGCATTTCAGAACAAACAAAATATCAGACCTCTCTATATTATATATATATATATGAATATTCGTGAGTGCATATATATAAATATATATGCATGGTTTGGTTAAATTATATAGCAAATTAAAAATTGAAAAGAAATACCTAGCCTCCCATATTGAGGTATATTTAGAAGCAGCTCCCTCTCCAAACACAAGGGGATATGTTTTTGAGCGTGTAAGGTTTGAGAAACTGATAGCAGATCCCTACAAGAATGCACAGGCAAAATGGATATCATATCAACAAACATTAAATAATTAAGTGTAATGCTAATAATAATACTTATGCCTCCTAAATAAAAAAGTTATTCACGCAGGACTCAACTACAGTATAAAAAATTGTATCGACAAAAATTTAGTGCCTGGTTAAAGTTATTTTTTTCATATAAGAAATTTAAGGTATAACAACAGTTTTTACTACTATCATAGGGATTGACGGATCTAGAAAAACATGTGAGTGGGGGCATAAGGATACTTTTTGTAATTTTAAGGGGCATAAAGCTTTTTTATAATTTCAGTGGGGCATTCATAATATTAGTAGGGAGTTTTGGGTAAATTACAAAAAACTTAAGCCTATAATATAAATATATATATTTCCGTACCTGATCATAGGTACTTTAAAAACTTTTCATGTCACGTATTTAGGTGACAATTTTGAGTTCATTGACAGTTTTTACATTTTTAGTACCAATTACTACTGTTACTAAAATTCTTATTTCTATACCGGTAATGTCTTTCTTACCTGCAATGTTTTTCCATTTCCGAGAACCACAGTGGACGCAAAATTGCGGTCAATGCTCGAAGCCGCAACAGTAAAGATCCACGGAGCAGTGTTGACAACGGTAAACGGGTCGGGTCCATCGTTACCGGCCGAGCAAACCACCATGACTCCCATTTGTTGAGCATGGAAGGCTCCAATGGCGATGGGATCATTCAGGAAGTCCGGGGGACCCAAGAAGGAGCTCACTCCGGACGAAATAGATATCATGTCAACACCGTCCATAATGGCGTCATCGATGGCCTTGAGTATGGCCGAGCTAGAGCAACCGTCCAGCGAGCATGCCTTGTAGGCTGCGATTCTTGCGGAGGGCGAGCCACCCCTGGCTGTGCCCTTGGCTAGGCCATGGTAGCTTGCTTTGGCAACAGGTGCACCAGCTGCAATGGATGTGGTGTGTGTCCCATGCCCTACTGAGTCCCTTGCTGACCCATGACCCTGAGGCTTCTTGGAAACAATATTATTGGGTTCTGTGTTGTAGAATCTTGCACCTATCAACTTCCTGTGGCATGACATGATATATATGATATATAATTAAATAAATAGTACAGAGTCTAAAGACATTTGTTTTCCTCTTTTATATAGAATTGAGTATACCAGGCGTCGCAATACGTACTAATCCTAGGACCCATTCAAAGTCACACATATTAGTAAAATTCTGATTTTTTCCAGGCCCAAGAAATTGTTTGCACTCGAGGAGAACCGAATATGAGATATGATGTTTTTTCAAATATTTGGCCCCAAGTGACCTAAGGGGGACATGAGTACAGAAAAAGGAAATCATATCAACTTGTTTTGACCTAAAGATAATAAGCTTATGAGTTTTACTTAGTTCAAGTCAAGAAACGAAAGAAGCCTAAAGACTTGTTAGAATGATTTTGTGAATACCCATGACATTAAACTCAAGTATGGAAGTAATTTATTGGATACTAAGGCCCTGTTTGACACAGTTTCTGTTTTCAGTTTTTCGCAGAAAAAAAAGAGAAGTAGAAATTGTTTTGAAAAACTAGTACCCCCAATTTCTTTAAACGCTCTTCCAAGGCCCATAAACTCTTCTAAAAATATTGTCAAACACCATTCAAAACAGTTTTTTCCTCCAAAAAGTCAAAAGCAGTGTTTGAAAAGTCAATCCAAACAGAACCTAAGGAAGGTTAATTGCACAAAGAACAATGTTTGTCTCAGTCCATATAAGGAGGAACTTCCTACTTACATGTGTATGGTCCAATTGAAAAAATACATGTGTCCAAAAGTTTGAAAACATTTTCATAAATTTGGAGATCTTTTTCTAATGAAAGATTTGTTTGAATTTTGAAAATTTAGAAAAAATATAATTATGGCAACACTTTTAAATACTTTGGACATGTGTATATTTTTAATTGGACCACACCGTGTGTGTAAGTAGGATGTTCCTCCTTACATTGCCTAAGGCATGAATGTCAAGTGTCAACAGGGTTTGTATCATATATAAGCTGAAAAATAATTGGATATTTTTCATAGGGTACTATTAAAAAATGGGAAAACATGTTCACCTATTACAGCTAAACTTCTTCAAGTAAGATCCTTCCATGCAAATTCCTTTCCATCTTGATGGGATTTCCCCAATACCCTCGTCACTGAAACTTGGAGACTCGGGCCATATTCCTAACATAACGTATATAGTCAGATAAGAAATAAATTTTAGTTTTTGATTAACTAATAATATTGTACATCTACTATATTGATCATGAGCAGGTATTATCTACTTTTTTAATTTTTAATTTAGTTTTTTATTTTGTGAAATTTTTTACTTTACTTATTGTAGAAAAATTATTAATATTATTGTAAGTGTTCTTTTTTGCTCAGACACTCGAATCCTTATATTGAGGCTCTATGGTCTTATTTATACAAAAGGTGATGGGTCTTTGCCCCATTATGATTGTGATCAAATCCCGTTATTCTAGGGATTTAATTTCCCTTATACAATTTAAACTTATATCATTCCTTATCTGATAGGATCTTTGGCTTAAGCCCCAAGTTGGGCTTTATAACTGGGCCTATATATATCACCCTAATGTGCTCTTATTCTTCTTCGTTGGGCCCAAATCTACTTGTCTGTTGGGCCTTTGCTTCACTGGGCCTCAATTTTGGGCCCTTATACTAGCCTCTTTGGGTTAGATTCAATGTGATATGGGTCTGACCCAAATGTTAAGTCTTTCTCTTCATGCCTTTTCGTTTTTGTATGCACATGTGTATACAGATACATGTATACAATCATGGGTTGATGATGTCACCGTAATCATTACTTGATTTACATGTGGGTTTTAAATTAAATTTTGACGGCTTGATTCCATGGATTGACGCGTTAGTCTGCCTTGGAAAGCCACAACGCCTCAATTTCATTTAATGCACCATTTGGATGCACCTCCTAATTCATTATAAATACCCTGCCTTACCAAACACTTGGAATCTCTTCAAAACTTTTGTTTTCCTGAACCTTCTGCTATCAATCCTCCCTTGTATTAGCTTGTGCTTATCACATCCTTATTATCTTTCTAGGCTTTGATTTCTTCTCCAATGATTTTCTCTAGCGATCTTTCTTTTATTTCTGTAAGTGCTTCAAAACTTTCTCTTCTTCTACAAAATGTCTGAATCACATGCCAATTCTGCCAGAGAGGAGCAAGTCCCTATTTCTCGCGGTGAGTCCGTTGAGAGTCATATTGAGAAAGTTCATGGTCTTCCCCAAGAGGACGAACAGGTCGATAACATTGAAGAGTTTCCCCCGTATAACCCTGATAGAATCCCGATTGAGCAGCGTAGAAACCCCAGTATCAAATCACTTGGGAAATTGTTGAGGCTTCCTCAAGGGGTAAAATTTGAGGCCTACGACCCAAAGTTGGATTTTACACAAGGGGATGGCGTTGGCCCCCATGACCTTCTCATGTCTTATAATCAGGCCAAATTGGTCAGATTTTCCCTTCACCCTCTTTTTCATTTTATTTTCTTCACTCTAGGGATGACACCACTCCAATTTAATCCCAACTTCTTCCGAATCATTTCGATGCTTATTCTGGCAAATCGGGACCATGGCTTACACTTGGGTTTTGATGATCTCTTAATGTGTTATCAGATCTTGGAAATCTCTCATAATGTAAGGAGGTTCATGTTCTATCCCTTCAAGGAAATAGGCATTTGCGGAGGCACAAACGATTATAAGAAGGGGTGGAAAGAAATGATTATTTTAGTCAAGGGCCCCTGGTTTTATCTTCACTCTGCCTTCTTTCCCATCCCCAGTGTTTTTGGCCCTGGAAAATTTAACCCCTATAAGCTTCGTCATGGCCACTCAATTTCTTGTTTATGTTGTGATTGTGACCTTCACAGGGCTGAATATATTTATGAATCTTTTGGTGTCAGTAGCAAAGGGTCCTATTCCACTAAAGTTTACAAAAGGGTCAAGCATTCGAATAATACACTTTGGTCCGAGCATTTGCAATGTACTAACCTTTTGACTCCTGTTAATTTGTAGGACATATCCAGGCTAGGTGCCATAGCAGATATGCTCCGTTTAACCCGTCCCAAGCTTTTGATGCTGACCTGGAGGCTACCCCAAACCCTACCACTCATGGGGCTTCTTCTTAAGTCACAACCACAGCCCCAGTTTCTGAACCTACTGCAGTATCTAGGTATGTTCGCCCTTCTGCTGAAGAGAGGTCTTCCAAGAGGCAAAAATTAAAAGGAAAGATGGAGAGGAAAGTGGGGAAGCCTCTCTCCCTACCACCATGGCGGCTATGACTGACAGGGCCAAATCCCTCTAGAATAAGAAGGATTTGGATGCCTTCAAGGCCCTTGATGGTCCTGAGATGCCAGACAGGATTATGGGCATGATGATGAAGGTATGTCTTCCTTGTTCTTTCTTTGTGCTCTGCTTTTTAATTAAGCATCATTTTCGATCTCTGACAATTTTTTCCTTACATTATTTTTATAGGCTTTTTACACCGTGAGGGCTCTGTGTTATACGTGCCAGACCCATAATGATGAATTATCCCATCAGGCTGATGAGGTGGCACACCTCAAATCTGCCATAACCTTGGCGGATGGGAGGGAGACTTTCCTGGTCAAGGAAGTTGTTGCTCTGAAAGAGAATAATACAACTTTGAAGAAAAGTAGGGTTAAGGAGAATGTTGAGATTGGAGATCTTCAGTATTTCCTGTCCCTCACTCATTCTGAGATGGAGATGTGCCGCCAAGGGGGGCTGGCCATGCATTCATGCAATGAAGTCTTCAATAATTGTGTTGCTAGTCAGTTCTGGTGCAATGGTTTTGGCAACGCTCTGAAGAAGCCTGGGCAGAGGAAACCTGCAAACCCTAAGGCTATGGATGCTCATCTTAGTGTTCAAGCTCCTTATAATGCTCCTGACCTAGGCCCAACTGAGGAGCTCTTCGCCAAGTTCCTTACTGGGAGCCCTTCTGCTGACCCTCAGAATTCAGAGGCTCCACCCCTCCTCTTATGCATATTATGGATGCTCGAGGCGTTTTGAGAGTTGGGCTCCATGTGCCCGTTAGATTTCCTCAGCCAATAAGCCCTCTTGTCAATGACTTCGGTCACAGTATAGGGTCCTTCCCAATTTTTGCGAAGCTCACCGACAATGCCAATCTTCTTCCTGAAGACCAGATCCCCAACCTGAAACTCTCGCCTTCTTACTTTTTGGTTGTAGCATCTCTTGACCCTCTGGTGATACTCGGCTAATCTGGTAGCTGCTTTGTCACGTTTTTCCTCTAAGGTATCAAGAGCATGCACCAGATTCTGATTGTTTTGATTTTTTTTATAGGCTTCAATTCTTATAGTTGGCACTATCTTCTGTGGGGATGACAACTTATGCCCCATAGGCCATTGAGAATGGAGTTTCTCCAGTGGGAAACCTTAGGGTGGTCCTATACGCCCATAGGACCTCTGGTAGTTTGTCTGGCCAGATCCCCTTGGTGTCTTCCAATTTCTTTTGAGGTTATTTAGGATGGTTATGTTTGACTTTTCAGCTTATCCATTTCCCTGTGGGTAGCCAACAGAGGATGTTTTAAGCTAGATGCCATGTTGTTCGCAAAACTCTCTGGTCCATTTGTTATCCAAGTTCAGCTCGTTGTCTATCATTATCACTCTCGGTACTCCAAAGCGGCATATAATATTCGTCCATATGAACTTGATCACATTCCTATGTGTGATTGTTGCATAGGACTCTGCATCTACCCACTTGGTGAAGTAATTTGTGGCTATTATTACTAGTTTAACTTCCCTCAAAGCTTTTGGGAGTGGTCCCACTATGTCAATCCACCACTGGGAAAAGGGATGTGGACTGAGTGTGGGATTGAGGAGCTCTGTAGGAGGATGAATACTATCTCCATGTATCTGAAATTTGTGGCATCTTCTAACATAGGCTTATGTATCTTGGGAAAGATACGGCCAGAAATAGCCCTGATTGAGCACTTTATGAGTAAGGGACATTCCTCCTGAGTAATTTCACATGTCCCCTCATGTATCTTCTTCATAATGGCTCTGGTTTCTGATGGGGTCAGGCACCTGAGGTATGGTCCTCTAAAGGACATTCTGTATAACTTTCCGTTGATTAGTGAATATCTGGCAGACTTCATACGAATTTTGCGTGCCTCAGGCTTGTTCTCAGGCAAGGTTCCGTCCCTCAGATAAGATACGATGGGGTCCATCCATCTAGGCTCCCAGGGTATTATGCAGACACTGACTGGTTATTTAATTCTTGGAATCTCAAGATAATCAATCGGGGCCACTCTGGTCAGGTCTTAAGTGTTAGATAATGTCATGTTGGCCAGCCTGTCTGCAATTTTATTTTGCTCCCTTGATATTTGTACAAGGCTGAATTGATCAGAGCGATTCAACTCTGCCAGAGTTAGAGTCCTATAAGGTTCCATATTTTCACCAGCTCCATACTCTCCGTTGACTTATCTAACAATGAGTTGAGAGTCGCTGTAAATTTTGAGGCGTCTGATCTATAGACTTTGGCATAGTCTGAGCCCTGCTAGCAGTGCTTCATATTCGGTTTCATTGTTGGAGGCTATAAATTCCAGACGAACTGACTGCTAGATTCTGGTACCGTCAGGCGTTATGACTTACAGGCCTACTCCAGCCCCTGATGTTCCAACTGATCCATCGATAAACAGATTTCATTGTGGCTCCTCTGATTCCTGATGCTCCAACTCTGGTTTTGCTTCTAAAAGGAAGTCTGCTAGGGCCTGCCCCTTGATAACTGTTCTTGATACATAAGTAATGTCGAATGCTCCTAACTCAATCGCCTATCTGATAATTCTTCCCGTCAGGTCAGGTTTAGACATTATTGCTCTAATGGGGAATGTTGTTGGGACAATTATGGGATATGTCTCAAAGTAATGTCTGAGCCTCTTTTTGACGTTGACTAGGGACAGGATTACCCGCTCAGTGGTAGTGTATCTTGTTTCCAAATTAGACAGGGACTTGCTGGTGTAGAAGACCAGTGCAGTGCATATCTGACATGTTTTATCCTCCTTGACTAGCACAATGTTGGTTGAGGAGGTTGAAACTGCAAGGTAGAGGTGCAGTGTTTCCCCTGGTTTTGTAAAAATTAGGACTGGAGGGCTCACTAGGTACTCCTTCAGCTTTCAGAGTGCACAGGTCTGTTCGGGTCCCCAGACGTTGCCCTTTCCTGCTTTGATGGCCTGGAAGAAAGGTCTGCACTTGTCTGTGAGTCTGGAAATGAATCTGCTTAGTGCGGCCACCCTTCCTATGAGAGTCTGGATTTACTTCTGTGTGTATTAGGGCTTTGACCTGAGCCGGACTGGCCTCTATCTTCATTCTGTTCACGATATGACCCAAGAACTGACCAGATGAGACCTCAAATGAACACTTGGAGGGGTTAAGTCTCATCCCATAGAGTTTAACTATTTCAAATACTTCCCTCAAGTACTGGAGGTGGTCCTTCTTCTTTTTGCTTTTGATCACCATGTCATTAATGTACGTCTTTACTGTTTGGCCCATCAGGTGACCAAAAGCTCTTTTCACCAGCCTTTGATAGGTAGCACCTGCATTTTTTAGTCTAAAAGGCATTACTTTATAACAAAATGTACATTCTTCTGTGATGAATGATGTTTTCTCCTTGTCGACTAAATTCATGGGGATCTGGTTGTATCCAGAGTACGCATCTAGGAATGAGAGTCGCTCGTATCCTGCTGTAACGTCCACCATCTGGTCAATTTTTGGCAAGGGGAAACAGTCTTTAGGGTAGGCCCTGTTTAGGTTAGTGAAGTCAATACAGACCCTCTACTTCCTGTTTTTCTTTTTAACGACGACCACATTAGAGAGCCTGGTGGGGTAGCTGACCTCCCTAATAAACCCCGCTTGCAGTAATTTGCCAATTTCCTCAGCTATGATTTGGTTTCTTTCCATTCCAAATCCCCTCTACTTCTATTTCATTAGTTTGGCCTCAGGATCGACGTTGAGGTTGTGTTGAGCGACGGAGGGGTCTATGCCTGACATGTCTAAGTGTGACCAAAAAAATGTGTCCATGTTGTCCTGCAGTAGTTTGATTAGATTTACTTTTTCAGTGGTTGAAATAGTGGACCCAATGAATGTGGTTCTGCCATCCCCAAAGGGCCTGATATCCACCTCATGGAGTGGCTCTGTCGTAACCTGACCCTCCCAACCTTCTTCAAAATGGTCAATTTATAATTGTTATTTCTCTATTTGCTTGGAGCTTTCTTGCCCTATTTCCTCTGGCTTATTCCAGGTATTCAGGTTCTTCATGGTCACTGCGTAACACTCTTTTGTTGCCACCTGATCCCCTGGGATATCTATTATGTCTACCCTGTTGGGGTCAATACATCTCATGACTTAATGGAGGGTTGAAGGCACCCCCTGCATTATGTGAATCCAACCTCTGCCCATCAGGAGATTGTATGATGGCTTAACATCTACCACCACAAAGTTTTCCTTTAATGTCCTTCTGGCGGCTGACACGGATAACTGGATGACCCCAATCGGCTCCACCCTCCGCCCATCAAATCCAGCGAGGGGGACTTTCGCAGGATGCATCTGGTTGATGTCTACCCCAAGTTTATCAACTGTCCACTTGGTCATGATGTTTGTGTTGCTACCAAGGTCTACCATGACTCTTTTGACCAAACAGTTAGCTGTTATAAGTGAAATAACCAGAGGGTCTTCATGAGGGACTTGCATATTGCTCAGATCGACCTCATTAAAGCTGATCTAGGATTCCTCCTTTTTGTTAGACGTTTGCACACTTCGCCGATTCTTTTGAGTTTGTGTGCCTGACGATTCTAGGATCTCCTGACTTCCTCTATCTCTTTTTCGACACATCCACCCTGTACCATGTGGATCACCCACATTGGCTGACCTGTTTGGGTGTTATTCTGAGGAAGGTTCATCTGACGTTCTGTGCGGGTCGGGTCTTCTGCCACATGCTCAATTAATTCTCCTTTTGTAATCATCGTCTCTACCTGTCTGCGTAGGTTACGACAATCGTTGGTATAATGTTCATACTCATTGTGGAATGCATAATGCTTGGTCATATCCCTATAATCCATGGGTTACCTCATTGGCAAAAAGGGTATGAATATTCCCTTCCATTTCTTATCAAGGTAAAACTTATTGAGACTTGTCTTAAGGGGAGTTATTTTTTCTTCCACCCTCTACTTCTTGTCAGCTGGCTTGTTTGATGAGGAGGGAGGTGCTGGACGAGTTAGCTTCTAACCCTTGATACGATCTTTTATACGGGCTTCAATAGTAACCATAGCTGCCATCTTTCGTCGAATTGCTTCCTTTTATTCAATTATGAGGTAACATTGGGCTCTGGAATTCAACGCCCCGATGTTGTTGGGGGACCTCTTCACCAGAAATGCATGATACTTGGTGCATGGGATTAAGGCCATTCTGTAGGCCTCAACTGCCGATAGTTGATCACACTGGTTAATGGAAGACATCTCCCTCGTAAACCTGAATAAGAAGCTTTGGAGGCTTTCCTCTTTCTCCTGAGTCATCATGAATAGGCTAGAGATAGTCTTATTTTGCCTCTGGTTACTATAGTACTGCGCTATGAAAATCTTGCACAACTTGCTCAAACTCCCAATTGATCCAGGCGGTTGCTTTTTGAACCATAGGAGTGGTGCCTCTGCCAAGTTAGTGGGGAACACGTTGCACATAAGGGCTTTGTCCTTCTTCCAGGTGGTCATCTTCATTTGATACTGGTAGATATGGTCTGATGGATCCTTGGTCCCATCATATAAGGTGAAAGTTGGCAATCTAAACTTCTTCGGGTACTCCGCCTAATTTATCTTGTCCGTGAAGGGTGATCTAATCATATCAACAACAGTGTGGGCTACTAGGTCCTTCATGGAGGGAGTCTTGCCCTTCATGTTCTCGAGCACTTGCCTCTGGATCCTTTTGGCCATATCCTCCAAATCCTTCATAGTTGGAGGTTGCTGAGGTAGAGGAATCTGGGCTCGAAGGGCAGAGTTCTCTTATTGTTGGTGGTTGGCTACTCTGCTACCTGTTCCTTCGTGATTATTGATGTTCTCGTCTCATTCATTCTTGGGTGGATCCCAGTTAACCGCCTTGTTATTGACGGCGTTATTTGGATTCACTGGGTTAGCTGGATTCGAAGCCTAAGCCTGCCTTTGGTGGAGTTCAACGTTCTGCTGCTCCAGTTCTTCGTTTCTCCTTCCCACCGCCACCAATCTCTCCATGATGGCTTGGATCTGGGCGGCCTGGGCATTGCTTGTTTCGGCCAACGCAAAGGTTTTTGTGTCTACCATGGCTATTCTTTGGAGAGTTTTGGTGAGGGAAGAAGGATGGAAGGAAATGAATGAAGAAGGGCGAGAATCGTAGGTGAGAAGGAAGATTACTAACCTTTGTTTCCCACAGATGACGCCAAAGTGTAAGTGTTATTTTTTACTTAAACACTCGAATCTCTTTATTGAGGCTCTATGGCCTTATTTATACAAAAGGTGATGGATATTTGGCCCATTATGATTATGATCAAATCTCTTTATTCTAAGGATTTGATTTTTCTTATACAATTTAAACTTATATTTTTTCTTATCTGATAGGATCTTTGGCTTAAGCCCCAAGTTGGGCTTTATAACTGGGCTTATATATATCACCCTAATATGCTCTCATTCTTCTTCGTTGGGCCCAAATTTGCTTGTCTGCTGGGCAATTTGCTATTGGGCCTTTTGCTTCACTGGGCCTCAATTTGGGCCTTTACAATTATAAATCCATTTGTACTTGGTCCATGGCCCATGCACTTTTACACTTGTATATAAAAGGATAGATTTGCATATTATTGATGTTGAAATTTTTATTGAACGATGTGGATCGCAAAGAAGATTGAGAACATAAGTTTTGATTGCAAATTCAATTATTTTTCTAACAAATTTTTTTTTTTAATAGTTCGTGTATTTGAGATTTGGTCCCAGCTAATTTACGCAATCTGTTCAAAGAAAGCAATCCACACGAATAATCAATTGTTTGAAGGCAGCAAATGAGAATCAAACTTGAAACATGTGATATATATATACCTGTGTCTATCATTCCAATTATGACATCACTGGACAAGTGGCCGTATTGGTAGCTTGATCTGAGTACATATTCAGATTCCAGAAATTCCCAAGACCTTGTAGTATGGAGTTGAAGAATCTGATCAGGGAAGATAGATACAATTTCATGGTGGCCTGCTTCAATCAAGTACATGAATAAAGTATGTCATTAACATGCATTATATTTAATAAATAATCTATTTATTGCTTTTGAACAATCATACACTCTACATCTTTCAAGATGATGACTTTTATTTGTGTGATAGTGAATGAAAAACCAATTTTTTCATTGGTCCCATCAAATGATGTGATGTTTGTAGTTTATATATTTTATAACTTGAATGCTTGAAGGGTAAATTGGTAAATTCACTAAATAAAGTACAGGGTAAATTCATTAAATAAAGTGCATTGATTTGTCAATTAGAAGACTTATTTTGGAATGGATTGAATAGTAGATGTGAACACTTAAATTGAAATAGAGGGAGTATATAGGATTTAGGTCCAAGAAAAAAAAATTATTGTTATACACAAAATATCAAATGCCTCTTAGGCAAGAAATCTTGAATTTTGCAACAATTGATTTCATTACAAAACTAAAATTGGGTTAAAAATAACCTTTTGGCAGGGGAATTATTATTTTTTTGTGTGCTAAATTACAACTACTTGCGGACTTATGATTAAAAATATATTATTTTGTATGAAATAATTATTAACAACGAAATACAAATAAAAATAGAAAACATGTTTTCATGAAATAATTGTCATAAGTAATAAATTAAGTGAACCACATCCTATTAAAATAAATTGATTTTTACCTACTTAATTAACAACCAAGTAAATATACATCATGTGTCCAAATCATTTGGGCATAAAATTGTCTTAGAGCAAGTTATTACGAACATATTATTTTCATTGTCTAAAATATATATTAAAAAATTGAAAGTAAAATAGAAATAGAAGACAAATTAAATACAAGAGGAATTACCAGATAATGTGGAAGCTTCATTTTCATAAAGCAAGGCAGAGAACCCTCTAAAAGCATGATTATAACAGTGAATCAAAGATATCCTTTCACTCTCTTCACTGAAACAAAAAAAAAATGATTATCTTATTTCTTGAATTAATGATAAAATAGAAAGAAAAAAATTATGAATAAGAATAATGATAATAACCTTGGAATAATGGTGGATAATAATTGCAAATGAGAAAACTCTGCAGCTTCATTGTCAGCCCCATAATTACCATTCGATGCACTTCCCATGTAAATAATATAAGGCTGCAAGGCAAGGACATACCACACACCTCAATTCCGAAGTATGAATGAATTCACATTTAAAAGTAGGGCGCGAGGGGAGGACCAACTTCATCCTCCCAGGAGAACTCAAGTATTGTCCGCGAAAATATATCATCGCAAGAAATAAAAGTTTTAATGACGATAGTAACCATAATTAAAAGGAGAGAAAATTACAGTTATAATTTTTGGTGGCAATTTAGTGGCGGACTATAAACTGACACTTACATTAAAAATAAAATAAAATTGAGGCTATAGTGTCTGTACACAAACCTTTGTTATGTCTTAAATTTTCTAGGTAGGAAAACCAAATTTTGTGCACGGAGAATTTTAGTTTGCCATTAATTTTTTTTGTTATTATAGATACAATTACTTTGTAGTGTGTGTGTATATATATATGTATGTGTGTGTATTATGTGCAATCAATTGATGTATATATATCAATACACACATATATATAAGTATTTCCTCCTCTCCCAAAAGAGAAGGTTTGTTGATGTGTTTTGATGATCAGAATATATATATATATATATGTGAACGTGAATGTACATATATAGATTAATATACTAGGTGCAGGTTATGATAATCCACCCTTAATTTAAGCAAAGCTCCATTTGGTTGCATGGAAAAGAAAATGAAAGTAAAAGGAAACAGCTAGCTAGATTAATTCGAAAGTACTCATAGATCACGCTTCTCTTGGATCGATGAAACAGTTTTTATAAGATGGAAAGACCCTATCCTGATTTCAAAATTGTGTTTATATATATATATAAATATATACGTACCTGCGGTTTTTGGTTTGATGCATTAGATGAAGAGATGAGAAGACAAAGTAGATGGAGACTAACAGAGATCTGGAAAAGAGAAGCCATTAGATATGGTGCTCCAGTAGCTGAAGTGAGTAATGAGTATGTATGTATGTATTGATAAAGATTTATATATCAAAGGAGTAACTCATGAGAGTTTAGAGACAGCTAGAGCCTAGCTCTAAGGTAGCTTTGCTTGCTTGGGAGTAAAAGCATCTTTGCTTGTTTTGTGTGTTTTTGTTCTACATTAATTGCTATTGATGTTGTCCCTGATTAATTAATATAGTGGCTTCCCTTATGAAAATTTGAATAAATTAGTAGGCTAATGTTGCATTTGGTATGATGGAATGAAATGGAAGGTTGATTCCCGTTATTCTTTAGCTATTCTTTAGCTTGATATGTATTGTAAAATGAGAATGGACATTTACTTAAAATAAAATTTTAGTTCAAATAATGAAAATTCATTTTTTTAGTTAACTTATGGAATGGACATACATTCCATTATCTAGTAAAACAAAACAAAAAAAATCATTTCCTTCTCTATTTAGCTATGAAGCACGACACTTCGTCTAGGGACACAGTACACGTGTCGGACATGCGGACACGCCAAAAATACGTGTCCGACACGCCAAAAACGTGTCTTGAATTATTTTTTAAAAATTGGACACGCGCGTGTCCACGTGTCGGACACGCGGTGGGTCGATTGATTCCATGAAAGTAGAGGACTCATGGAGCCATTAATTTCGTGGATCACTTATGGAACTTGAACACCCTTAATCCAATCTTTGATTTTGAAGATACTTGAATATCTTTGTTTCTCCTCATCTTGTGATTGGAATTGGAGTATCTATTCTTTTATTCACTATATAAATAGAAACAAGATAACACCACAAAAGAGCTGAAGATTTGGTATTTGTATATTCCAATCTTTGTTTTCAATTAATAAATATTTTACAATATAACGAGGGAGATACTAAGATATCAAAATGTTGGGGGAGATGCATTTGATTCCTTTGATGGTAGTGAAATGAAGAATTTTGAACATGTCAAACATTTCATTTAACCTATCTGTTTGTTTTTGTTTATAAGTTTATTTGGTTATTATTATTTAAGTGATAAATGAAGTATTTGTGCAATATAATATGTATATATATAAAAAAAATTATAGTTTTGATAGAAGTGTCAGAAGCATGTCGTGTCCTACTTTTTTAAAATTTGTTGTGTCACCATATCTGTGTTGTGTCATGTCTGTGTCAATGTTTCATAGCTATTTAGTGATATTCTAGCCAAACAATAATCTCACAACTTTTTAAAGTTTCTAGATATGTCATTGCATCCAAGGCAATTTGACAAAAATATAAAAATAAATAAATAAATTGTGTTTCCCTAAATGAATAAATAAATAATTATCTTCAATGTTCAATCATCATTTGTAATTAAAACCACCATTTATCAATTAACCATACGTAAAGTAGAGGCAAGCTTTTATAAATACAAACACCTAACACATTTGCAAAAAGAAAAGGTATGCATTCATGATAGACATACATGTAAGGCCAACTAAAAATTTCATAAAGTCAGTCAAAATACTTGAAATGCAAGCAAGGATTTGTGTTATTCCTTCATGGGCATGTGTCATTACTTTTCATTGTTTCCTTTATTCTATAATTACTACTTTTTCCCTTTTTAATCTCTCTCTTCATTTTTAATTATTTCTTATTTCTAATTCGTAGTCTATGTTTTTTCCCCCATTAAATCTGCAATGGTATTTAATTGAATTAATAGAATGTTCATTTCATTGTGTTGGACTCTTTGTTTTTTCTATTTTTTTTTATTTATAAAAATTGAAGTTAAAATATTCAAGTCATTAATTAGCTTTGACTTTGAATGACCATTCTACAAGAATAATTCGGGGCATTTTCACTTCTTATTGAATTCGTACCTTCTTTAAATTAGGTTAATAGTCTTTTCCTTAATCTAAGAATAATTCGGGGCATTTTATGAGAATAAATATATATTCTCAAGTGAAAAAAATTAGAGTTGTATATGTTATTTTCAAAATAATTAATTTATTATTAAAATTTTACTTTAAGTAATAAAAGTTATTATTCTAAGCTTAAAATCTTTTACCTGAACAAAAAATATTGTCATAAGCTATATCCATAAAGAATACATTCTTATATAATAAACGGTTTCTTTCTCATGTTATATATAAACCGTATTATGTAATTACTTAATTTTGTAAAAATGTTTTACTTAAATTTTTATTTAAAAAAACTCATAATCTTCGTTTAATCAGTAATTTTAGAAAAGTTGTTTAAATTACAAATTTGAATGGAAATATGTCATCAAATTGGTATGCATCTATTGTCATAATATTAATAAGAAAATGCATCAAGTTAATCGGTAATTTTAGAAAAGTTGTTTAAATTACAAATTTGAATGGAAATATGTCATCAAATTGATCTGAATCAATTGTCATAATGTATATTAATAAGAAAATGCATTAAGTGCAGTTATATGTTGCAATCGAAAATGGGTTTTTTTATTTGCTGAATGTTACCTTTAGTTGGATATGTTGCAATCGAAAATGGGGTTTTTATTTGCTGAATATCAACTATAGCATTTTAGTTGGATAAGTTAAACCATCTGTGACCATATTCTGATGAGTGAGGGTTGAGAGAAAACCGAGTATATATTGAGCTACTCCATGGATGTCTCCGTTTTTGGGGAACCACTTGTGTGTATTTGTGTTTGTGTGTGTATGGTTTGAGTAGATTCTAGTAATCGGGCACAACAACTTGGGCTGCCACGAGCATCTAGATTTTTCTCATCTGCGAGTTTGTCATTAGCTTCTTCTTCAGTTTGCTTGGAGGATGAGAGATTTATCCTTGGAGATTCGAAGTCTATAAATGACCTTTTGCCAAATGTCAAGTGCATTTCAACTGGATATAGCCAACATAGTGAGCTGTCTCTTACTCTGAATCACATCTCTGTTGAGTTTGCTAAGAATGACACCTCTGTTTGTGAATTTCAGAAGAATGCAGATGATGATTAGTTGAAAAGAATTAAGTTAATACTTAGAAGCCGTGGTTGGAATTTAGAACAGTATGAGCATGTACAACACCAAACCAAATCTGGTATCAACAAATACTGCTGAAATATGGTGTTCAGGTTGACATTAATTATACGCGATATAATGAGAGGAAATGCCCAAGTTGACCTAATATTATAGAATTGAGTACAACAAAGCACTCCGGAAGGAAGTCAGCAGGAACACGAGTTGTAAGATGGCTGTCTCTTATTACTTAATAAATTTAAGCATTCCTTATGTACAATATCCTATATTGAGTTAGGTCACAGATCCTAATATATCACATCACTACAGCAATATGTGCTCATGGTGAGCTTTGTTTTCCCCTTTGTCCATTATCTCCATTAGACAATGTTATCACCTAGTTTCCACTTGCTTCATGGGAATCATAAGCCTCTTTTTTCTTCTAAGAATTGCTGTTGCTTGATTGAAGAAGCAAAATGGTGAGAGAACCGTTGTTGAGGTTGAAAAATCAGGGTACCAGAAGATTCCTCCAGAGATCTTGCTCATGGTGAGCTTTATGTTCCCCTTAGTCTTTGCCGTAGTTTCCACTTCTTTCATGTGAAGCATCAGCCTCTTTTATCTTCTAAGAATTTCCATTGCCCTTTGTAGTAGGGGTGGCAAAAAAACCCGCCCGCCCTGAACCCGCCCCGTTTATCCATTCCGTCCCGTCCTGTTTAGCTAATCAGGGCGGGTATGGGGCGAAAAAAAATTCCCCTATTATAATTGGGACGGGTATGGGGCACCCCCGCCCCGCCCCGAACCCGTCCCAATTAGCTATATATATATATAATATTATATTTATATATATATATATATGAATAAACATGTATTGACGAGTAATTTATTATACTTTTGAAATTTTTTATTTTGATTTCATATAGATTTATTGTTTGATTTTGATCTCTTATATTTAGGTTTGATTTTGGGATTTTATTGTTATTTGAGGGAAAAATAATACGTAAACCAGCACACATGTGTTGCAATGGTATAATCTCACTCCCAAATTGGGAAGGTGAAGAGTTCGAGCCTCTTAGGAGGCATTGTGGGTGTGGTGTGTGAATTTCTTACCATTCAAAAAAAAAAAATTTAAAAATAAAGTTGGCGGGTATGGGGCGGGGCGGGTCGGGAAAAAAAAAATTAAACAAGAACAGGACGGAAAAAAATAATCAGGTACGAGAACGGGGCGGGTGATACTCGCCCCGGCCCGCCCATTGCCATCCCTACTCTGTAGGCATGTAATGGGAATCGATTGTCAAGTAATCATGAGCGTTGTCAGTCCGTATTGCATTGGTTGTGCATATAACGAACAGGGTTTTTTTTTTTCTTCTTCTTTCTAATTGGCTTAATGATGGGCATGGAGGGCTGGAGCGACAGAATGCTTCAGAAAAGCTAGCATGGAAAAGATCTTTAAGATTGAGATACCAGGTAACCCTTTGGCTTCATTTATTTTTTTTTTCTTTTTTCTTTTTTTTTTTCTTCTCTCGACTCTGCATTTCAATATTTTCTTACCTTGCCTTGCGGGGAAAAAAAATTGTTGGAATATTGAATGAGAAATTAAATTATATAACCCAATCTACTACTAATATGGGTATGGGTATGACCAGTTTTGCAAAGAGAGGTGCATTAACTGTTTGTATAGTTGGAGTGACTCTTCACCTCCAACCAGTGTCAAAACAGTTTCAATACCTTTTTCAAACCATTATGACTACAGTTTATGTGTCTCTTCAATGTCTATAAATAGACCATGCCAGAGTTCACTTCGGATTAACTTTTGAATAATTATTCTCCTTATCTATTTGGTCAGTCTCTCTCTGTTACATACATACATATATTCTGGAGTCTTTGGTTTGAGTACGAACACAGAAATTGTGTTCGCTGGTTTTCAAAGATTGGAGTGCTACTTCTTTGAAAACGAAATATGTTCTATCTTGGGAGGCCATTGTTCGTAAACCTTGAGCACCGGAGAGAGAGAAAATTTGTCTTAAGGAAACTGTGATTGCACAAGGCTCGGATTAACCTACTGTTTCAATATTTGATTTATGAACTATCCTGTAAGTTCGGTTTTATTCTTCCCTTTACAATTTTATTATACCTGTTAGAATATATACACTCTGTTTAATTCTATATTTATATATACATTGAACATATCGTGTTTATTCTGATATAGTCCTTTGTTATATAAACTGTATACATATCTAGTCCTCTGTTTTATAAGTTATATGTATATATTGTCCTCTGATATATATAAACAGTCATTTGTTATACAAATTGTTTACATATATATAGAATCCTCTAGTATACAAATTATATATATATATAAAGTCTTCCATTATACAACTTTACAACTTGTTTATATATATATGTTGGAAATAGTTTGGAAAAACAGTAATTAAACCCAACTTTGAGCTTAAATAATTATGGGACCCGAACTCCGATTTTAACGGGACCAAGCACTAATGTGTTCTCCTTAGTGAGGAGATCAAGTTGGTATAATTACATGTTCAAAACTATTCATTATTGAATGAGAAATTTTCTCTCAAAGTGACCCGATTTGTATGCATGATATATTTATATATATACATATAACAGAAGCATATTTATTTTAACAATATATACACAGTATTTGATTATATACGGACAACAACATTTACTTTTTACAATCTTAAGGCAATTTTTTTCTTTGTTGTGTTATTAGTGTTTCTAATACTGTAATATATATATATATATATATATATATATATATATATATATATTTCCGAAATTGATACATACATATATATTTGAATATGTTCTGTTTTCTGTGGAACTGTCCCATATATATATATAGTTCGTTGTTTCTAATATATATGTATGATATATATGTATGATAATATATATCAACCATATATACACTTGCTGAATTTTAGATTACCTTTTTCAAACAAATTGTATTCTGTCATGTGTATATTAGACAGATTTGTTATATTATACGATTGTGTTAATTCGTAAACTGTATGTTTATTATACATTTTCGTAAACTGTGTGTTAATTCGTGTATATAAATGAATTATATATCCTATCTACTTATATATATATATGTTATATATAATCTGCTATTGCATATAATTTGATATTATCTGTTATATTCTGTTGTTCGATTCGTATATATACGCTTCTATTCTGTTGATACATGTTTGGTATATATTATATATATATATTTCAGTATTATAAGTGTTACAAACGAGTTTGAGTTTTATACTATTTCATGTCTGATATATGTATATATCCTGATTTAATGTAGTCTTTGCTTGGTCATATTTATTTTTGTTGCTGATTATTTTCTACTACCGTTAAGCATGTGACGTGACCAACTTAGCTTGTGGAAAAGTAACAAGATTGCTTATATATGACTTGATTTCTTATTTTAATCATATTGGTTTTATTTAATATAAAACTTATATAAACAGAATATGAAACCTGTTGTCTATAGTATTGTGTGTATTCTGTCATATTATATTTTGTTATATATAATCTGAAAATAAGTGTCACGATTGCTTTAAATATGGTAGAATTATCTGTTATTACTTTGGGGAAAACAGAATTTTGATTCAGAAAAATTGAACTTTTGTTTGTGTAACAGAAATGGCCACCAGTAATCCTACTACTGTGAGTGTGCCTCATGGGGAGAAGCTTGAAAAATTCAATGGCTCAGATTTTAAGGGTTGGCAACAAAAGATATTATTTTATCTCACTACTTTAAATCTTGTCAAGTTTTTAATGGAAGCAATTCCAACCGTGGCCGAGGGTGAAACTAATAAAGATAATTTGGTTGCAGTGGATGCATGGAAGCGTTTTGATTTCTTGTGAAGGAACTATATCCTAAATGGATTAGATAACACACTATACAATGTATAAAGTTGTGTGAAAACTGCAAAGGAATTATGGGAATCATTGGATAAAAAGTATAAAACTGAGGATGCTGGCACGAAGAAATTCATTGTTGGCAAGTTCTTAGATTTTAAAAAGATAGATTCCAAAACCGTACTCGGCCAAGTGCAAACATTCAAGTGCTTCTTCATGACATTCATGCAGATGGTATGTCTCTTAGTGAGTCATTCCAAGTGGCGGCTATAGTTGAAAAACTACCACCACTTTGGAAGGATTTTAAGAACTACCTGAAGCATAAACGCAAGGAGATGACGCTTGAAAAGTTGATAGTTCGCCTGAGGATTGAAGAGGACAATCGTAAGTCTGAAAAGAAAAGTGGTGTATCGCATCCTATGGAGTCAAAAGCAAACATTGTGGAGGAAGGATCAACTTCAAAGACTAAAAAGAGAAAGTTTAGTGGAGAAGGTCCAAATAAAAAATCTAAGAAGTTCAAAGGCAAGTGCTTCAATTGTGGAAAGCTGGGACATCTTTCCAAAGACTGTCGAAAGCCAAGGAACTTCAGAAACACTAGAGCTCAAGCGAATGTGACTGAGGCAGACCGACTTTAGTGGTTTTGGCAATGTAAACCTGTCATATCTCAAATGTCTTGAGAGCCAAAGTACCTGTGTAGATATGTTGGATACTTTTTAAATATTTGTATGATTTTGATATATATAAAATTCGTAATGCATACTTCAATCAAGTATCCTAATAATACATTTCTAACAACTTTTAATGGTTCGTTTGGTTGGAGGGATGAAAAAATGGATAGTGAGAGGGATGGATGAGCCATCCGTAAGAAAGGGATCGCATCTCTTTTACTTAGTATTTTGCTGAATGGAATGGATAATAAAATGGATGAATGAAATAATACCTTCTTATAAATATAAATTGTTAGGAATTTTTATAATCTAAGAGAAATTAGTTATTTTCTCTCTCCTCTTTCGCCTAAATTTGGGCGAATTGAAATATGTGAAAGAGGGGATGCTTCATACCTCATTGTCTCCTACTTCTCTTCCCTTCTCTCTCCCTCTTATCCCTCGCTTCACAATCCATCCATCTAACCAAACATAACATAAATTTCAAAATATAGTTTTTACGACAATAATATATTTGCATCAAACTGAAATATTGTGAAACTAAAGGTAGTGCCATGAATTTAATGTGTACCATATGAAGTTTCCTTTTTCGTTAATTGTAGTAAATTCAGGATCCTATATATAAGTGCAATAAGTTGTAAAAATTCATTAAGAGAAATTATTGTATGGACTTGATAGACCCCGGTCATTTAGCTTATGTGATGGACTAAACCAATTATTTTGTGACACCGTCTTCCCCAACTCACGGACAAACCAAAAATCCCTCATCTCCTTGATATTCTGATCCCAACACCGCCGCTCCACCACCACCCATGCGTTCTTTACTCCCAAACTAATACTTTATATATATAAGTTGTAGATTACTAACCGATGTGATCTTACCACACAAACTGCCTCTGCAGGCTCTTGCACTCTCTATAAACTACACCTCTTGATCCGACTGCCAAAAGGGCAGAAAAGGAGAAGAAAATTACAATTTATAGACTTATTGGTCCAGATGATGTCCCTTATAATCTATCTACATGTGTGTGTATATGTATATATATAATTATATATATACTCCTTCAATGTTGCACCATGCATGAGTCATGACCCAACTTGAGATCCAAGATAGAGATGCACAGAGAATAGTGAAAAACATTAGATATGACAAAATAACCATAAAGGCAGAGAGAACTAGACAATTCACTAATGCTTTTTCCTCTTCTATTATCAACAAAAAAGAATATTTCTGATGAATCATTTACATCTGTTTTTGAAATGAATAAGCTTCCAAAAACGGACCAAACCCAACCAAAATGTCAAACCTTGCATTATCACTAGCAAACCCTAGAAATTCTATCCGCATACCAGGTATCAATGTCTATACTCTAAGCTCTATTCCCAGAGGAGGAGGAATATACACCGTCATCAAAAGGATTCATATGGCGTTCCTTCTTCACCCCGAAAATAACATCAGAACTGCAGCATTAAGATGATCTTCAGCACCAAAGGATACTTGTATATATAGCACAAAAGGCGGTATTGATAAATGGTTTTCTCATTTTATTTTTTTGCAGGTATGATGTCATTGCCATTACAAGTTGCAGCAGCATCCAGGCGAATGAAGCTATTTGACACGAAAATCACGCCTGAAATTTGTCAAATTCTGGGTGAACTTGTCCCTGTTCTTTGAATCCAAGGATCGAGTAACATCGGCCATAAGTTTGTCAAAACACAATGAAAGGCGCTGATGCTGATCCACTGACTGCAAATTAGATAAAGGGCAGCATCAGTAAAGAATGACTGGTAGATACAGGAGAAAGAAAAAAGACATACAAGAGATTCAGATGTATGACTTTTAGACTCAAAAATTCATATTAATAAACTAAGAAGTCTCAAGCAATGTCAAAGGGGATACCAGGAAGAAATTCTCTTTGGAACTAAACACTACAAAATTTTCAATGGGGGACCTAGGATTGTGCTTTACACGGGAAATCAAATGGTCAAAAATACAATTCTACACAAATAAATAGCGTGAAGAACATTTGAATACAAAGAAACAGTTTCTTTTCCCTCTCTTTCCCCCTTTTTGTTTATCATTACTGACAGTTTGAACAAGGTCGAAATGCTAAACAAGTTTGTCACTGATACTCTTCTGAGGAAAAAGGTAAGGGAGACCGAACTGGAGTTCAAGAAGCAAATATGTTAAACCAAATAAGATGTGCAATATGATGCCCACTTAGGTTCTCTTAGTTGCCCACTTCTAACGAAGAAATATGGTGCTTCTGGTTTCTTTTGGTTTTGACTCTTCCCACCAAACTATAACATACTTTGTAGCCAATCTTAGTCTTAATTTCCTAGTACACAAACCCTCTATGACTCCTATCTGAGATGTAAAACGAATGACTACAAGAAAAATGCAAATAGATGTTGTTATGATTAGTTTGTTATGCTGCTTATGCAGTTGTTTGGCATACCAAAAGTCGATAACTGAACATCATGAAATGAGATCACCCAAACTCTGAAAAACAAAAAGGGAAAGGTCCAATGAAGAGAAAATCATAACATACTGTGTGTGATTTGTGAAGGTTTCCAGCAAGATCATGAGAAAGAATGCAGTTGATTTGTTATTAGCAACACTAGTAAAATTGGAAATCCTGAAATTTAAATTCTTCCTTCGGTAAGTATGCACTTTGTTGATGCATAGGGGTGTTCGCCCATGGATTTTCTCAGCTACACCTACAAAGGCAAAGAATAGAAACAGGGAGAGGAAGGGGGGGGGGGGGGGGGGGGGGGGGAATATGGGTAGTGTGACTGATGTTGAACTAGCAGAGCAGAGGGAAGACATGACGAGAGGAAGATTTTGGAGGAGAATCCATCTGCAATCAACTCAATATTATTCACCAATCATCAAAGGTACCTAATTCAATTCATGTTGCAAGTATATACATGCAATACACAGAATCCTACCGTCCACAAGGATTCCAAATTGGCTTCCGTGGTCCCTGATGAAACAAATAGTCGGCCTCAGTTTGGAGCAGCAAAATAGGTCTGCTAAGTCTGACTTTGATACAAGACAGAAGCCCTTGTGCATAGCAAACTCCAGCCCTCATACTAATTAAAAAAAGAAATCTCTCACACATGGCTGGAGGTCCGGAAAATGCAGTTTGTTTGACAGGGTGCAATTTCCAGTGGTGAGGACTTGGAAGGTGTCTCAATGTGGGTACCAGGACTTGAAATTCAAGCTGAATGGTGTTTTCTGCACTTTGCCGTGTTTTGAAATTTAATTTTCTATACCAGCCTACTTAAAGGGGCCCAAAAAAGGAGGATCTACCCAGACAGAAATAGGGCAACAATAACTATGTTCCTTCAAAAATTTAAGTTATAGCACACACTTGCCTGATACAGAGAGTCCATGAACCAAAGCTACATCTTAACAACAATAACTTATGTTACATATATATATAACATGCTGTCATAGACCCGTGTCAAAGATAAAAGAATAAACAGATTAAGAACACACCTGTGAAGACAAAATATGAGCTTTCAAATCAGCAAATATCTGCAAATGAATGGCGGTTATCCCAATAAATATCAGTCCAAGTGTAGAACAGCTCAGAAAAAAATAAGAAAAAACAAATCAAGTCAGAGTATATATTTTTCATTCAAGATTCAACAGAGAGAAGATTAAAGTTGTATATATATATATATATATTTTTTTTTTCATTTTTAAAATTGGCTGCTAAATTATTTAGTACTGTAAAAGAGAGACTGTAAAGGTTACATAGTTTGCAATATATAATACCGATCAGGATTTGTAAATATTTTACCATTAGTTACGGAGGTTGACATCCCTGAAACTAAATCAAGTTTGACGGTATGATTTCTCGAACTATGACAATTGGTGCAAACAAAAACAGCCTTCTATTCGAATTTAACTGTAAGTGTACAGATAGACTAGAACAACAAGTATAGATCATACAGCAACATCCTATGGCCAGGAACTGGAGACTAGAATGGAGAGTTGTGCAGGGAGTTGAAATACACCCAGAGGGTAAAGGGGTGATGATTTACTAATCAACAAAATTATAATTTTTAAATTGCAACGTAATTACAGAAATTCAAATACAATTCATAGGATATATAAAATTTTATTAATCAACAGCAATAAAAACCTATAAAAAGTAAAGCAGTGGACACTGTAGACTTTTACATAGAAATTGCAAGAGGAAAAACCAAGAGGTCTAGTCCATACAATAAATGGGAAGTAACTGGCTGGTTTTAATTGACTAAATCCAACAGAATCTGCAATCGCGATTATGAAAACTTTCAACTTTGTACATACCTGAAAATCTTATTGATCCGCTACTTATTATCACAAAATTCAATACGAATGGCTTTTAGTGACTTTTGGTTGTATTTTTATTTTTATTTTTTTAAGAATTTTAGTTTATGGGTTGATAAATTTAAGCATATACAATATGTGAACCAACCCCCTAAGGCGATATAGGTGCAAGGAAAGAGCAATACAAAAATGAAATGGTCCGTCCCAACCAGTCATCAATAATATCAAATAAATTATTTCCGCTTTCGTACATCTTACATAACTCCCAAAGTGGCACAAGTGTGAAAAAAATCCCATGAGGGAAAAAACCAGAAAAAAGGGGATCTCCCGAATATCTATCTTCAACAACATACAAATAAAGAGTTATGGGAAGGTATGGTCGAATTAACACCCACCTAACATCAATACAATCGAGCATCGAGAAAGCTGTTTATGACACCTAGTATCAAGAGGAAAATAATAACTTTGGGTGTAAAATATCACCTGTTCACTGATGAGTATTAAGCTCAGCATTGGTCTGCTAAGACTCCATTGATTGCCACAGTCCTCGAACAAAACAATCTCGAAAAGGGTCTTGAGTATCTGAAAAAAACAAAGGAAAAGAATAAACCCATCATGATAACAAAAATAAGTAGAATAAACAAAGTAAAAAAAAAAAAGAGCATCAAATGGACTATCCAGGAAATAAGACTTAAGACATGCTATTGTGAAGGTGAAAAATGAGCAATAAAAGAAATAATATCCAGGACATGAGAGATGAGAGCTTATTCCAAAATAAATTGAGCACTTGCCTCATGAAATGAAACAAAAAAACGCAAGTACCCTGCTTAACTCAGTAATCTCATGTTACACATAACGTACACTTTTAGTGATGTTCATTGATTTCAATTTTTAAGCCTTTTTGAACAAGCAAGTATAGCCTGCCAAAGTAAACTTTCTGTGCACTTTTAACATATTTTGCCAGAATAGCCATACCAGTTTAGGGATTTGTGATAAGGCAGCTAAGTAAACCTCAACCGAGTGCAATATGAACATAATAAAAACAAAAAAAGCAAAAATAAATTTCAAATGCAAACCTGCAGTATAGCTTATGGACACTTTGGTACCTTATCACAAAATCACAACTACAATCCTCATCATCTTCATTAACCAGAATACATTCCTAACATTTTCACCCCCGTTTTTTAAATCATCATGTCCAACTAGGGGTGGCAAAAATTACGAAAACCCCAAAACATGCCAACCGGCTCGCTAATAATAAGTTAAGGGGTGAGTATTTTACTTAAAGGGTCTTCCAAACACGATTCACCACAAATAAGTGGAAGCTCTTGATAGCTCCTATTCATGTTTATTGATGAGCAGTGCTTTTTTGCAGCTGTAATGCTGGCTATTATAGGCCAATGGATTTGTGATTGACCATGGAAGTATATATAAACCAAGGCCTTCCCCTTTTGCTTACAAAACCTAATCAATGAAATGAGAATTATCTATAAGTTGAGCGTATTGTCTTGATCTTACTGTAGTTTAATTAAGCTTATGCACCAAACTCGATTTATGAGCACCATGCTGCAAAAAAGAGCACCTATTACCTTGGATGGAACCAAGGGAGTGGGATAGGAGTTTCAGCAGAAAAAAATCCAAATAACTATTGTGAAATCTGGGAAGTGAAAGTATGTTTAAAACATAAATACAGACATAAAAATTGATTTGTGATTTTTTATTTTTTTTTTGGAGCAGAATGCCTTCGAATGTTTGTCGTATCAAGTCATACACTTTTTGGTGAAAGGTCTGGCTACTCTTGATCTCAACTTGTGGGGTGTGGCGGTTTAGCATTACGCAAGTTCCAATGCATTTCTTTACGTAGATGAGGAATCCAACCTAAATTAGTGACGTTTTGGGTAGACATATTAATTGGACCTACCCCTTCGAGGTTGTTTCCATCTTGGACAACACATTTCTCAACTAAACTTGTTCCAGCTTGGGAAGAGGATTGTTTAACATGTCATTCCCTCAGTATTAGATACTGTTTGATATGTATCAAAATAGTAGTTAAACTCAGTACATATCACAAAAAACAGAGATGGCAAACAACTGAAGAAAAAAAAAAAGATCAACCAAATTATATTTTACAGGAATTAGAATTCATTACTTACTTCTGGAAACAAACTGGGGCACTCGACAATATGTTGAGCAAGTTTAATTGCAGCCTGTGATGTGGGTGCCTCTCCCATAGTAATATTGTTGAAATAAAAAGAAGCCAAACAATCAACTGCAGAAGCACACTGAACACGAAAGACTAAAATAGTTAAAACTCTTGATTGTATAGTAACAGCTTTTGTATGTAGTATGCTCTCAAATTTAGATAAGAAATAATAAAACAGAGAATATGCCAATAAAGATTACTTAAATATTCGGTTTGTTATCCACACTTCCCTTCAGGTTTTAAATAATCATATCATCTGACAAAACTTTTGTTCTAACAAATGCACCAAATCACACCAAATCAAAACAGAAAATTAAGCACGCCACCCAAAGATTTACAAGGTTCGGCACAAGTCGTGCCTACGTCCTTGGTGGAGATCCGACGAAATTTTTCCCTGTGCAAAAAACGTGAGATTACAAGTACAACCACAAGAAACCCTAGCTCTCTCTCTACGAATTAGGGTTCTATTTTTCTCTCTACTACTCCAAACCCTAATTGCCCTTATATTTATAACGGGCTTCCATAAGAGACTAAACAGGCCCACAACGCATAAGAGCAAATCGAGTCAAAAAATTTCGGATTTCAAATTTGGGCCATAACATCACAACTTTAGTGAAAATCACTCTAACACTCCTCCTAGAACAAAACTCAGTGTCCCCAAACGCTGTGTTATGTTTGCAAGAACCTGCTCCATGACACTGTACGATATTATAAGCTTTGAGAGTCAAAAGTCTGCATTGTTTGGTGATTGGGTTGCCCCAAAGGCCCTATACCATTTGGATAGCACTGACCCCTCACACATCTAAGCAATCCACCTCCACCTTTCAAAGGGGATGTGGTATTGTGCAACATATAGCTTGCCAGTGCGGTAGCTCCCCTATGTCTTGCACCAGCCCCATGGTGACCCACAATCAGTTCCATAGGCCCAACGTTCCCTAGTTCAATAGACAACTCCACCACATAGTACAATATTGTTAGCTTTGGGCCTCAGCCCGCACAGATTCCTTCCTGAATTTTACCCCAAAAGGCTTCTTACCACATATAAGCACTTCTCGTTCGCCTTTCCCAGGCGATGTTGGATGGTGCAACACGCAACTAATCAGTGTGGTAGCTTGCCCTGTGTCTTGCATCCGTACTGATAGTAGAGGCGTGTGGCCTCTTGGGCCACGTGTGTTGTAAGCCCAATAGGGTCTCTTCTCTTGTGTAACCTAATTTATCATTATAAATTAAGAGTCTCTCTACCTTGAGAGACAACGGCTTATCCTAAACAACATGGTATCAGAGCCGGTTACCGAAGTTTGAGAAATCTCTCTTCACAAAACCCTAACCCTAATCACCATGTTATTGACTTGATACATTTTTGTTTACAGGTGCACCAAAAACTCTTTGTGTTAAATATGTCTAAGCTTGTTCTGACAGTGTTGACAAGTGTAAAGGAAAGAGATCCACTTGCCAGTGAGGTTACTACTTTATAAATGTATTTGGGATTTTTATATTGGAATTTTCTTGCTATAGTATCTGAGTAATAGCTGAACCATACAAGTAACATCTATGGGCATAAACATGAAATGAATCTTTAGTCATCATAAGTATGTATTATAACCATAGTTGTCAGAGGCGTGAGGCGCCCCAAGGTGCTAGAGGTCTTCTAGCGCCTAGACGCTCACCCGAGTGAAGCGTGACGCTCAATAATAAATTATTTTCACAATTTAATCAATAGATCACTTAAAATAAAAATAACAACTATAAAATGTTTAAACTATTAAGAATTTGACAAAATATTGTTAATATAATTGTACGACATATTTGTTGTCTTAAACAAAAGCTAGCATATGCGTTCATACGAGTTCAAAAGACGAGTTAAAGTCCATAAATTAGAAGTACAACCAAGATATATAATTCAAAGCACATAAATAGTAATTTTGACTTCTAAGTTGCAAAAAGGTTACAACCAAATCATGTCAAGTATCTAAAAATCATCTTCTTCACCAAAAAATCTAGGTCGCTTGTGAAGCAGCAACAATGCCTTCGCCTCAACTCTCATAGTCGTCGATCATTCTTTTGCCCTTTTTTTTATTCGTGCCCTAATCTGTTTCTTTAAGCCAAAAGGCCCAAACCCAATCCCCATATATTATAATATACCATATATATATATAATATTATATAGGTCAAACTTCAAAGTCAAAGTATTAAAACACATCAGAAAATAATAAAAGCAATAGGCGCGCCTGACGCCTCACTTGAGGTGAGAGCCTAGGCGACGCCTTTTAGAGGTGGCCTCGCCCAATTGTAGGCGAGGTTCTTGGCGCCTCGCGTCGCTCGGCGCACCCGTGACAACACTGATTATAACCAACAGTTGGTAAATATAGTGTGTTCATTTTTGCATGTTTACAACTTACTACAAGCACAAGTACCATTCATCATGGACTATTTATGTCTTCACTTATAGACTGGAAGTCGCATTCTATTAAAATATGTGTGTGCTTGTGTGTTTGAGTGTGTTTCAATAAATGTGTATAATTTGAAGTATTTGAGCATATTATTATTGTTAGTAGAGGCGTGTGGCCTCTTGGGCCACAAGTGTGTAGTAAGCATAATAGGGTCTTTTCTCTTGTGTAACTTAATTTATCATTATAAATTAAGAGTCTCTCTACCTTGAGAGGCAACGGCTTATTCTAATCAACATAGTATCAGAGCCGGATACTGAAGTTTGAGAAACTCTCTCATCACAAAACCCTAGCCCGAATCACCATCCTCCATCCCTAACCCTAATCCAAACAAAACCCTAACCAATTGGGTTTTGTGAAGCCAGATTCCGCTATGCAATTTTTTTTTCATACTTGATCTATTTTCGTAATTCTTTCTGTGTGTGTTTAGGGTTTCAATTCCCAACAATTCGGTTTATGTCTTGATGGTTCATTGACTGAAACGTTGTCTTGATATATAGAGGGGTGTGGATCCCTCTCTTTGTTGTGATTATTGTGGTAGTCGTGTTTCCCTCTTTGTTATTGTTTTATCGGATAGTTGATTGTGATTATAGCTAACTCTTCGATATCGAGTGGGCTTATTGAGCCCAAACCCACGATCTCAGAGATCATTTCATCTACTTCCAAACTTATTGAGCGTCGTTTGGATGGTAAAAAAATTCAGAATTAGCGTAAGTTGGTTTTATTCGCTATTCGGGGTATGGGTAAAGAGGAACATCTTATTGATGATTCCCCTAATCCTCAAAATGATCATACAGGCGCCAAAATCTGGTTACATGATGATGTCCGGAAATTTAATCAATTGATAAACTCTATGGAGTCTCGGGTGGCTGATTTGGTGACCCATTGTGAGGGTGATGTGTGCATAAAATGAGGGTATGAGGGTGTTGTGTGCACCAAGTGAAGGTGTTGTGTACACCAAAGTGAGGGTGTTGTGTGCGCCTATATAATGTCTTCCTAGTGAAATATCTTCTCTTCGTGGTGTAGGCTAGGTTGACGCCGAACCACGTTAAATAGTGTGTTATTTGTTGTTCGGATCTTCATATGTTGTATGTTATTTTTAGTAATTTGTTATTTGTTGTTTGTTTCCGCTGCGTTGAAAGAATGAAATTGATTCCTAAGTAAAAGGATCTAATTTCATAACATTATCCATGGAGGATGTGATGAGTTCCCTGAACCAGATTGGTATCAGCGTATAGAGGGAAACTCAATTATCTTGTAGTGACTCGTCTAGATATTATTTTCTCTGTGAATGTGGTGAGTCAATTCATGTCTAATCCTCGGACTTCACGTTGGGATGTTATGACACGTTTTTTGAGATATATTAAAGGAACCCCGAGTCGTGGATTACTCTACAGTAATCACAGTCATATGCGGGTTGAGGGGTTCTCCGATACTCTGATTGGGCAGGATCTCCTTATATGATAGGAAACCCACCACTGGATACTGTGTATTTGTAGGTGGTAATCTGGTGTCATGGAAAAGTAAGAAGCAAAATGTAATGGCCTCTTTAAGTGCTGAATTAGAGTATCGAGCACTGACACATGTGACTAGTAATGTGGCTTATTTACGTCACCTATTACAGAAACTTGGTTATCCTTCTTCAGAACCTTCCCAGTTGTGGTGTGATAATCAAGCAACAATACATATTGCGACCAATCCCGTATTTCATGAGCGCACTAAATATATTGAGGTGGACTGTCACTTTATCAGAGAAAAATTACAGCGTGGGGATATCTCACTGACGCATGTGAAAATTGGGGATCAGATTGCTGATGTGAGGCGTGTGGCCTCTTGGGCCACATGTGTGTAGTAAGTCCAATAGGATCTCTTGCCTTGTGTAACCTAATTTATCATTATAAATTAAGAATCTCTATCTTGAGAGACAACGGCTTATTCTAAACAACACGTACATAGGTTATCACAATCACCACACAAATTGTTACCATGCAGTTGAGTAGGTTGTAACAAAACTCTCCACTACTACATGGCAGTGAAGTCAAAAGTCAAACATCCTCAACAGGTAAATTGTAAAATTTCCCCTAAATTAACACTTTAAGTTTGTAATGTTTTTTCACTCAATTCACAACACAAATTCCCTTCACTCCCACACTCTCATGGCCCATCCACCAAATTCTTCTCCCTTTTCAGTACCGTGAGACGCGATAAAATTATACTGGTTGTACTATTTTGAATATGGCCAACTGCTTCAACAATGGAACACTGTATTTGACTGCGAGAATACAATGACAGAAGGAAAGAGAGAACGGTTGTTTAAGAAGGATCAGTTCACAAAGATAACAGGGCCAAAGAGGAAGGCAGCAATCAATCGCTAATTATAGCAATATGATTCTACGGACCTCTAAAATTAAAGCAACATGAAAGAGAGAGATCTACATATATCTTCCATATATATACTAATTATAAACAACTATACTCGATTATCGATATTCGATATTCGATATTAAGTAATAAACATATCCTTCCAAACATATATGTATACATATGGGATATCTAGGAAATGCATTATGAGTTGTACATAAAAAAAAAGTTACACATTTAATTCCGAATTTGTAATCACCAAGCACTAAATTTATAAGGGTTTTTAGTGTATTCTAGTAAAAAATATATATTTTTTGATGGGTAAGTAAAAATATTATTGTTAGAATATGTTTATTTTATATTGATATGGGTTTTGGCCCGTTTAGATTGGCCCACTTATGTTTAGACTAGGATTAGGGTTTTTAGCCGTCACACCCTAGTTACCTATATTATCTTGGTTTATTCTCCATTCCAATTCTCTCCCTTTTATACATGACATGTCTTTTATTGTAATAGACTGAATCAATATAATTCTTTTATTCTCTTCTTCTTTTCTCTCTCTTGATTATATTTATATTTTACAATTATAAATAGCACTCAAAAGGGGAGTGCGGCCCAAGATACAAAAAGGAAGCCCTACAACCGGAGCATTCCCACAAAAGCCATATTTTCCTCTATGGATGTACAAAATCTACCCTCCACCCAAAAGAATAATAAAGAGATAAAGGAATCTTTAAGGAATCCTCTGGTAAAAAATATATGATTTAAATGGTCATTTTACACCACTAATATGTCAAGATTTTCAAAATTTAAGCCACATAAAGGCATATTTGGAATTTGAGATTATTTTTGTGAATGAAATAATAGTCAACTAACGAAAAATTAGTGGTAGGGATGGTCCGAGTAATTCCTTGCGAACCTTAGGAAGTTAAATCCAAAGAATGAAACATACCTGTGCCGAAATATTTGTATCCAGACCTTTAAGACCAGATTCAAGAGACCCAACTATATGCATAAAGGTGGTGGTATCCAGATTCAATATGAACATAATGTGGCTGTTGAACAGAACCTCCAAGAATGCAAAGTAGGCCCGCGTCAGCTGAAAAAGAAACAATGAAAACCATAATTTTTGCCGCCAAATCAGAGATCAAACATTAAAGAAAAGACATAGGAGTAAAACACTAGCATACAGTGGTCTGAAATAGTTGATCTGCAGAATGAGATCATTAAAACTAAAACAAAATCACTGAACCATTCTCAAAAGTTTTTCCTTATAACACCTAAGAAATCACAACAAATACATGTAGCACACCATTGTGCTCCAAGAAGAAATTTAAATCGGGTGATTGGGGGTTTGAGGGAATAATTTTAAATGAGTCTTATAAATGATTATTGTAAATTAAATAAAATTCAAAATTTTGGGGGACACCCTCCACCTGATTTGGTCCATGACCAATCTCCATATGTAATGAGATTAACCAAGTATAACTTGCCCAACATATATTTCTTGCCCAAAAAAAAAAGAAAAAAAAAAAAAAAACATAAGCTATAACTTGGGATTAAATATTAAAGTTAGACCCTCTCTAACAGCTTAAGCTTTCAGAGCAGTTGCGCAGTTAACAGATATAATGATGAAACAGAAGGATTACAATCATGGTTATACCAACGGCCTCAACTTCTAACAATTGTGATTGGGAAACAACAAGATGTTAAAGACTCGAATGAAGGATAACTCTTCCACCAAATATTTCTTGATTCGCACATGAACTATAACTTGGAATTCATTTATTGATTGGCACATAAGCTACAACTTGCAATTCATCAAAAGATATAACGAAAGGATTACAATCATGGTTATACCAACAGTCTCACCTTTCAAGTCGTTGTTTTGAGGCACATTTCACATGATTTTCTATTATCAAGTAAATCTGAATCTTCGGGTTTATGAACAGTTTTTTTTTCCAGCCATGCTATTGTTTTAGGAAGTTTTTTCTTTCAAAACAGATTCTATTTGTTACTCGAAAGTTATTAATCAAAAACATTGGAAATGTCATGCTGCTTATTTAAAAAGAGAATTTGAGACGACATTCACAATACCCTGATTTTTTTTTCCCAAAAGTATACTAGAAAGAATGGTTTATGGAAACTCTGCAAGTGAAAAGGAAGGTTGGCGTATGCATACGAACCACAACCGAAAGCCCATAAAGGGAAGCAAGGAGGCCTAGGTGTCCCATGGAAAAAGGCCCTAAATTACCTTGAGGTTAATGTGGGGTTACATCCAATCCGTGAGTCAAAGACCATATAGAATCTGATTATTGAGGTAGCATTTTGGGGAGCTTTTGAACCGCCAAAGTCCTTTAGTAATAAAGTCATCAAAGAAGAACTTTCCAAAAACTGTATTTATACCAAAAAATATATTTGGTAGACCCAATTCTTCAAGTCTTTTTGAATGAAAAAATCATTTCACTCGCCTAATTTTACATTCTTAAATTGACAATGTTGCCTACATATTGTCCGAGGAACACCACCTTACATTGTCGAATATAAGTATATATGCACGAGTCCATTACCAGTTAAAAAATAAAAGAATCAATGCATATGTAAAATATAAAAATACACAATTAATCATCATCCCTTATCGATTTGACCAACTTCATTTTCATCACCATGTCGTCTTTTTTTTTTTAAAACACCTTAATTTACAGCTTCAGCAACCACAACCATCCAATTTGATGATTAATGGGTTAATGGGTACTATCATTTACCAACCGTGAAACACATAGTTCAACCCCTTATTACACCTCCTCTCTCTCTCTCTCTCTCCACATACACACACACGCGCGTATCTATCTATCTCAGCTCTCCCATTCCTACTCATGAATTTTTCCACACACGCTTTATGATTAAAACCAGAAATTAAGAAATTGAAAAAACCCAGAAAACATTCTTTTTTTTTTAAATAGCAATAAAAGAAAAAAAAAACATTAGATTCCTTATTTTCCAGTCACCGAATTCCAGGGCCGACGCAAGGAGGGAGAGGAAGGAGGAAGAGTAATCAAGATTACAACTTAGTAGTTATTATTTGTTATTTACTTACAACTTATTAATCCATCATGATGAATTTTAACAGTTGGGTAAAACATCTGAGAGAGCGAGAGCGAGGAAGGGAGGGGGGGGGGGGGACGCGTGTTGTTGAGAAAAGAGAGGTTGCTTGTTGTTGAAAAGTTCAAAATTTTGTAATTCAATAAACAATGAAGGATAATACAGGAAAGGTGATTGATATATAGGGATAAGATAGTAATTTTAATATATTTCACTCGCTCATGCTGCACAATTTCCTAAAAGTCCATGAGAAAGCTTAACGGGCTTTTGAAGGCTTCCACGTGCTCTAAAAGCCCATTTGATAGATGCCACCAAACATTATCTGTATCTAAGAGTGCCTCTTTGGGCTTGGAAGCCCGTTTTGTGGTTTTGAAAAGCTCCCCCAAACATGCCCTGAATCTTCTGCATCCCCTAAAGTGAAATCTGATAGCTTTTGGCAAGAAAGTAAAAGAAGGATCTTTACTTGAAAAGGTTTAGGGTTTTGCCTTTATGTTTTATCCCTTACCTATTTATCATGTTTCTCTCTAAACCTTTATTGAAGATTGCTTTTTAGTCAATAATTTGGGAATAACAACTTTTTTTTCCTTCAAATTATTGTAACAAAAATGCAGTGAATGATGGATTACGTAGCAACATAAGAGTCTAATTTGCTTAGTTTTTGAAAGGTTTAGCATAGTTTAGCAATAGAAGAAATTGTTGAACAAATATGGCTTCTTTAGATTTTTTATTTGGAAGGTTAATAGAATCATTTAATTGTATAATCATATACTGTGGGATTTTTGTGTATTTCTTTTTTCCTATTTTTCTAGTGGAAGGGGAGTACTAATGTGGTGCCAACATGTGGAGGGGGTAGGTGGGGGTGGGGTCCACCTTGGGCCCGCCACCATTTCAAAGTTTCAAATTCAAATTCTCCCCTCTGATGCACATGCCTCACATAGGTTTCGGGCTCATCATTTCGATAGGGGTGGGCAAGGAAGTGTGGGCTTTCCCAATCAGAGCTGGGCCAGAAGAGGTGGGCTTGGTGGAATGGGCCTTCTATTTAAGCATAATGGGTTTGATATGAGGCTAAGGAATAGGGGGGAGAGGGTTTTTCGGCCTGCATATCCTATTGGGCTGGGCCCATGGAATTTGGAGTTGGGTCAGAATGCAGGGCGAAAGGTTGGATCCCCACCACAGGCGGGTACGGGCATGGGATGTGGTCTGGGTTACGACCCGAACCCGGGTCCGTATGGCAGCTGAAGTTGTCGCAATTTGGGGAGGCCAATTCGCTTTTTGGAGCCGATTTTGATGTTGAGGGGAGGTCGCCAACAGCTACGACACGACCGATTCAGTCGAAAGGGGTTTTTATGCAAGCTATGCCGAAGACGAAGGGTGAGGGAAGGGATTGGGTTGATGGCGAGGGATTTCGATTGGTCTCTCGAAGAAAGCCGAGTAAGGTGGCGTCGTCGTCGGTGGTGGGGTCTCGGAGAGAAATGGCTCCGGTGGTCCTTCCGGAGGTCGCCGTCAGTGGGTGGTTTCGTGGCGCAGGCAAAGTTAAAGATACTGTCTCGTAGATTTCTCTGGCGATGGGGACACGAACCCTTCTTTTTCGTTTCGGAGGGATGGGGATGTTGTGGGGTTGAAGGTTGGGTAGGTGGTGAGGCATAGCTGCTGTGATAGGGTGGGGGTTGAGCTGGTTCATGAGGTGTTATGTGGGGTTGAGCCGGTGTTGGAGCCAAGTGTTCCGAATGACGATGGTTTTGGTTCGGAGAGTGAGTTGTTGTCGGTGGTTGATTCAAGTGTTTGTCTTTGGGTGATGTGGTCTCGGACAGTGAGCAGGTTGTTCTTCCTAGTGTTGTTGATATTGATGGCTGTCTTTATGGTGTTTGTGATAGTGATTTGGGTTTGGAAGATTGTGACATTTCTATGTAGGGGTGTTTGGGAATGGTATTGTGTGGTAATGAAAGTATTGAGTTGGGGGCCAATATGGTTGGTTTGAATAATATGGAGGTGTTAGAGAATGTGGTGCATGTGGCAGTTGATTGTTCAAAATTCAGTCCTAACATGTGGGTGAAGGGTAACATTGTGGAGGTTGCCAATATGGTGGGGGTTAAGTTTGGGTGCAATGAAGCAAAAGGGGAATACTTGATTTTGGCTCTAGTGGAGGATAAGGAGGAAGGGGATGCTAGTGCGGATAGAACTATGGTGGTTCATTGCTCATCTTCTTATTGGAAGGGCGAAAGGGAGCTTCGTAATTTGTTTTGTTTCGTGAATTATGATGGGTTGGGTGATGGAGAGCGGGGTAGAAAAGGGGGAAGGAGTGGGGGAAAAGGAGGGGTGAGGGTGTATACACTGTTTCCAAATGAAATTGCGTATTGTGTCGTGGAATGTTCAGGGTATTAATTGCTTGGAAAAACAGATGATTGTTAGATTAACACTTGGAAAGTGGAATGCGCAGGTTGTTTGCTTGCAAGAGACAAAGATGGGTGCCATGAATGACAGAGTGGTTCAAAGTTTGTGGGGTAACCGTTTTGTTGAATGGACTTGTTTGGGTTTGACAGGTGCTTCAGGGGGTGTGATAGTCATGTGGGACAAGTGATGGATCTCGTTACGGGGTTCACGTATGGGTCGGTGTTTATGGGCTCATGGATGATTGGGTGAGGTCGGGGTTGTGCGATGAGCTTAGGGAGGCGTAGCGTTTACCTTGGTGTGTGGGTGGGGATTTTAATGTTGCTCGGACGCCTTTGGAGAGATCTTCTGGCAGTCGGTGAACTAGGGCTATGACTGACTTTTCTGATTTCATTGATAGGTTGTCGTTACATGATCTTCAACTTACAGGCGCGGTTTTCACTTGGTCCAGTTGCAGAGAGGTTCCAACTTATTCCCGTATTGATCGGTTTTTGGTATCCGGTGATTGGGAGGAGCATTTTCTGGGCGTTATTCAAACCATTGCCACTCGTTTCACTTCAAATCTTGTCCCTATTTTTTTTTATGGGGGGGTATCTCTACGGGGAAATCTCCTTTCAATTTCGAGAACATGTGGCTTAGGGCTAAGGATTTTCAGTAGCGATTGTTGGAGTGGTGGGCATGTCCTGTTAAGCCAGGTTCTCCGAGTTTTCTTTTAACTTCAAAACTGCGTTCTTTGAAGTCATCTTTTATCACATAGAACAAGGATGTATTTGGAAACTTGGAGTGGCGTAGGAATGTGCGATTAGCCGAGATTGGTGACATTGACAGAGCTTATTTGAGTAGGGGGATGGATGAGGGTATGAGATTGAGGAGGGCGCAGTGTTTGTCTGATATTGAGGAGATTGATATTCAGGAGGAGATCTCATGGAGGCAGAAATCTCGGGCTATTTGGTTGAAGGAACGGGATCAAAACACAAAAAAATTTCATTGCTCGACGAATGCTCATAGGAGGAAAAACTTCATTGGAAGCTTGACTGTGGAGGGTTCTTTGCTCTCTTCTGAAGAGGAGATCCTTTTGGGGATTCCTTTGTACTATTAGAGATTGTTTACTGAGAGCAAGAATTGGAGGCCAAATCTGGATGGTCTCATGTTTGATTCCATTGATGAGGGGGATCGGGATAGACTGGAGCTTCCGTTCTCAGAGGAAGAGGTGTTGAGGGCGTTGAAGTTGTGCAATGGGGACAGAGCCCCTGGTCCTCATGGGCTTTCTATGCGTTTTCTTCTATAGTGTTGGCCTATTGTTCGGGAGGAGGTGATGGTGATTTTTAGTGCTTTTTATTAGGATAGCTGTTTTCTGAAGTCACCAAATGCTACTTTCATTTCTCTCTTCCCAAAAAAAGGGGATATAAAAGACATTAAGTACTTCAAACTTATTAGCATGGTTGGGTGTGTGTACAAGTTGATTGCGAAGGTCCTTTCATCTAGGATGCGTGGTGTACTGAATGGGGTTATTTCGGAGTCACATAATGCTATTATTGGGGCCCGTCAAATTTTGGATTCTGCCATCATTGCTAGCGAGGTGGTGGACGCCAGGATTCAGAGTGGTACTTCGAGGGTTCTAGTGAAATTGGATGTGGAAAAGGAGTATGATCATGTGCATTGGGGTTTCCTTCTCTATATGTTGGAGAGATTAGGTTTTGGGGAGCAGTGGCGTAGATGGATTCAGTTTTGTATTTATTTTGCTCGCTTCTCTATGATTGTGAACGGATCCCCCTCCGGCATTTTTGGGAGTTCTCGCGGGTTAAGGCAGGGTGACACCCTTTCCCCTCTCCTTTTCCTTGAGGTGATGGAGGCTTTTAGCCGGATGATGTCTCGAGCCACAGAGTTGGGTCTCTTTCGCGGTTTCAAGGTGGGTGATGCTGCTTCCTAGTTTGTGGATGTTTCACACCTATTATTTGCCTATTATTTGCCGATGATTCTTTAGTGTTTTGTGATGCCGATGAGGGGCAGTTGCGGTATCTACGGTGTATTTTGATTTGTTTTCAGGACATCTCCAGTTTAAAGATTAATACTAGTAAGAGTTCTTTGTTCCCGGTGGGTGAGGTGGGTAATGTACCCATTTTAGCTTCAACTCTTGGATGCAGGGTTGGCTTGCTCCATTCAGTGTACTTAGGTTTGCCTTTGGGGTCTTCCGGGCAGAGACAAGATTGTTGGGATTCGGTGGTTGAGCGTGTGGAGAGACGTTTGGCGGGTTGAAAGCGGCAGTATCTTTCCAAGAAGGGAAGACTTACATTGGTTAAGAGCATGTTATCCAATCTTCCTACGTATGTGTTGTCACTCTATCGGATCCCTCGTGGTGTGGCGTAGCGGATAGAGAGGATTCAGCGGCAGTTTCTGTGGGGTGGTTGTAGGGAGACACAATTTATTTCTCTGGTGCGATGGGAGGCGGTTTGCCGTCCCTTTCAAGATGGAGGGTTGGGTATCCGTTGTCTGATGCCTTTTAATAAGGCTCTTTTGGGAAAGTGGTTGTAACGCTTCGGGGCCGAGAGGGACCGTCTTCCACAGACCAGAGGCGGTTGGTGTTCTGATGAGGTCAGGGGTCGTCGAGGGGTGGGGGTTTGGAAAGATATCCGGTAGGGATGGGATCCTTTCATCCCTTTTACCAGTCTCAGGGTAGGGGATGACCGTTGTTTTGGTTTTTGGACAAATTGGTGGTGTGGTGAAGGCTCTCTTGCTTCTTCTTTCCCCCAACTGTTTAGGATTGCTCGGGATCGTCATGCTTCAGTTGCCGACTGTTATCATCTTAATACCGGGACGTTAGTGTGGGATGTCAGTTTTGTGCGGTACTTTCAAGATTGGGAGGTTTCTGATTTATTGGAGCTCTTGTATTCCCAGACGATTAGTGGTGGATCAGACTCTCTGCTTTGGCGGCCGACTCCTTCTCGGCATTTTTATGTCTCTTCCTACTTTGGTTGTCTTCTGCCCAGGGCGGACGTGTCTTTTCCTTGGAAGGCGGTATGGCGATCGAAGGACCCTCTCAAGGTTGGCTTTTTCACGTGGTCGGCGGTTTGGGGTCGCATTCTCACGCTAGACATCTTAAGCCAGCAAGGTATGTTTTTGGTCAATCGGTGTTTCCTATGCAAACAGGATGGTGAATCCATCGATAACCACCTTTTGCATTGTCTGATTGCCTATGACTCTTGGTGCCTTCTCTTTGGTCTTTTCGGTGTTCAGTGGGTGATGCCAGCGTCGGTCCGTGATGTGTTGACCTCCTGGAGGAGTGTGCCGATTGATTTGCATGCTCGGCTTTTTTGGAGGGTGGCTCCCCTATGTCTATGGTGGAGTTTATGGATGGAACGCAATAGGCGTTGTTTTGAGGATGTAGAGTTCCCTACGGGAGTGATCAAAGTTTATTTTATATCTTGTTTGTTTAGTTGGGTGTAGGGTCGTAATTGTAAATCTTTAGAGAAAATAGAGTTTTTTGGATCTCTTGGCCCATAAGGGTCTATTATTGAAGGGACGCACTCCCCGTTTGGGTGCCTTCTTATAAAATTCTTATTTATCAAAAAAGAAATTTTGCTGGTGGATGATATCAAATATAGTGTTTAATGTTGTTTGATTGAATCCGACCATTTTACTTGGAATATTTGGAAAACATGTACTTACTTCAGGAAAGACATTCTGAGGTGAAACAAGTTGGAATAATTACCAAAGATCTGGAGGTGAACTTAAGTGAAAAGTCATGACTTTTGAAGCATTAGATTACGTTCCATCCAGAACTACTACTGTAGAATTTAACTTACAAATTACTTCAAGTTCAGAAATGAAAATTTATTATTGTTTCTGCTGTCAAAAATATGCGGTTTTGGTTCCTACTATCCCATTTAAAAAAAAAAAAAAAATAGAAACAGAACACAAACAAAAAAAAAATTTGTTTTGTGAGACTCAAATTTTTGAACCAAAGTTAAAAGATAGTGCAATCTAGATATCTAATTTATATACCAGTTGGTACAGTTCTACCCTATTATTCAAGTTATACCAAATATTATCTACAAAACATTGGGCAAAGACATTAGTGATAGTTATTTTGGTCAGCTAGGGCATGAATTGAAGACTTAAGTGAAGAGCGACGTGAAAAAATAGGGCATGTATTTAGGTTTATAACTCTATATATATCTATTATTAAAAAAAACGGTTCCGGTTCGGTTTGGTTCCAAAGTGGCAAGAACCGGAACCGAACTGAAAATTTCGGTTCTTAAATATTAGGAACCGGAACCGAACCGTTTCAATTTGGAACCGAACTGAACCGCCGGTTCCGGTTCAGTTTGGTCCGGTTCTCGGTTCTTTTGTGCACCCCTAACTAAAATATGCGGACCATCAATGTATATCCAAGAAGAGGGAGAGAGGAACCAACAGTAAACAATTTATGCCCAATATTTGCTGCTCTATATGATGTGGTGATGGGAAGAGCATGACCCAGAATTTTAATTGGATTAATCATCTCTTAAGTTCGGCACAAAGAGCTCATAGGTTTGACTATCAATATGTCAATAAATATAGGATAGCCAAACAATTTAGTATTCCAATAAAGCTAAATTCATACATTGTAACTCTGATTTCTAATTTCCACGACCACTAATATATATACACGCACACAACTACGGATGGCAAAAATACCAGCCTCGACCAGCGAACCAAATGGCCCAATGGCATTTCCTCTCTTTCTAATTAGGAATGTGAGGGGTTCGAGTCTCCTAGGAGACAAAATGTGTGGGGGGGAAAACTTACCTTTCAAAAAAAAAATTAAATAAATAAAAAATATCGGCTTTAGCGGGGAAAAACCAGTCTGCCTGCCCCGATTTAAGCGGGTTTGAGGACCCAAATAAATAAAGGGAGGCAGGTATGGGAGGGGGGGCTGTTTAAGGGAGGGTAGCCCCTCCCCGATTAGCTTCCCTACCCCGTTTAATTTATAAATTTACATACTTATCCTTGTAAATAGTATATATTACAAAACTACCCTTCTATAAATAAGTACACATATTCTAGAAACCCTTATTCACTCACTCGCACAATTCACATAGACACAGAGAGCTCTGCTCGCAGTTCACCCCTTGTCAATCACCACCGCCATTGTTGCTCGCCACAGATCTGGTCCTCTTATCAGTCTCTATCGCATCGATTCAAGCTATATACATGTATATATATAGAGAGAGTTATATATATATATATATATATACAAACACATATATATAAATACGTGTATATATATAGAAAGGTTTACTTATTTGATTGTACACCAGCGTTAGATTTATGCGATCTTTGTTGATCTCAACATGTAAAATCTATGGAATATGAATCTAATACATATACTAGTATATACAATTCATATACACCTGTATCACTACTGTTTGAATCAATCCCTTGTCTTTTGCAAAGATTCGTGGTTACGAGCTTACACTGGTTCGGTATGTGCAACAGGGTGCTTGGCGGGCCAGGTAGAGTGGGGGGTATGGGATGGAAATCCAAAATGTTAACCGGTTATGGGGCGGGTTAGGGTGGCCCAAACTTAACCGGGTTCAGGGATGGGGGAGGTGATCCCCGCACCTCGCCCCATTGCTATCCCTACACACAAATCAATACGCGCACATACACACACATATATATAGACATATCAATATATATACATATCGATTAATACTTTTGCTATTTTAGCCATTTGTACAAGTAATGGAAAAAGCTCTAATCTGAACCCATCTTCAATCGACGGACTCGCCTTCGTCATCTCACTGGACGCCTAGACCATCGGCGACGCCGTCGGGTACCTTGGCCTCAGCGACGAGAAGGGCGCTCCAATTTGAAACCATCTTTAATCGGCTACTCCGAGTCAGAGCTTTATGTGGGTTTGGATCTGACTATGATGGTGTTCCCTTTTCTCCCTCCTTATAAAAAGCTCTTTTTGTTGTCTCTTAATAATATTTGAGTGTTGATTTAATTTGGGTTCTTAATATTTGTGCATGTGTGTGTAAATGTGTGTCTTTCTTGTTTAGAAAGAGATATGGAGGGGAAAGTGAGGTGAAAGAGATGGTTGGGGTTTTTAGAGAGAGAAAGAGGAGGAATTGGGAAAGAGGTGTGGTGGTCATATGTTGGCATTGAATTGACTATTTTTGGAAATGAGAGGAACCTAGGGTTTGACTTTAGAGATGGAGGGGTAGTTTCGTGGACAAAAATGTAATTTAACATGCTTCCGTTAGCTGACCTAACATCCGTAACTGAAAGGGGGTCTAAGTGGGATATTTCCAAGTATGGGAGGTCTATGTGGGATATAGGTTAAACTGAGGGGGTGTGAGTGGAATTTACCCTATTTTATAATTATGTCCCTTCCACTAACCTTATTCATGAGAGCTATCATAATGAGATTCAGGGGGGTACAGTTCAGAGTAATATGATTTATATACCAAGCTCAAGCTGTCTTGATATATGAGACATCTCATTGTTAGATAATGGTGGTTGTGTGTCTGGGGTGGTGCTAAGTATCATAGATTCAGATTTCAATGTATATTACTCAAATATGAAAACAAGACGAGACAGATGCATAACTGAAACTAGAACAGCAAATTATATGGCATTTAAATTACATCTATGTGATCAGTTATTAACATACTTTCCTAATCGAAGAAACAAAAATCCACAAGATTTAGAACTGAAAATAGATAAATAACTATATAAAAGAAGGAAACTAAAAGAGAAAAAACTTGAATGATATAAGTTCCTACATAACAAATTCAGAAGGTGGCTAAAATTAACAATTGCATTAAACGCATGTAGCAGAAAGTCCCGCATACCTTCCGGTAAGCCAATATATCAGCCAGCGGAATCGAAAGCGTCATCTTTAAAGTAATATCAAGTGCATCAGCAAGCGCTCTATCACCATATAGTTCAAACACACCAAAGTTTACATAGTTCCCAGAAAGAGCTGCAGTTAATAGTAAAACCACTAAAATCAGGCAATGAAATATATTTCAGAGTGTATATATATAAAAATTATATATTTTGAGCTTAACTGGTATCTCCAATAAGTAGTTTTAACATTTAATGAGGTAACACAAAATTTGTAATCCATAAACATACCATTATTAGTTTCAAATTAAATAATGACCCTATTGCAAAAGGAAATATATATCAAGGATATGACAGATATCTGTGAATTTAAGTGCAGTTGTTGGCTTCCTTTATCAACATGTACAATTACTTTTACTCATCTATCTCTACAGACAAAACAACAACAATAGAGGAAAGGAACGGATTTGAGATTGCTGGTGTCTCTAAGCTGACATATATAACAGCAGGGTACTGCACTTCTGTTAAGAGCGTTTCCACCATCTATAAGTGAATAACTCATTACCTCTCTGTTGTATGAGGTCCTGATACATATATAAAAACTCTACTCCTTTTTTTGACAAGTAAGATGTACATAAAAAGCACTCAAAAGGGGAGCAAAAGAAGGATGATGTGAGAACAGTTTGCAAGAGGTAGGTTAACTTCACGCATATAATTCTGTTTAATAGTTGATTTGAAAATTTTATATAAATGTTTTATCTTCTGTGGGATTACAGTTTGAAGTTATCTTCTCAGAGAGAGCATTGAGCTGCAAGTTTATTACATTTAGATATATATTATATGCAAAAGATTGAACTGAAGAATTTGGGGTTAGGGTTGTATAAACTGAAACAGAAGTAAGTCCCTATGGTTTCTTCACTTAGAAATTTTTTTGCAAAGCAAATTTATTACCAGTAAAGAATAGCTCTCGACCTTCATTTCGATATGGCAACATATAAGTTGAGTCATGTGCTATGTGTTGAATCTTTGAGAAAATTGCTTGATGGTGGGATGTTCAATAAAATTGTTATAAGCTATTATACTAGATTCACCGTGTCTATACTAATATTTCTCTGGTGAAATTGGAAGGTCTTTATTGTTTACCATGTTCTATTGTAGATTTGAAAGACAAGAAGTGTGACATAATATGTCTTAATGTGTAATTTCGTCTCAGTTATTGGTGTGTTTTTTTTTGGTTTTTTTTTTTTATAACAAGGGTGTCCGGGCCTTTCAACCCGACTAATCCATGGAACCCGTGCAAAGCGACCCATCGACACAGAAAAGGTAAGGCACGAACTATGTCTACGGTCATGACCCCAACGAATTGTTTGCACCTTGTAAGATTCGAACAGAAGACCTAATGCGTCCTGGGGGCTGAGTTTCAAGTCTTTTCCAACCGGGAGTCTCAGTTATTGTAAAAAAACATGGTTCAATCAACTCAACTTATTGACGGATGGCGAGCCCTATGTGGCTGATGGTTCCAGATGGATTCATTGAGGTTGGGGGCACCGGGTCGAAAGGTTGGCCAATGAGTTTCTCTCGGATAACCACCATTCACTTGGGTAATTGGCCCAAAGTCACGTGGTATACCCCTTGAGCGGGTTATAGAGGGTCGAGGCCACACCTAAGCAAAAGGATGGCCGGTGCGCTGCTCTTGGAGGTATACCATTGGTTGACAAATACATCCAATTTGGTTGAAAATGGGCAGATTGAAAATATGATTGCTATGGACTACACATGCCGGAAATGGGAAATGGAAACTCTTGATTTGTTTTTGTCTTATTGTGGCCTTATGAAAAATGATGGTTCAACTAGAGAAATAATAACACATTTGAGAATATGTTAATTTAACTTCACTGTATTTATGATTGTATTCTGCCATGAAAATTGGTTCACGATGATACTTTCCGCTAATATTACATAGGAAAATGTTTTTCCTTGCGTTTGAAGAAAATTATTGGTTCTACATAAAAATGGAAAACCTACTGGGCGGAAAACCTACTGGGCTTTTGAGCTTGTTCATTTTAAAAACTAAAAGAAAAAAAAAAAAAAAAAAAAAAGGAAACAAGTATAGGATAAAATCGAGGAGAGCAAACAAGAAGTGAAGAAGAACTTAAGTTGTATAGATTTTGGAAACTAGGGGTTCTGAAATATTTATTGGAATGTCCGAGGTGTCAAAGACCCGAATAAGAGGAAGATGGTTAAGTTGGCAGGGATGAAATGGGGGGCTCGTGGAATGTTTGCAAGAATCAAAGTTTGCTTCAGTTACGGATAAGCAGGTTCTTGTTATGGAGGATGTCGAGGATGGAAATTTGTAGAGGTAGATTCTCTATATTCGGCGCTTTTGTGATGGGGGCAGATGCATTCAAAATGTGCTTTCTGCAGGTTGTATGGCCTGTTAGAGGATGCAGTGAGACATCTTCTTTAGAGGAGTTCGAATTTGTGAAAGGGTTGTAGTCATTACTGAGTCTCGTTGGGGGGGGATTTAATGTAGTTAGATTCCCCTCGGAGAGAAATACACGACGGAGCTGGTCGGGAAAGATAATATTGATACAAATATAGGGAAAGAGAATATTGTTACAAATAAATTGTCTGAAAGAAGGCATCACCTTGTGGCTTAGTAATTGAGAGCTCAACTCTTTGAGCGGGTGTGCCCATGTTCAACACGAGACCTTGGCTCTGAGGAAAGAGAATATTATATTGAATAGATTCTATGAATAGCATATATAAGCAATGGTATAAATAGGAGTGGTTGGGGTCGGTCAATGGTGAACAAACCAACCTATACATGGCAACTAGGGTAGGTAGGCTTGGTGAGTGAGGCAGCTACAGGCCTAATAATAAATACGTAATCTAGAACATTGAGTTGAGGAAATACGAAACAAGATGTGTTACCAAATAAATCACCCTAACTAAAATCAATAATTCCATACGGAAAAATTAAGGGCAAAGTTACCCCTAACAAAACAGGGTACATGTCCATAGAACTAACAAACAGGGGTCAACTTCTTAAAGTCTTGGTGGGTACAGCTCACATAGAAAGGACAGCTAGTGGAGCATTACATGGGTTCACTCTCATCCCTTAAAGGAGTGGGTTCTTAGTCAACCTGCAAAAGAAAAGGTTCCCTCTTGATCTCGGAAAAGGAGCATGAAAAGGCAGCTTCTCAATCTGGTGAAAATGGAATCCTCAAGAGGTGGTCCAGAGTGATGCAATCTGTTATGTCTTGAGAATGGGCTTTGGAATTAATGTAGTCAATAGTCAAAGACATTAATGATAGTATGGGAAATCATAGAATGCCATGGGAATAGTAGAGGGTATTTTGAAAGTCAGTCTAAGAAGTGTAAGTGCCTTTAATAGCATAAATATAAATATGGCAACCTCTACATCTGCTGTAATCAAGTTTGAATCAATATAATTCTAAGTTATTCCAGATTTAAAAGTGTTAACAACCAACTACTCTAAAAGATTAAGCTGTTAGAGAATGTGTAACTTAAATATTTAATCCTTCAACACGCCCCTTACGTGTGGCCTTCTTTTTGGTCCAACACATGAAACAACAAATTTTCAAATATGGGTGACGGTGAGGTTCGAACACAGTATTTCCTGCTCTAATACCATGTTAACAACCAAATACTCTAAAAGTTTAAGCTGTTAAAGAATGTGTAACTTAAATATTTAATCCTTTAACAAAAAGTATTCTTTCAGGCTTTTCCCAAATTTCCCTTTTGAAATCTAGGCTCCAACGGTGATTGGAGTATCCTATCTTGTTTTCAATTTTCAGTTTGCATCACAGAGGGATGGATGTAACCAGGGGTTGTTGAACAATGTAAACCTTGGTGTCTAAAGAGTTTTCATTTCTCTACCCCAAACTCTCTTGGCATTTGCTCGCCTATTCCTACTTGCATTTTCATTTGTGGAATTTTTATTTGCATTGAGAAATATAAGGGGATGTATGTTTAGACTAAGTTGATTGTTCAGCTGAATTGAATATACAAAGAGGATGGGGCGTGTACCACTGTACCCTTTTTTGATATGTAAGAAGTCTACATAAAAAAAAAGGGAGCTCAGGAAAAAAACAACTGAAGCCCCCTAAGGGTGAAGATAGCCCCAAAAAAAAAAATCCTTTGGTGAACAGAATAACAAAGAAAGCCACAAGCTGGGTAGTGCAACATTTGTCCTTTGCAGGAAGGCTTCAGTTAATTAAGTCAGTCCTTTTTCCAGTTCAAGTATACTGGGCATCTATATTTCTCATTCCAAAATCAATAATTGATGAAATTAATGCTGTTTTGAGAGACTAAACTTGCAAAAGGAGGGAATAAGGTAGCATGGAGGGATATATGTTGTCCTCAGAAGGAAGGGGGTCTCAGAATAAAAGAAATTGTTGAATGGAATATGGCTGCTATGGGTAAGATTATATGGAAGGTCATACAACCTGACAATCATCAATCTTTATGGGTGAAGTGGGTTAGAAAATATCTGATGAAAAGTGAATCTTTTTGGGAGGTCAAAACTCCTAAAAAATGTTCATGGACCTGGAAAAAAGTATTGAAGCTTAGACAGATTTTTAGGTCTGGTTTCAGGATCATTGTTGGAGATAGAAGAACAACTTCTTTGTGGTATGACAGTTGGCTACCTGATGGTCCCATTTCTTTGCATTATAATGCTATAATTAGAGGTGTTGGATTGACTAAAGAGGCTAAGGTGAGCAGTATCATTAGGAACTCTGAGTGGCATCTACCTGCTGCAGCTTCTATGGAAGGGACAATATTGAGAGAGAAATTTCCTGTGGGATTCAAACCTGTTGCTGATAGTGCTGATAGGATTATTTGGGGGCCCACTACAAAAAAAATATACAATTAAGGATGCTTGGGAATGGGTCAGATACAAGCAAGCTGGGTAGAATGGTATGATTTAGTTTAGTTTTCAAAGGCAGTGCCTAAACACTCCTTTTTATTATGGATGGTCATTTTGAATAGAATTAGAACAAAAAGTTTTCTGCTGAGAATTGGGGTGGTCAACCATGCAAGTTGTGTTTTCTGCCAAGTCAGAATGGAGGATAGGGATCATTTATATTTCCAGTGCAATGTTACAAAAAGAATTTGGCAAAAGATCAAGAGTAAGGGAGGATTTTATTGGCCAGAGGGGGAATGGCAAGATATTCTTCAATGGCGCATCTCAACTCTGAAAGGTAAATCTCTTAAAGTTCTTATCAATAAACTTGCTTTATCTGCTACAATGTATGAGATTTGACTTGAAAGAAACGGGAGGATATTTGAAAATGAGTTTAAGACTGATGAAGAAATGATAAGTACAATTAATAATGTTGTGAGATGGAACCTATTTTCTTTCCACTCTTATCCAAAGAATGGGGAGAACAGTAGGTTACAAGCTGATTGGGACCTCCCTGACTCACTATTTTGCTTGAAATGATTAAATATATTGAAATCTTTTTGATATCTTGTGGGGCGAAAGGTGTATATGTTTTTTTGATAAGTTGGGTGTATATGTTTTGAGGTGGTTCGGAAAGATATTGTGGTTTTTGAGGTGGTACGAGGGTAATATGGATGCAGAGAGGTTCATATGTTGCAGAAATATGGAGGATATTGTTTGGATTTGCAGGTTTGAAGAGAGCTATAATGAATATGATATTAAGACTGTATATGCAGTATATGTAACTGGAGATTGGGGTCATGGAGTGAGCTTCCTTTTTATTCAATCGGAAAACCACTAAGGCTGCAATGTATGGCTCTGTAGAATTGAAAAAGGGTACATTTATGGATGCCATGGGGTAGTGTACAGATTCAGGATTATGCTTAAGATAAGGGTAGGGAGCAATATTGATTCGAAAGGGAAAATTGCTCATGTGTGGCACTCTGTTGGAAAGGTTTTGAATCAGACAAGAGGCTATGTGAGGAAGCACAAGTGCAGACTAAGAGATGGTGTTGAAGATCTTTGTAAGAATACATTTATTAATGCTTTTAGTTTCCTTTTTGTGTTTTTATGGTGGATATATGGTTTCCACATAGTGTGCCTTGGGGTATGCCCTGAGAATGTTTCGTGTATGGCTTTGAGCCTTTGATATTATTAATAAAATATTTCTTACCTTTCAAAAATATATATATATATATACATATATATATATCTACCCATGACCCACCAAAAGAGAGAAGAAATTAAAGTATCCATAAAGCCTCCAGGGGAGATTTCGCTGTTGTGTTCCTTCCACAGGCACCACCAAAGACAAAGCGGAGCCGCTTTCCAAACATCTTGGGCATGAGCAGCCAAAAAGCACCCTCTCCAAGCACCATACACCTCTGAATGAGCAACGCCTGACCCATTGAACTTCAAATAGACTAAGACGCAGAGTCCAACAATCAAAAGTGGACAGAAAATGAAGGAGACAATGATCAACTGACTCACCATGCCCATTGCACATAAAGCACCTGTTGAGCTAGGTCGTATTCCTTCTGTAAGTATCCAAAGTGACAATTGTTAGATTTTATTTATCTTATATTGATATAGGTTTTGGCCCATCTACATAGGGCCCACTTATGTTTATATTAAAATTAGGGTTTCTAGCCGCCACACCCTAGTTACCTATTTTATCTTTGCCTTATTCTCCACTCTCTCCTATATATACATGTAATATGTTCTATTGTAAATACACAATGAACTAATACAATTCTTATATTCTCTAGCAATTTTTATTTTAACATGGTATCAAGCCAAAGGTCCTCCCTTTGTGTTCTTCTTCCGCTCAAGAATAAAATCTCGGTGGTTCATGAAACCCCAAAGAGAGATTAGAGAAATCATTTATCTTTTATTCATTTCCGGAAACCCTTTTTCTAAAGTTGAGGTCCGGACGAATGCATCACCATTTTTTGACACGCCATCGCCATATTAGCTCACCATAGCCCTTTTTGGCTTGCCATCGTCGTTTTTGGCTCTCCATCGCCAGTTCATGGCTCACCATAACCCTTTTTTGCCTGTCATCGTCGTTTTTGGCTCTTCATCTCCAGTTTTTGGCTTGCCTCGTCATGCGCACCATGTGCATACTCAGCCTCTCACGCGCTTATGCGCTCTTACTTTCCTCTTTGACTCGACATGCGTTGATTTGTCGTCGCCATCAAATGCTCAAAGCGTCAGCAAGAGCATCAGCATCACCGTTGGAATTCTTTGTCGAGTTACAAGATTTTATTTCCATATCACCCACCTTGACTTTGAGTGGTGGGTGTTGGCATATATTATAGGGTTTGAGCCCATCTAGATCGGCCCACCGATGATTGCATTAGGATTCATAGTTGTCATGCCCTAGTTGCCTATTTTATCTTTCTTTACTCTCTACTCTTTTGGCTTGTCCTCCACTCATGCTCTCCTATATATGTACGTGTTAGTTTTATTGTAAAAACAACCATAGATTATATTTATTTTATATTGATATAGGTTTTGGCCCATCTAGATAGGGTCCCCTTATGTTTTTATTAAAATTAGATATAGCCGTCACACCTTAGTTACCAATTTTATCTCTGTCTTGTTCTCCACTCTCTTTCTCCCATATATACATGTAATATGTTCTATTGTAAATATAGAGTGAACTAATACAATTTTAGTATTTTGTCTTTCTTTTTATCTCTCTCATATTTTTATTCCAACATGAATCTTACCCTAAACTGTCCAAACAAAATGAGCCACCTACAAAGGCTCCTTGGAACTAGGGATGGCAATTTAACCCAACCCGATCAGCTTCCGACCAGCTCCGCCCTAATGGGGCGGATTTGGTAAGCTATAAATGGGTTTGGGGCCGATTTAATATTGAAAATCAAAACCCGATACGGATTTGGGTTTTGTGTAATATCCATCAAGAACCCGAACCCGAACCCGACCCGTTTTAAAAATATATATTGAAATTTAATATTTTATTATTTATTTTAATTTTTAACATATCTTTTTTAATTAAATTTATATAAATCATGCATCTTTTTATATAACTTTACCATCTCACGAACACTTTTTTTTTTGGAAGGCCATCTCACGTACACTAGTCAACATCTAAGACCTATAACTGTGTGTTACACACACACACACACATATATATATATATATATATGTATGTATATAATTGAGTCCTATTTCTTTAACTCGTTTACTCTTCTTAGTATTGAGCATGGTGTGTACAAAGGTGGAAAAAATAAACCAAATAGTCATTTATGTGTGTGATGTTGCTTCACTAAAAATTAAGTTTAAAATATAGCAAATACAAATGGTAACCCGATAGAACCATTTTGTTTCGACGGGGTGGTAATAATATTATCGATTAAAACCCGTCACGGGTTTGGAGTAGTAATGGTATTACTAATTTTCTAATGAAGTGATAATGGATTTAGCCAAACTGGTCACAAACCCAACCCGTTGTCATCCCTGCTTGGAACGCCAAACTACTTTCCACATAAAACTTGTCTACCACGGCCCGAAAGGTAGCGAAACAAGGAAGATACCTCAAAACTCACATGAAGAGTGGGAGTTCACACGCAAGAATCAAACCACCTTCGTCCACACGTTGATAACAAAAAATCCGAAATGATCCTCAAGCTCCCCATCCTTAAACGAACCGCACATCCCAAACAATCCTACCGGTATCAAGCTAATAACAATCGACAACCAAATGGCAGTCGCGAGCAATGCAGAATAAACGCTGCAAAGAAGTAGGCATCAGAAGTCCCCCAACCATCCATACTCCCAAAACGAACAGGCTTCCCACTTTGAACTAAAAAATCAATGATATTGGAGAAGAAGTATCCGACTTTTCCTAATGTGACCCCCCACCCCCCCCCCCCCCCCCCCCCCCGCCGAAAATAATGTCTCTTCCACCCAGCCAACCTTCTTTTCCCCACTCGATCAACCAACGATTCCCAACATCTGTCTCAGAAAGAAAGCACCCAAAGTCATATCGAGGTAAAAAATAGAAAGAAGATAGACCCCACACAACACAAAATTGGAGCCAACACAACAATATCCTAATCATCCCCCAGTAGAATCATTAAATCCCAATGTTCACCTTCAGACCCGAGACCGCCTGAAAACAAACCAAAACACACTTGAGAAAACGAAGTCGGGACACATCAGTTCTTTTGGCTTATCTCCTCATCTTGCAAAACATGTTTTATATGTCCTTCCCAGCCCAGAAGTTCACCTATGGCGACTACCTTCTACCACTAGCGCTTGGACTTGTCGACATTAACTTCTACCTTGAATCAATTACTTGCCAAAGAAAAGAAAAAAGTTCATTTATCTCTGTTGTCTTCAGTTTATGCATTGATATCCCATGGGCTTTTACCATTAGTTAAATATAATATTCACTAAAGAGGTTGATGAAGTAACTTTGCTTAGCTAAATATATTAAAAACACCAAGTACCAGATAAAGAGAATCTAACTAGCTTACATATACAAGCATTATACTAAAACAAGATCATCTAAGAATCTACATAGTCTATGCTACAGTTTATTTTATTAAACTAGTGTTTATATATTTATAATATTAGCACCAATTTATTATTGTTTAATACTGGAACACTAAAACTCCTTGAGTTATTGTTTGCGCAACAAACATTTCAGTCAGTAAAGCATGCAATCACAATTTAAACAAATGGTCAAGTCTAAAGAACCTCTGAGATATTGTATATCTATATAAATCACATGGCCCTTCGAATAACACTAAGAGGGAAAATGTATGTCCGTATGCATACAATCATTATTCAAGTAATGTATCAAGTCTACAGAACCCTGTATATATTGTATTGCATGTCTATATAAATCTAGCATTCCATAATTAGAAAATTTTGTATATGGGATGTGCTCCCCGCTTGAGCGTTTTTTATACAATCATACTTGCTTATCAAAAAAATATATATTAGAAAATTTTAGCATTAAGGAAGCCTTGGCATTAATGAACGGACAGGAGCAAGTGAATAGAGAATCTGTTGGTAAGTTCGTGTCTCTTTGGTACTCAATTTTCTTACGATAATACCATTAATTTGTCCCAATTTTTCCCTAGAAACAGGCATTAACATATATTATGTGGACTTTCAAAAGTGAGGGCCTTGTAACTTCAGTTTCATCACTCCGATTAAATTGGCAAATTACAAGAACAAACTTGCCATGACTAACTGTGACAATTGACAACAATAACAAAAATAAAATGGCATTTTATTTATATACATGTAAATAGTAAATTGTTTTCAAGTTAACCAAATAACCAATACACTAAGTTTCGGAGAGTAGAACACCATCCACTCCCTATACAAAATAAAAGATTGATGAGATTTTTACCTCTTGAGAGAATAGTCAAGGAAATCCATATACCCTTGTATTTGAAGGAATATATATCCGAAGCATTTGGGAAAGATAGAACCCTTGATCCATAAGCAACGAGTAATTTGCTAACTTCTCGGAAAAGAAGTATGCCATTAGGAGATGATGAGTCAAAAGCTAATCGCTGCGCTTTGTTTAGTACAAACTCAGCCATGAATTTTAATAACGGGGTTGTAACCTGCACATTTAGTAATACAGTGGAGACAACTTAGAGAAAGAATGACAGCAGATAGTGCTAGCCAGGGAAAAAAACTGAAATAAACTAAAACAAAAACACACATATACCCCCACACAGAGAGTAAAAAAAACAAAAGAAAATTCAAGAAATATAAGAAAACATGTCCATCTACTATAATAAGCTGAAACAAAAGAAGAAAAACCAATTTTCCTGAATTGTCAATTTTGTACAGTACAAATCAATCAAAGAAGTTTGACCAAGTAAATAAAAATTCAAAAAGTTAGTGTGTTAGTATTATCGTAACTTTTAATTTCAACAAACAAACACAAGAGGTGGTGCAAAAACCCTCCACACATTGGATTTAGTTCCATTAATCTCTTGTCTTTGTCTTCCCTCTATTCTCGATGATGCCATGCTGACATCACCATTTGTAGGTCAAGAAACAATGGACAGTCCCCATTTTTAGCAGAGTTGTCTCTTGTAGGTATGGTGAGGGAGGTGAGGGGTGGTGTTCGAGGGAGGGGAAGATTAGGAGGGGCATGGATGTGGGGAAGGACATTCGTAAAGGTTAGGAATTCTTTACTGGGCATATTGGGTGACAAGTTAGTTTTTGGTCGAATCACTAGTGTGAAGAGGGTACTTTGGCTTCTTCCTTCCCTCAGTTATTTAGCATTGCTCGCGACAGACATGCCTTGGTAGCTGACTATTATCGGCTTGATATCAGCAGGCTAATTTGGGATCTTCCATTTGTGAGACAGTTTAAGGATTGGGAGCTCGAGGAGGTTTCAGGCTTTCTTGATCTTTTGTACCTTCAGAGTGCCAAGATAGGGATAGGGGCTGGATTCCAGTGTGTGGAGACCCTCGCCCATCAAAGGTTTAATATCTTGTCTTTGTTCCTACGCCTTTCGACTCAGACTATATGCCCTTCCCTTGGAAGGTGGTCTGGCAATCCATGGCTCCTCTCAAGGTAGCTTTCTTCAAGTGGACTGTGGCCTGGGGTCATATTCTTACATTGGATAACCTTTAGCGAAGATACTTGACTAGGGTTAACCAGTTTCATCTGCAAGAACGATGGGAATCCACTAATCATCTTCTTCTTCATTGCCATGTTGCTCATGATTGTTGGTATATGCTTCTTGTTCTATTTGGTATTCACTGGGTGATGCCTTCTTTTGTCCGAGGTGTTTTAGATACTTGGAGGGGTTGTTATATGGGGCCCAATGCCCGTGTTTGTTTGGAGGGCAGCACCCCTTTTGCATTTGGTGATGTCTTTGGTTGGAGCGCAATCGACATTGTTTCAATGGGATTCAGTCTCGGTCAGCTCCATAAGGACACTTTTATTTCCTCTTTTTTTTTTTGGGTGGAGGGTTGTGTTTCTTGGACTTGACACCAAGGGAAGCATACCCGTGTCGACACAACACGACACAGACACGGAATCCGAGTCAGACCTTCATGTTTCAGATCGGACGCAACTTCCTCCATCATCCATGATCGGCGACTCACTCTTTTCTTTCTTCTCATCTTCTTCACCTGGATACACTCTCTCTCATCTCATGTTACTCAAGAAAACAGAACAGAGATTCGTGTGTGAGGTCGTAATTGTGTGTGTGAGAGACAACGGTTGAAGAAGAAGAATGGTTGCGAAGAAGAAGAGACGGGTTTGCTTTGCCCTAATTTGTCGCTTCTTTTTCTCTCTTTGTTTTGATTCTTTTTATCTTTTTTATTTATTTACTGATAGTTGTTGACAGCTGTATTCAATTTACTCTTCTCACGTGACCTGAAAAACCTAAAAGTGTGATATTCTACAAATGAGATGGATGGCTTTTGGGCCAGGCCCAAAGTGATAAAATGAGAATTAAAAATTAATGGGTCTATGGATCTCTTAATTCTTAAATGGGCCAACACATAGTTGGGCCTTCTTTAAGATGTCACTACTTAAGAGAGATTATAATTAACCAAAATATTTTTAACTTGATTGAGCAATCACTTTAGGCCTATAATCTCTCTCTTGCTCCAATCCGGGTCTTACTTATTTACTTCAACATTTGCATAATTCAATTATTAATTTCTTACATATTTATTTATATATTTATTTTGTGTACATGTGTTTGCTATAATTAGTTTTTACATATTTATTTGTCGTGTCCAAGTACCCGTATCTGCTTTTTAGACACTTTTAATTCGTGTCCCCGTGTCCAATAATTTAATAGATAGACGGATCCGACCTCTAGACACATACCCAAGTCCGACACCCGTACCCGAGTCCGGGTAACATAAGTGGAGGGTAATTTTTGTAACCGATAGAGGAAAAGATAGATTTTTTGAGTTCTCTCGGCCTTAAGGCGCGGACTATTTGTATTTCCGTATGCACTACCCTTTTGAGTGCTCGTTTATATACATCTTACTTATCAAAAAAAATATGCATCTTTTTACTGGTCAACCTATAGATAAATAGCTTTCATTGTGGAACTCCCCAACATGAATGCAAATTATATTTCCCATACTTCCAGTCTCTCGTCTTAGACTTTGTAATACCACGATAATTACTAGAACCTTGTCTGTGTGTTCCGAATGTATAGGCATTACAATACAATCTGTACCACTCATTCTTCATTCCTTAGTTTTTATTATCTTGTTAAAATATTCTGTTAACCAAGACAAGCCAACTTCTCCTACACACTTTCGAACAGCAATACAATGCCGTTGGTACTAAAGCTTTTCTGATTCCTACTCCTTAAGGCATTCCTAACCTCCCACTCCTTGATCCCACCGCGCAAACTTCATGTTCTGTTTAACAATTTCCTACAACACATTTCCATCTTTCTTTATTTTCACCGTCTTCAACTAAAACTCGTGAATATGCACTCTTGATAAATTCTTTTCATCTTTTGTGCTCGCATTAGAGTAAGATCATCATATGCTCTATGTTTTGCTTCAGTTGCTACTTTTCCGAACTTTTTTACCTCTTTATCTTTTTCAAGGAATTAACAGTTTTTTGTTTTCTTCAAACTTCATATCTTTCCCTTTTTCTCTTCATGACTTTTCAGACTTCTTCATTCAACCATTAAGTTTCCAGCGATATCCTCCACTCCAAAATCATAAATAGGCGAAATGTCTTGTTTTCTTCTCCCTTTAGCAAGCTCGTATACATTCTTGTCTTCATCTTTTGCACTTAGTTTAAATTAACTATAATCATAAAGTCTATGTTTTGCTTCACTTGCTACATTCCTAACTTCTTGATTTTATGAATTTTCGGACTTCTTTATTCACCATTAAATCTCCTTACAAAATGATTCCATTCCTTATTCCCCAAGGACTTATTTTGCTACTCTATTAATAAATGAAGTCATCTCATGTCACAATAAGTTTGCTTCATACCCTCTCCGACATCATTTCTCTCCAAATCCAACTCCACCATCTATTATCCCATAGCCTCCTCGCAATTTTTCTCATCACCATTAAATTCTCCTCCCATAAACAATCTTCTCCTACATTTTTACCTTGCATTAATTCATTGTATAGTCCAAAACTGGGTTTTGAGCATATCACCTAATACTACTTGGCGAAATAACAATCCTACTATGACATCTATATATATATAAATACATGTATTATATACTAATAATTAATAAAATAAAAAATAATAATAATAAAATGAAGGAAGTTTCAAGCAGTTCAATAATTACTGCACAGTCCCTTCTACCTTGTACAAATAACCAAAAAGGGAAATAATCCGGCTAACTTTTAGCATTCGATAACCAATTTATTTCCTTCTATTTTTGTTTCTCTTATTTGATGAAGAGTGCCAAAAAAGGCACAGCTCTAAAAACAACTGCACAAAACCTATAGTGTCAGGCTATTCCCAAAAGAATATCCATATATTTACAAATACAACCCTGAACCCGAAAGAATATCATGGTCTAATAAGGAGGCCTTCTAATAGTTGATACAAAAGCTTATCATAAAAAACGAGCAATTCTAGCAAGATTCGTAATATGAATACCTTTACGCTTTGCAGAGATATAAGGTGCTACTCTAGGATTCCATTTTATAGTACTATGGCCAAAATGAACTCCAAAAGAGAACCAGTAAGAGAACATCCTAACACCCCCCAGGAGACTCCACCTTAGAAAAGGATCTCGTATACCTCTCCTTCCGTAAAGCCCACCATAAGCATAGGTGGGATGCCCTCCACACCTCTCAGGCTTACTGTGGCAGATGGCAAATACCCCCCCCCCCCCCCCCCCCCCCCGAACAATTCCGAATCCGCTTTGTCCATGAACAAGGAGTCTATAAGTAATGCAACTATGAATCTCACGGAGAGTTTGATCCTGGCTCAGGGTAAACATTGGTGGCATTTCTATCGAACATTTGCTTAATGTTATTAGTGACTTCCTAGTGATATACATATATAGATGATGACGATAGTACGTTCCTGATTGAATAGAACTGTTACGCATGTAAAATGCTACTCAACCAGACATGAAATGGTTTAAGGTGATGAATCCTTTTGAGGTGCATAGAATCATTGGCATAATAATATATAAGAGCTAGTAACCAAAAAAAAACAGAGAGAGAGAGACTAGAGAATCAATTTTTGCAACATTAAGGAAACAAGTGATTCCAGCTAGGGCTGGGGAGGTAAGAAATTTCCAAAACAAGATGGCCCCTCGTCCTTCACTAAGATTGTAACAGCCCGCTTCCACACTTAGTACAATATTGTCCGCTTCGAGCCCAACCCGCACGGTTTTGTTCTCGGGCTTCCCTCAAAAGGCCACATACCAATTGGAGACACGCATGCACATATAAGCACATCACCATCTCTATACCCGGGCGATGTGGGACATCATAATCACCCCTTCTTGGGACCCAGCGTCCTCGCTGGCGTAACCCGCATGGGCTTGTGCATGCTACCACACTTAATTCTAGCCGGGCTCCGGCTCTGATACCATTTGTAACACCCCGCTCAAACACTTTGTACAATATTGTCCGCTTTGGGCCCAGTCTGCACGGTTTTGTTCTTGGGTTTCTCCTAAAAGGTCTCATACCAATTGAAGACACACATACACATATAAGCACATCACTATCTCTATACTCAGGCAACGTGGGACATCACAAAGACTGGAGAAAGTTTTTATTCAGATTATTTTAATTGTTTAAGGCAGGCTTTGTAAGTAGACAAGTATAAAGGTCGAGACGAGAAACATGTTAATAGCTAGAGGAATAAACTATAGTGTCTTACCTCTGGGGTATCAGCCCAATGCGACATGCCTTTTAAGAGAATTGGCATGTGTGCCGGATATATCCAATCAAATAGAAGTCCATATGCTCTTCGACTGAAAGATATAATAAAAAGGATCATATACCCATATATATTAGTAAAGCTTTTATTAACAATGAATATACTTTATAATAAATAGACCAACCTATTTGTGGCCATTGCAATCCCTCTAAGATCCCTCATCAACCCAATTAGCACATATTTTACCGTATCAGTTCGAAACATTGCATCAGGTGTTGATTCCAAAATGATGAAAACCTAAAGCACCATAGACACCACTTCAAGGATTAATTACTAAATCAACTCTATAATCACAATCAAGTGAACAGTGAATATTTCTAAAAACAGCAATGCCGTAAAGACAGATAATAGCAACAAGAAATCTTATCTAGATTAATAATATTCTAATTGGATGACCAAATTATTTCAACTTAATGTAATAGAATATCATGTCTTCATGACTTTATATGTGTGTGTGTTCGTTTTGAGGATTGTACCATATCAAGAAATAAAGATGTTTCTCAATATCTCTTATCCCAGAACTATTACTATATTAGAATAAGTAAATGCCAAATCAAAGTTCACTTATTGGATAGCCACACATGGCCATGATTGCATGCTATTATTCTACACAACAATTTCTGTTATTCATTGGTTGCAAATTACTACGGAGTAATTGATTTGAAAGAACTAATAACGAGACATAAATAAACTACAGAAGAATTCAAAGGAGGACAAAATTTGAAAGAGAGAGAGTCAAAGTACCTGTAAAAGTGGATCCATGGATGATCTGAATTTCACAGGGCTGTCTTCCATAAAAATTAACCACCCAATAGTGTAGTAGAATGTTGTTCTGCTGCGAGAGCATCTATACTGTTCAAAAAAGGGGAAGTGCTCCCTCTGAAATCAGGAAGCAGAGAACAATTACAAGTCAACAGAAGTGTATAGAAGGGTTATATTTGTTCAATGCATGCAGATATCGTTATCTATGCATCCGCAGTCCTATATTCCGAATTCCGAACACAGTACAAGCTGTGCTCTATCGGTGGTTAAAAAAAGAATGACATTAAAACGAAAAGTTAAACTAAGAAAAGCAAACAAAACATATCAGAAATGAGATTACAGTATGATGTGCAACAATGAATTTGACAGTATCCAACTTCAGCAATAGCTTTCCAGTCATATATCTGCAAAAAATATGCAATTGTCCAACAAATAATCATGTTGAAGGATAGATATTATGTGTGAAAAAAAAATCCATAGGAATAATTCATTTCTTTACACAATTATCAGAAATAAATGAACTAACCCTGATGCCAGCTCCAAGAACAGACTTAAGGTGTGATCAATAACTTCCTCACTCTGCATATACCAAAAGGTTAGATATAGCATAAACTCCTAGAACAAGAGGAAAAACAACAAAAACAAGAGGAAAAAACAAAAAACAAGAACCAAGCAGAAAAACTCACACCTCCGTATAACACTTGAGGTTTGTAGCAATTTTGCCAACAATCACATTCAATATCAGAAGATGATCATGAAGTCCAAGAAGCTCAGACAATCGGGCATATAACTGCTGCAATAGAAACAGGTAACTTCAAGGAAAGATTAAACTTGAACTTTCTAACTATGGAGAGCAATAGCATTCCCTTACCTTTGAAGAATGCATGGCTTGATCACCTACGTAAGACTTTCTAAAATATTGAAAGAAAGTGAGAATTGCACGATCAAGTCTTTGCTTGCTTAATTCCCCATATCTCTGCCAGAAGCCAAGTAAATGATAAGTATCGTTTTAAGAACTTGGTAACACATCAGAATATCAAAACTATAAAGCATACGGTAATAAACGGACTTTAAAGAACCATAGAGATTTAATTTTGGATAAGTAATCAATAGTAGAAGTTTAAATTAGAGATGCTGCGGCTTCTAAATAATTCTTCTAAGTAATACCTTGGAATCATAAACCTAAATGCTATAGTACAGGAGAGATGCACAAATCTTTTGTAAGAACAAATACCACATATATTGTGAAGATACATACAGACACCTAAGAACATACAACTCAAATGAAAAAAAAGCAAGTTCTGGATTATATCTACGACAAAGTAGCAAGAACTCCAGCATTATAGATGTGCGTGTGTGTGTTGTTGGGGGGGGCTGATCATCCCTCGAGCGTAAAAGGGCCTTATTAACAGAAGGAAATGTTTCTCATGTTTCATATATAAATGGCTCAACAAATTATTGAATCTAGTGTACAGACGTCAATGCCAAAATGGAGACATCAAGTTGAGAATTGTCTTCCTAATCTTTAATCAATATAAAGAACCAGTCTTATCTTTCCTATACCCATGTCAGGTAAGAATTCAGTACAATGCTTGTTTCAGAAAAATTGGGAAGTATTAGTGAATCTCGACAAACATAAAAAGAAAATAAATGGGGCAAACTACACCCACAGACCCTCTAGTTAAGCATAATTACCAAAAAAATTGCTCCGACACTGAGTACGTTGCCCCCTCGTAGACCACTCCAATGGAAATCCAACATCAATAAAATCATGCCTCGCCCCCCACACACAAGTAATGCCACCATGTGCAAGCTTTATACAGCTATGACCTGAACTCAACACCTCAACCCAGGATGTTTGTGTCAAAACGACACAACACAGGCATCGACGCATGATCTGGGTCGGACATTCTTGCATCTTGGACAAAGGAAGGCATGACCCACGAAATACCAAACAGAAGAAGAAGCATACACTAGCAGTCATGAGCGACTGGGCAATGAAGAAGAAGATGAGTAATTGACTCCCCATCATTATTGCACATTGGTTACCCATAGTTAAATTCCTTCTGAGCTTATCCAAGGTGAGGATTTGGCCCCAAGCTGCAGTCCACAACAAGAAAGCCACCTCGGGAAGAACCTTGGATCGTCATACCATCTTCCAAGGTAAGGGAAGACTGAGTTGAGTCGAAGGGATCTAAACAAAGACGAGACATCAAACCTCCCATGGGACAAAGGCCTCCACACACAACAATCTATCCCAAACCCGGCAATATTCTGACAATACAGAAGTCTTAGGAAGCCTGAAACCTCCTTGAGCTCCTACTCCTGAAAGTGTTAAAAAAATTGAACATCCCAACTTAGTCTGTCGGTATCAAGCCAATAATTGTCAATTGTCAAGGCATGTTTGTCCTGAGCAATACTTAATAACTAAAGACAGGAATAAGCCAAAGTACCCTCGCCACACCAGCGGTCCGACCTAAATCTAATTCCCAAAAGGCACCCCCCCCCCCCCCCCCTCCCCCACCCCATCATACCTACACCAGACAATTCTCCTCAAAAGGCTCATACTCTTAACTCCATACCGCCACCTCCATCTAATTCCCAAACCCCCGCCTGAAACAACCTACACGTTTTGTCCCACCGCACAAGATGATAAGAACCCTCCCTATACTACCAAACAAAAAATGCCTTTAAAGTCTCTCTATCCACAGTGCCACACTAGAAGGAATATGAAAAAGATGGAGAAAATATACCAAAAGGTTGGAAAGAGTCCTCTTAGCCAAAGTGAGTCTCACCCCTTTGGAAAAATATTCTCTTCCATCCTGCCAACCTCCTATTCACCCGCTCCATCACTGAATCCCAGCAGCTCCGGAACTAACAAGAAGCACTAAGAGGCAAGCCCAGGTAAACATTAGGAAGGTAATTGACTCTGCATCCAAGGACTTCAGCAAGAGAGAAGATGTTCCTGGACCTCCCCAACTAGGATCATCAAGCTCTTTCTGATGTTCACTTTGCCTGAAAGCAAATCAAAATGCACAAAAGGTACCACAACTGGGCCACATCCCCCATCACAAAAGACTAGGGTGTCGCCAACAAAGAGGAGACGACAAACCTCCACAACAGAGAAAACTCACTGCCCAACCTAACCTAAATACTCTGATGAAACCCAAATCAACTACCATCCCCATTAGTCAGCTAAGAGCATCCATCACGGCCAAAAAGAGAAGTGGGATAACGGCGATCCCTGCTACAAGCCATGCGAGGCTCATCTAAGTATACCAATCGTGTGATTGGTGGCTCTGGAAGCAATGATTGAGGGTCACCTACCAGATAATGTGGCAACATGATGCGCAGAATGATGGAGGTTTGTCTTGGTAAATTTGAGGCCGAGGTGGAGGCATTTTGAGCTAACAATTGTCGAAAAGCACCAACTTCAACCGTGCCAAAAGAACTTTGTGGCCCAATATTGGCATGACCAGAAAAAGCCGTCTCAGGCACCGCAACATGAGCCACAAACAACCCCAAAATGGCACAGACTTTGGCCTAACATTAGCATAAACAGGGGAAGAGGTTGGAGGGGGGGAACTATGTAGACCCCAACGTGTTTCCCCGGTGTAACGTGTACGCCTACGGTGGTTACACCTCTTAGCATCCTAATTCCTCCTTTTAGAATGTGGGATTTGTTCCACTGTTGTGTGGTAAGAGGAAACCCATCAGACTATGGCATTTCTGCCTCATACTTGGTGTACACCAATACAAACATAGTCTTCATTCTACTCTCCTCAACCTGGATATTGGAGAATACCTCTCTAACAGAATGGTCGTGATATTAATCTAACACTTATACTCTAGCATGCTCAAACTTCGGATGCAAACCATCCAATAATTCATAAATTTGATTAATTTCTACCATAGCTCGAAATGCTCTAATATCTAGGGGTGTTCATGGAACCGAACTGGACCGTTTGATCCGGTTCCATTGAGGTTCGGTTCCGGATCCGGATCCAAAATTTCATGAACCGAAATTTTTTGTTCGGTTCCGGTTCTTAACCCCGCGGAACAGAACCTTTCTATTTTTTAAAACAAAAAAATTGTTAGTTAGATGAAGTCTTGAAGATGTATAATTCGTATAGAATTACCAACGGGAAGTATTACTAAGCTTAGGCCCTAACTAGGGTTCACTACATTATACACTGCCTGGTTACTAATTCAGATGGGTTCACTACATACACTAGTATATATATATATATTAATTTAAGTTATATCATTATATGAGAGATATTAATATATTATTATATAACATGACTCAAGAATGTTTTTTTTGTTTGTAACCTTCAAATACAAATTTTTATTGATAATTAAATGACAATTGTAACTTTAGTGGAAGTAATATTTTAATATACTAATTTTCATTCCACTAATTATGAATTTGATTTTGAGTTTGTAATAGTTGGAATACTCTAGTTTATAAATATATTATCTTTTGATATTTGGTGTTTTTATTTTATTTTTTAAAAAAGAGAAGGAACATGATTCGAACCGATTCTGAACCAAAAGTTCGATTCGGTTCTTTGCAAGTTTGGATCCGATTCTGGTTCCTATTTTGAAGGGACTGAAAAAATCGGTTCCAGTTCCGGTTTTGGCCGGAACCGGAACCGAACCGGTTTTGAAAACCCCTACTGATATTGGTTCTACACACTGGTACGTAGTTTTGGTAGTGATCTAACTCTTCCCATTTACCACTTAGTGTATGGTAATATGTAGCAAGAGTTTGACTTTCCTGCCTAAATACAATCTCTCGCTGAAGCTCATATAGTTTTGCAAAATAACCAACCGAGGAAATAGAAATACGTCTCTTCCACAACTTCCCATAGCTTCTAAGTCCTAAGTTGTTTGCACAAATAGAAATCCCTTATTGATTTGTGGTTGCATTGACAACAACCACCACCATGTCAGAATCAGTGCATTGTAAGCACTCCACTCATTAGATTCAGGATCACACGAAGAGGGATACTTAACAGTCCATTTGATATAGCTGAGCAACCAGCGACTAGAGGAGGAGATGTGGGAATTTTATGGTAGAGTGGGGTGAAGCAGCGGTTAGCAGGTTGCTGGAGACAATCTCTCTCCAAAGCTGGGAAATTGACATTAATAGAGAGCTTCTTGTCTAATCTCCCAGCTTATTTATTCTCTCTTTATTTGATTCCTTCTTGTGTGTCCTCGAGACTTGAGAAGATGCAGAGGAACTTTCTTTTGGATGGGGAAGGGATCAGGGTGTCATTTGGTAGCGTGGAGGAAGGTTTACATGTTAGTGAGGGGGGCTTAGGGATTAAGAGGATAAGCCTTTCAATAAGGCCTTGTTAGAGAAGTGGTTGTTGAGGTTCAGGATTGAGAGGCAGAGCCTATGGAGGAAGGTGGTTGTATGTCCTTTCGGGGAGGAGTAGGGGGTTGTATTCAAGGGAGGTGAGGATTAGGAGAGGGGTCGGTGTGCGGGGGGACATTCGTAGAAGGTGGGTGTCTTTTTCAGAGCATCTTCAGTTTAAAATGAGGGAAGGGAGGGTGCACTTGGGTTGAACTGTTGGTGTGGGGATTCATCCTTGGCTACATTGTTTCCACTATTGTTTGGCATTACTCGCGACTGACACACTTGGTGGTGGACTGTTATCGTCTCGATACAGATCAACCATGTTCGAATGTTCAATTTATGAGATCTTTTCAAGATTGGGAACTTGGGGAGGTTTAATAGTTCCTCTAGCTTCTTTATGCTCAGTTGTCGAATGGTGGACACTCGGATTCCACTGTATGGTCGATCACTTCTCGTGGGTGATTTGAGGTTTCTTCTTGGTTCAGCTATCTTACTGGTGTTGGCAGTCATTCCTTCCCGTGTGAAGCGGTTTATCGATCCGAGGCTCCTCCCAATGTGGCATTCTTATTTTGGTTGATGTGGAGTCAGATCCTCACCCTTGACAATCTTGGGAGGAGGGGTTTCAATATCATTAATCAGTGTTTTCTTTGTAAAGGGGAAGGTGAATCGGTGGATCATCTTCTCCTTCCCTTCCCTTCCCTTTTGCCATTGATTGTTGGTCCATGATTATTGGTTTATTCTGCGTTCAGTGGGTGATGTCATCGTCCGTTGTAGGCGTCATGGAGATTTGGAGAGATTGTTACATTGGTGACAAGGCCCGTGATTTTTGGAGGGCAACGCCCCTTTCTCTTTGGTGGTGCATTTGGATGGAACGTTGTTGCTTTGACGTGATTGAGCCCCCCCTTAGCACCATTAAAGACAAGTTCATTTCCTTTTTGTTTTGTTAGGTCATAGATAGATTTTGTCCCTCCGTAGAGGACAAATTACATTTTTTTGGGTTCTCTTAGGCCATGGGGCCTTCTCTTTCTTTGTATATGGGATGCTCTCCCCAATTGAGCATTTTATATATATTTCTTGCGTATTAGAGAAAAAAAATACTAGTATGCGTACAAACAGATTGAACCATGAGCCCGCTCCATATAGTTGGTTTCCTCCAACTTAACAATCGTAATACACAAGCCAGGAATCGCTCAACACCATAGTCACACGAGAATCACCTCTGAACTAGACATTGTATCAAACAAGTTTTGGGCACACACTGCTTAGAAACAAAACACAAGCCAGGAATCGCCTAACACCGTAGTCACATGAGAATCACCTCTGAACTAGACATTGTATCAAACAAGTTCTGGGCACACACTGCTTAGAAAAAAAACAATAAACGTATAGAGAACCGCCTCTCTACAAGAGAAACAACCACCACTATAGAAACAGATGCATAAAGCGACAACAACAAGGCATAAGACACCAAAATCTGAAACGATGAAAACAGAGGTGCCTTTGCAAAGGAGATTCTTGCAACCACCAAAAAATCAAATAAGAATAAGTATAAAGATGATGAAAAAAAAAGGAAGAGAAAGAGAATGAATGAATTGTATTCATCCTTCCACTATACTCTATTTATACTAATTAAGTTTCTAAAAACAGGTAAGTCCCTCACAAGTCACAACACTAACATTTCCTTGGCTACTTTGTTTCCACTATTGTTTGGCATTACTCGCGACTGACACACTTGGTGGTGGACTGTTATCGTCTCGATACAGATCAACCATGTTCGAATGTTCAATTTATGAGATCTTTTCAAGATTGGGAACTTGGGGAGGTTTAATAGTTCCTCTAGCTTCTTTATGCTCAGTTGTCGAATGGTGGACACTCGGATTCCACTGTATGGTCGATCACTTCTCGTGGGTGATTTGAGGTTTCTTCTTGGTTCAGCTATCTTACTGGTGTTGGCAGTCATTCCTTCCCGTGTGAAGCGGTTTATCGATCCGAGGCTCCTCCCAATGTGGCATTCTTATTTTGGTTGATGTGGAGTCAGATCCTCACCCTTGACAATCTTGGGAGGAGGGGTTTCAATATCATTAATCAGTGTTTTCTTTGTAAAGGGGAAGGTGAATCGGTGGATCATCTTCTCCTTCCCTTCCCTTCCCTTTTGCCATTGATTGTTGGTCCATGATTATTGGTTTATTCTGCGTTCAGTGGGTGATGTCATCGTCCGTTGTAGGCGTCATGGAGATTTGGAGAGATTGTTACATTGGTGACAAGGCCCGTGATTTTTGGAGGGCAACGCCCCTTTCTCTTTGGTGGTGCATTTGGATGGAACGTTGTTGCTTTGACGTGATTGAGCCCCCCCTTAGCACCATTAAAGACAAGTTCATTTCCTTTTTGTTTTGTTAGGTCATAGATAGATTTTGTCCCTCCGTAGAGGACAAATTACATTTTTTTGGGTTCTCTTAGGCCATGGGGCCTTCTCTTTCTTTGTATATGGGATGCTCTCCCCAATTGAGCATTTTATATATATTTCTTGCGTATTAGAGAAAAAAAATACTAGTATGCGTACAAACAGATTGAACCATGAGCCCGCTCCATATAGTTGGTTTCCTCCAACTTAACAATCGTAATACACAAGCCAGGAATCGCTCAACACCATAGTCACACGAGAATCACCTCTGAACTAGACATTGTATCAAACAAGTTTTGGGCACACACTGCTTAGAAACAAAACACAAGCCAGGAATCGCCTAACACCGTAGTCACATGAGAATCACCTCTGAACTAGACATTGTATCAAACAAGTTCTGGGCACACACTGCTTAGAAAAAAAACAATAAACGTATAGAGAACCGCCTCTCTACAAGAGAAACAACCACCACTATAGAAACAGATGCATAAAGCGACAACAACAAGGCATAAGACACCAAAATCTGAAACGATGAAAACAGAGGTGCCTTTGCAAAGGAGATTCTTGCAACCACCAAAAAATCAAATAAGAATAAGTATAAAGATGATGAAAAAAAAAGGAAGAGAAAGAGAATGAATGAATTGTATTCATCCTTCCACTATACTCTATTTATACTAATTAAGTTTCTAAAAACAGGTAAGTCCCTCACAAGTCACAACACTAACATTTCCTTGGCTACTTTGTTTCCACTATTGTTTGGCATTACTCGCGACTGACACACTTGGTGGTGGACTGTTATCGTCTCGATACAGATCAACCATGTTCGAATGTTCAATTTATGAGATCTTTTCAAGATTGGGAACTTGGGGAGGTTTAATAGTTCCTCTAGCTTCTTTATGCTCAGTTGTCGAATGGTGGACACTCGGATTCCACTGTATGGTCGATCACTTCTCGTGGGTGATTTGAGGTTTCTTCTTGGTTCAGCTATCTTACTGGTGTTGGCAGTCATTCCTTCCCGTGTGAAGCGGTTTATCGATCCGAGGCTCCTCCCAATGTGGCATTCTTATTTTGGTTGATGTGGAGTCAGATCCTCACCCTTGACAATCTTGGGAGGAGGGGTTTCAATATCATTAATCAGTGTTTTCTTTGTAAAGGGGAAGGTGAATCGGTGGATCATCTTCTCCTTCCCTTCCCTTCCCTTTTGCCATTGATTGTTGGTCCATGATTATTGGTTTATTCTGCGTTCAGTGGGTGATGTCATCGTCCGTTGTAGGCGTCATGGAGATTTGGAGAGATTGTTACATTGGTGACAAGGCCCGTGATTTTTGGAGGGCAACGCCCCTTTCTCTTTGGTGGTGCATTTGGATGGAACGTTGTTGCTTTGACGTGATTGAGCCCCCCCTTAGCACCATTAAAGACAAGTTCATTTCCTTTTTGTTTTGTTAGGTCATAGATAGATTTTGTCCCTCCGTAGAGGACAAATTACATTTTTTTGGGTTCTCTTAGGCCATGGGGCCTTCTCTTTCTTTGTATATGGGATGCTCTCCCCAATTGAGCATTTTATATATATTTCTTGCGTATTAGAGAAAAAAAATACTAGTATGCGTACAAACAGATTGAACCATGAGCCCGCTCCATATAGTTGGTTTCCTCCAACTTAACAATCGTAATACACAAGCCAGGAATCGCTCAACACCATAGTCACACGAGAATCACCTCTGAACTAGACATTGTATCAAACAAGTTTTGGGCACACACTGCTTAGAAACAAAACACAAGCCAGGAATCGCCTAACACCGTAGTCACATGAGAATCACCTCTGAACTAGACATTGTATCAAACAAGTTCTGGGCACACACTGCTTAGAAAAAAAACAATAAACGTATAGAGAACCGCCTCTCTACAAGAGAAACAACCACCACTATAGAAACAGATGCATAAAGCGACAACAACAAGGCATAAGACACCAAAATCTGAAACGATGAAAACAGAGGTGCCTTTGCAAAGGAGATTCTTGCAACCACCAAAAAATCAAATAAGAATAAGTATAAAGATGATGAAAAAAAAAGGAAGAGAAAGAGAATGAATGAATTGTATTCATCCTTCCACTATACTCTATTTATACTAATTAAGTTTCTAAAAACAGGTAAGTCCCTCACAAGTCACAACACTAACATTTCCTTGGCTACTTTGTTTCCACTATTGTTTGGCATTACTCGCGACTGACACACTTGGTGGTGGACTGTTATCGTCTCGATACAGATCAACCATGTTCGAATGTTCAATTTATGAGATCTTTTCAAGATTGGGAACTTGGGGAGGTTTAATAGTTCCTCTAGCTTCTTTATGCTCAGTTGTCGAATGGTGGACACTCGGATTCCACTGTATGGTCGATCACTTCTCGTGGGTGATTTGAGGTTTCTTCTTGGTTCAGCTATCTTACTGGTGTTGGCAGTCATTCCTTCCCGTGTGAAGCGGTTTATCGATCCGAGGCTCCTCCCAATGTGGCATTCTTATTTTGGTTGATGTGGAGTCAGATCCTCACCCTTGACAATCTTGGGAGGAGGGGTTTCAATATCATTAATCAGTGTTTTCTTTGTAAAGGGGAAGGTGAATCGGTGGATCATCTTCTCCTTCCCTTCCCTTCCCTTTTGCCATTGATTGTTGGTCCATGATTATTGGTTTATTCTGCGTTCAGTGGGTGATGTCATCGTCCGTTGTAGGCGTCATGGAGATTTGGAGAGATTGTTACATTGGTGACAAGGCCCGTGATTTTTGGAGGGCAACGCCCCTTTCTCTTTGGTGGTGCATTTGGATGGAACGTTGTTGCTTTGACGTGATTGAGCCCCCCCTTAGCACCATTAAAGACAAGTTCATTTCCTTTTTGTTTTGTTAGGTCATAGATAGATTTTGTCCCTCCGTAGAGGACAAATTACATTTTTTTGGGTTCTCTTAGGCCATGGGGCCTTCTCTTTCTTTGTATATGGGATGCTCTCCCCAATTGAGCATTTTATATATATTTCTTGCGTATTAGAGAAAAAAAATACTAGTATGCGTACAAACAGATTGAACCATGAGCCCGCTCCATATAGTTGGTTTCCTCCAACTTAACAATCGTAATACACAAGCCAGGAATCGCTCAACACCATAGTCACACGAGAATCACCTCTGAACTAGACATTGTATCAAACAAGTTTTGGGCACACACTGCTTAGAAACAAAACACAAGCCAGGAATCGCCTAACACCGTAGTCACATGAGAATCACCTCTGAACTAGACATTGTATCAAACAAGTTCTGGGCACACACTGCTTAGAAAAAAAACAATAAACGTATAGAGAACCGCCTCTCTACAAGAGAAACAACCACCACTATAGAAACAGATGCATAAAGCGACAACAACAAGGCATAAGACACCAAAATCTGAAACGATGAAAACAGAGGTGCCTTTGCAAAGGAGATTCTTGCAACCACCAAAAAATCAAATAAGAATAAGTATAAAGATGATGAAAAAAAAAGGAAGAGAAAGAGAATGAATGAATTGTATTCATCCTTCCACTATACTCTATTTATACTAATTAAGTTTCTAAAAACAGGTAAGTCCCTCACAAGTCACAACACTAACATTTCCTTGGCTACTTTGTTTCCACTATTGTTTGGCATTACTCGCGACTGACACACTTGGTGGTGGACTGTTATCGTCTCGATACAGATCAACCATGTTCGAATGTTCAATTTATGAGATCTTTTCAAGATTGGGAACTTGGGGAGGTTTAATAGTTCCTCTAGCTTCTTTATGCTCAGTTGTCGAATGGTGGACACTCGGATTCCACTGTATGGTCGATCACTTCTCGTGGGTGATTTGAGGTTTCTTCTTGGTTCAGCTATCTTACTGGTGTTGGCAGTCATTCCTTCCCGTGTGAAGCGGTTTATCGATCCGAGGCTCCTCCCAATGTGGCATTCTTATTTTGGTTGATGTGGAGTCAGATCCTCACCCTTGACAATCTTGGGAGGAGGGGTTTCAATATCATTAATCAGTGTTTTCTTTGTAAAGGGGAAGGTGAATCGGTGGATCATCTTCTCCTTCCCTTCCCTTCCCTTTTGCCATTGATTGTTGGTCCATGATTATTGGTTTATTCTGCGTTCAGTGGGTGATGTCATCGTCCGTTGTAGGCGTCATGGAGATTTGGAGAGATTGTTACATTGGTGACAAGGCCCGTGATTTTTGGAGGGCAACGCCCCTTTCTCTTTGGTGGTGCATTTGGATGGAACGTTGTTGCTTTGACGTGATTGAGCCCCCCCTTAGCACCATTAAAGACAAGTTCATTTCCTTTTTGTTTTGTTAGGTCATAGATAGATTTTGTCCCTCCGTAGAGGACAAATTACATTTTTTTGGGTTCTCTTAGGCCATGGGGCCTTCTCTTTCTTTGTATATGGGATGCTCTCCCCAATTGAGCATTTTATATATATTTCTTGCGTATTAGAGAAAAAAAATACTAGTATGCGTACAAACAGATTGAACCATGAGCCCGCTCCATATAGTTGGTTTCCTCCAACTTAACAATCGTAATACACAAGCCAGGAATCGCTCAACACCATAGTCACACGAGAATCACCTCTGAACTAGACATTGTATCAAACAAGTTTTGGGCACACACTGCTTAGAAACAAAACACAAGCCAGGAATCGCCTAACACCGTAGTCACATGAGAATCACCTCTGAACTAGACATTGTATCAAACAAGTTCTGGGCACACACTGCTTAGAAAAAAAACAATAAACGTATAGAGAACCGCCTCTCTACAAGAGAAACAACCACCACTATAGAAACAGATGCATAAAGCGACAACAACAAGGCATAAGACACCAAAATCTGAAACGATGAAAACAGAGGTGCCTTTGCAAAGGAGATTCTTGCAACCACCAAAAAATCAAATAAGAATAAGTATAAAGATGATGAAAAAAAAAGGAAGAGAAAGAGAATGAATGAATTGTATTCATCCTTCCACTATACTCTATTTATACTAATTAAGTTTCTAAAAACAGGTAAGTCCCTCACAAGTCACAACACTAACATTTCCTCCCACCCACCCCCCCCCCCCCCCCCCCCCCCCCCCCCGCCCCCCCGGTGATTCTGTTGTAGATATCTTTGTTGGTATACCTGACTATGAAGTCCACTATCCGAGACATTTATTAACCGCAAAACGCGAGCTGAAAGTTCTGCATCAATTACTTCTTGTGAATCCGCACTGAATAAGCGAGAAGAAAACGAACTGCTGATTTTAGTTTCAAGGCAAGATAGGCAATATAAATTACAAGGTAGAAAAGGTCTTATATTTAGCGGCAACCAATTTACCTACAACCAGTACATTGTTTTATTTTAAGAATTGCAGCAATAACATGAACGATCCAAGAAAGTTTGGCTTCAAGAACAGGAAGTTCACTGATATCACTGGTCTGGATTCGGGCTCGTTCCTTAGATAAGAAATTAAATAATATCACTTAGAATAGTTCTATCTAAAGAAAGATTATAACCAAATGAAAGCACCATCATTCTCAAGTTTCAACATACTGTGTATGTTTGCAGAATAGGCTCCACAATGTTTATAATAAACAAGCTGCTGCTTTCATACTGAAACTCAAGACAAGTTAAGTTTTAGAACCAGTTGATTTAAGAAGATACAAAAATGAACAGAAAAAATTACGTGTTTTTATGTTTTAAGTTGTAAACAATTTTTAGGGCTAGAAAGGTAATACAATGCAAGCCATATATGGAGCACAAAAACCTGAAATCTGCAAAGGTAGGGAAAGCAATCTAGCTGATCCTGAAGAAGCTCAACATTGTCAAGTGGATTCTCAGAAATGTCATCTGGGAATCCAGCCTACAATATAAACAGAAGCAAGGAAGATGCAGACTTAAAATTGGAGACAGAAAAGAGCATAAAAGTCCTGAAGGAACCCATGTACGAAAACATACCTGTACAGAATCAAATCTTGACGTGATAAAACCTTCAGTTATCTTTGGCACAAATTCATCAAGCAAGCTAGGAGCATCACCTTTCAAATATGGTACAGAAGTCACCAATCTCGACCACAGACCTAAAAGGTAGTAAACACTGCTGCTGGCCCACTAGAAAGAAAGCATGATCATATTCAGAAGTGAAGCTAAAAAGCAATGTTAAGCAATCTATATACACACATGCGCGCGCGCACGATTCTAGCCATGCATTTATATGTTCGTCAGAGGCACTATAAATCAAACAATTTGCCCCAAAGAATTCTGTATTCTATTTATGCAGAATGAAACAAATGCTTTCTTGAAAAACTAGAAATTCTAAACAGCAGTTTACCTGCCAGGACTGCAAAGATTTTAACGTGAACTCTGCTACTAAACGTATCCAATCACTGTAGCCTTCCACATTCACAAGTTCTGACAACTGCAATATAAGTTCCCACATTCAATAATCACGATTGAATATCATCATCATTATAAGGTAAATAATAACATTTAACTGTAATTAATATATTTATACCACTCGGAGCAAAGGTACAAAAATATAAGTGCATATGTCATCCATATTGCAAATAGGAAAGAGACTTGTCATTCACATGTCAAAGGGACAAACAACGTAAAGGAACCTATTAAAATATCTGAAAGAATTAGATACAACTGCGAAAAGCTAATGTATGCTGCAATAACACAGACAAGACATAGCACAATGATGCTGATGCCTCAAATGTTTTTAAGTAAAAGGAGCCACAAATAAGAACGACTCTAAAAAATTGGAATAAGCTCGGGTTCCTCAAATAAGTGGAGAATGAGATACACTCAAATTGCTCAAATAAGTGGAATTTAGAAACATTTGCTACAAGCATGTTCAAATGAAACTTTGACAACTTGCTAAAAGAAAAACCGACTAATTTGTAGGGTTTGGTGCAACTAAGGGAGAGAAGAGAGGGGAGGGGGGAGGAGAGGAGAAGATTACTGAAGAGAACACCAATTTACCTTGTCTATGCATAGATGTAGAGGATCGAGTACAGAGGAATAGAGGGAGAGACTACTGATTGGTTTTTGAGCACACAAATAATGGACAATTTGATATTAGAGTTAGTGATATTTGACAAATCAAGAGAACAAACAATACCATGATTTTAGTTGTATACTACCACCATCCAATATAACCAGCCTCTTACACACAAGAAAAGCGGAAAAAAAAAATAGAAAAAGAAGGGGAAGAGCCAATGAACCATATATTTTGTGAGTGGTATATACACACACACAAACACATACATGTATATTATCTCAAATATCTAAGAGTCCAGATTTGGGTCGTGTAAGGCGGTCTAAGGCCTCATCGAAAGCCAATCTAAGGTCTTATAGTGTTGAATTTATCCATCTGATCACCTACCGAGCTTCTATAATTCTACGCAACCATGAATGAAGTTTACGCAATGAGCTTTTTAACTTTGACGTATAGAGGATAAAGATTTGCACATGTCACCAACTACAAGAGGATAATTGGCCAGCCAGATAAACCCAATGGAATATATAAGGTTGAAGTTCTAGCATGAAGACTACAACCTGGCAAAGAGACTATACACCAAATCAAGAAATTCTTTAATTTGATATTACATTTAAATGTTCATGTAATGTACTTACTGATTCTTGACACAAAGTCATATGTACAACTACAGTCCCACAATTCGATACCATAGCAGGGCAGAGAAGGCATATGATGTCAAAAGTTAAAAGAATCACCTGATAATTTACTCTGAAGCGCCCAAGAAGACGACAATACTCATGGTAATTATCATGATCAGCAAGACCTGACTCCCATTCAAAGCACAAGATTGTAAATGACAAAATCAAGAGGGGAGAGGCTAAGAAAGGTGGGAAGAAAGCAAACACGGAAGAACAAAGTTAGTAAAATAGTAGAAATTTGCGACAACAAGGACGAACAGCACCACACCAACAAATATCGCCAGTGGCGCATTGAACAGGAAACTCCCAGGCATAAAAAGAGTAATATTTACAAATCAAAAACATTAATAGAACACTCATCAACTCCTTTAACATCACAGAGTATTCTTAACAAATTTGCTAAAACACAAGTCAGAACAGTAGAACAATAAGAAGGAAGATAACATACTCTCAACAAAGTGAACATACACAACAGCGGCTGTGCACTGCCACCTAGTCACACTTCTAAATCTCGTAACTGAACTTAAAATTGACTACAAAACCTACAGATGGGCAAACATTTATAGAAACTTACTGAAGTATACAGTAATTAGATGTCTATTTCATTATTCCTGGTAAGTAAAGTATTATAAACTCTAGTTGGGCAAAAGTGAGCATATCCCGACAAGTACGCAAGGGCCCAATAGGACTCCTGAACACTCAAAGTATCAAAAAATGCCCACTATCACAGGCACAGGTTCCAGTTTACAGTGAGCTCCCACCTAACAATCTCTCCCGACCTCAAGAGCGCTCCTCCTTGGAAAGAGCATAGCCCACTGCACCTGAAGCTTCCAAAGAACAAATTCCAACTATCTCGAGCTACTGGGCAATGAAGAAGGAGATGATCAACAGACACCTCATCCCTCTTGCACATGTAGCATCGGTTCACTACAAACTGTCCCCTCCTCTTCAGGATCTGAATCGCTAGTATTGAGCCCTAAGGAGTGCCTCCGTTGGTGCTCTGGTGAGGTCCGGGGCCGCAGAGGTTTAGGGGTGTGGAAAGACATCCAACAGAGATGGGATTCTTTCACTCCTTTTTTCAGCTACAAAGTGGGCGGCGGTCGTAGTGTTTGTTTCTGGACAGATTGGTGGTGCAGTGAGGGTCCTCTCGCCTCTTCCTTCCCTCAGCTTTTCAGGATTGCTCGGAATCGCCATGCTTCAGTAGCTGACTGTTATCATCTCGATACCGGGAGGTTAGTGTAGGATGTCAGTTTTGTGTATCACTTTCAGAACTGAGAGTTGGAGGAGGTTTCCGGTTTGTTGGAGCTTTTGTACTCCCAAGCCGTTGGTTTTGGGTTGGATTCTCTGCTTTGGCTGTCGGCATCTTCTCGGAGTTTTTCGGTTTCCTCTTATTTTGGTTGTCTCACAACTAGAACGGATGAGGCTTTTCCGTGGAAGGCATTGTGGCGATCGAAGGCCCAGCTGAAGGTTGCTTTCTTTACATGATCGGCAGCGTGGGGTCGCATCCTCACGTTGGATGTGTTGAGGCAGAAGGGTATTATTGTGGTTAATCGGTGTTCCTTGTGCAAAAAGGATGGGGAATTCGTTGACCACCTTTTTTTGCATTGCCCGTTTGCATATGATTGTTGGTGCCTTCTCTTCTACCTCTTTCGTATCGAGTAGGTGATGCCGCGGTCGGTTCGCGGTGTTTTGGCCTCTTCGAGGAGTGTGCCAGTAGGTGCCCATGCTCAGCCCTTCTGGAGGGTGGCCCCTCTTTGTTTATGGTGGAGTATTTGGATGGAACGGAATAGACGTTTTGACGGTATAGAGTCCTCTATGGGGGTGATCAAGGATAGTTTTATTTCTTCTTTGTTTTGTTGGGTGAAGGGTCACTATTGTAAGTCTATTGATGAGAAAATAGATTTTTTGGATTCTCTTGGCCTTTAGGGCTTTTTTTTGTAACTGGGACGCACTCCCCATTTGGGTGCTTTTTATATTATTCTTAATTATCAAAAAAAAAATAGGAGTGCCTCCGTGCGCCACTCGATGTTATCCGGATGTGATATTGGTGTCAAACACGAGTAAGTATAAATGGGTTGGATTTGTCTATCTAAAGAATAGAACATGGGAACACTAATTAAAATTGTCCGAAAAATGAGACACGGTACTTGGACAGTCTAGAAAATATTAAAACGTATGAGTTGATATTGAGCAGAACTAGAAGAGAATGCCAAAAAGGTTCAACCAAAATATTAGTTCCTCTCAAGGTATGAGTTTTGAATGGAACACATTCAAGCAAATTGGAGTTTTAAGAACTTACTACAGGAGTAAATAGTAAAAATCTTCCTCCTACATCAATTTTAGGAACCATCACCAGATGATGTTACAAACTCTCTTTCAGTTGGAGTCTCCCAAAGAAAAATTCTAATCTTAACGGAGGAAAGACCATAGTAAATAGGAGAAAGATATTAGGGGGATGAATCCAATCCCAGTGATTCAGACTTTGGATCCACAGTTTGGTTGAGAATTTCATACCATAAACAGCAAGTCCAGGATTGAGGATTCATAGTACTTCCTGTTGGAGAATATATTGGAGCGAAAGCCTTAAATCACTCCTGATTTGATATTGATTTGATTGATTTATGGAGTGATTATGGGAATCCTCCATTGATATTGTTCTTATATTAATCGTACTATTTCACCTATAAATAGAGGTGATATTTGTAAAGAAAAACAAGAGAGTGATAGAGGTGATATTTGTAAAGATAAACAAGAGAGAATGTTATGAAAGAGATAGAGCCCTGTGGGCTTGTGTGTCGTGGTTCAAACCACATTTATTTTATATTTTTGTTCATTCATTATCTCTCTTCAAATTATTCAATATGGTATCAAAGCGGGTTCATTCATTATCTCTTTATATACTCTACTTGTCTTGGATCTTCTCATCCACTTGTTTTTTATCTTCAGATCAAGTTTTCTTCAATCTTCGGATCAACTAATCTCTTGTTTATCTACTTGTCTTGGATCTTCTGATCCACTTGTTTTTTGATCTTCGGATCAAAGAAAATATCATTTTCGGTTTCAAGTTGGACACGTGAAAATCTCCGTCTACCAATTTGAGGGGGGTTGTTGGAAAATATAATGGAGCAATTAAAGCCTTAAATCACTCCTGATTTATTATTGATTTGATTGATTTATGGAGTGATTTGGGAATCCTCCATTGATATTGTTTCTATATTTATCGTACTATTACACCTATAAATAGAGGTGATATTTGTAAAAAAAAATCAAGAGAGAATGTTATGAAAGAGATGTAGTCCTCTGGGCTTGTGTATCGTGGTTCAAACCACGTTTATTTTATGTTCTTGTTCCTTCATTATCTCTCTTCAAATTATTCAACACTTCCTGACATTCCTTGTGGAATTATATTTTTATCCAGTAAAATCAATCCTCAATATAAATACAATGTGCTTAGGCTGATGATTTTCAGGGGCGGCTGAAGGAGTGGTGGAATGAGAATGTGACGGTTGGGAATCCTAGTTATGACTTAGTTAAAAGCTGAGACATATTAAGATTGAAATTATAAAGTGGAGTAAGGAGGTGTTTGGTAATTTGGAATGAAGGAGGAAATGGCTGTCTCGGGCAGATAGGGGAGCTTGATAGGTTGGAGGGGACTGGGGCCTAGATAAGATGCAGCGAACTAGAAGGGAGGAGTGTTTGGGTGAGATAGAGGAGCTTAATTCTATGGAAGAGAATTCTGGAGATGGAAATCCAGAGCGTTACAGTTCCATCACCTTGGAAATGCTCATTAATCATGATGGTTTTACTATTCCCTTCTGCCTGTTATCTTGGGATCGTCCACTCAGAGCACATCATATGTTTGTCATGTTGTACTCAACCTCACCTTTGATGGCGACACGAGTAAGACTCGCCACCTCTAGGAAAGATTGTTCTGAGCCTTGAAAGCTCTCATCTCTTGCTCTCTATTTCAAAAATAGAGAAACATCAAGACCAACTTTGATGTGAGAAAAAGAAAATGCAAAAGAAGGCTGCGAAGGATAAGACTGTTTGCCTATGACAATTCCATCAGATTGTTTGTAGAAGACGAACAATCTCAATCCAATGCTCGGCATAAGTGAAAAAGAAAATCAAATTTAGTTGGACACCACTAGAGAGGTAAAGATAATGTCCAGATGTCTACTTTTGCCAGAAGAAGATAATACAGCCCGATTGCCAATTTACAGTTGGTGAAACCTATCACATTGATAAAAGGGCCATCCTATTGGACGAGGCTTCAGCCATTGCGAGATATGTAGGGTTAGATGTAAGCAATCTTACCTTCACATGCATAGATGTCATTTCCTTGTTTCAAATCCGTGACCTCGATTGCTTACATCTAACCCTACATATCTCGATGTCATTTCCTTGTAATTCCAAATGGTAATTACCATATACTCCAATAACCAAAGCTCATATATTATGGTAATTACCATATACTCCAAAAGCCTAAGATGTTTGTGAGAGAGTATTTTACTCATTTATATCATTGAACAGTTACCATCAAAGCAGTTAAGTTACCATCAAGGGACCTGGATTTGCTTCAGAAGAATATTATTTGGCCCTTCAAATGTAGGGCCACTTCAGCAACATATTCCCATAACGTGAATTGTCTTAATTCTCTAATTCCCACAACAAATATAACAATAATAGTTATAATATAGTAACAGAAACAAATAATAGTAATAAAAATAAATATTAAGAGAAAAGAAAAGTATTCAAGTGCCAAAATAAAAGCACAAAGAAAGATTAAAAGTAATTGACACGCATCAATAGTGTAGAATCACACCTAGATGAGAGAATCTAGAGATGAAACATAACGCATACCTTGCCCAGTTTGTAAAATTTCTTTTGTTCCTGTCATTAGATGGGCCAAGAACTTGGAACGCGCAGCATCGTTTGAAAACAAAGAACGTCTTACAGAAGCAAGTCGCACCAAGCACTCCAGTGTCTAAACATAAATTAATATATATATAGAGAGAGAGAGAGATAATTACTCAGATTTCAAAGAAAATGACGCATCAAAAACATTAAAAATCATTAACTATCCTGCAACAAATGGCACGATGGAAACAGTTGCATAGAATCTAGAATGCATCAAATAAGCACAAAAAAATAACATACAAACAACATACATGCAACCCCAAACACCACAAAAGTATAATCCACCAGAAAATCTTAAACATGAAAAGTGTAGAATTACTCCAAAATAAATGGATGTACAAATTTTAAGACTCCTTGTACAGTATTTCAGCAAATTAAATATTACCAATAACAAAGGATTCTGGCACTTTCCCAGAGTCTAGTGAACTTAAAACAGCAAAAAGTTAAATATGTGCATGGATAAACATAAACATAATAATTACTAACCTCCTTTGAAAGAGGGGGCTGTGTGATTGCATAGTACTCAAAAAACAGCTGAAGTGTTGAAGGGTCCTCTAACACTGGCCTCCAGGGAGGTGTTACCTGTAAAATCAACACAAAGCTAAATACTTAACACTGCAATGCACCGGGTATCTAAGAAGCACTAATACGGACACAGATATGCCAAATTCTAAAAAAAGTAGGACAAAGACACAGTGTGGGCACAGCTAATATAGATAGAAATTTGCATCTTATATATCTATAAAACAAGAAAATTATAGAATTCCAATAAATTTATACATTTTATATTAAACTGACTCGAATATCAAAAAGAATATGCTTGTTATACATGATATTACTAGTCTATCTTATCATTATACTTATGTTTTTGTTACTTAAGAGGTTGAATACTTTAATGGATGGTCTTAATGTTGTTTCCAAGACTGTCATGTGTTTGTTTTATTTAAACAAGGAGTGTAGGAAGTGTTGATTGAGATTCTGATATATGTTGATAAATATCTCAGATGTGTCGACCAAGTATCCAAGATGTGTCAACCAAGTGTCCATGATGTGTCGGCCAAGTATCCAAGACGTGTCGGCAAGTGTCTATATGCTAATATTTAGTTCTAGGACACAGCCATGAAGTGATAGATACGTATCCAGGAGTGTGTATGGAGTGTCACTGTCGGACACGGACACGTCACCTCACAAAAGTATCTATACTCTTTGCCAAGTACTTACGGGAGAAACCCTCACATCACTGTATTATTAAACATCTCAGATATACAAATATAGTTATGTGCCTATGCATGAAAAAATGTTTGGTGGAATCAAAAAGAAGAAGTTAACTTATACCTGAACAGTTCCAAACTCGTCCGAACTTTCATCAATTGATGTCCCAACAAAATCAAAAGATAAACATTTAAGTGAAAGAGAAAGTGCCAATTCTTGCAAGCGGTGCACAGCTGTATGTTGCAAATAGGTAAACCCGTTAAATTTATACTACAATCGCCAGTAGAACAGCATGTCAAAGATTTAAAAAAAGACGAAAAAATGAACCACAACATTGAAACAAGAAGAAAGATTAGCACATTACCATCATTTTTAAGTTGACTCAGAGATGCAAGTGAAATCTGAAAAATTTGGAAAAGTAACTGATCCCTAAAAGAGCAGGCTACCCTTCGATGATGTGTGGAAGGCAACCCTGGATTCGGCTAAAAGTTGAGGATTCAAAAAACACAAGGGAAAAGTCATTAGAAAAATAAAACTCAAGAAACATACACTGTGTAGGAGAGAAATTGTGATAACGAGAGTACAAGTACTCTTAGCATTGTGTTCGATTTGGCGATGTCTAAGCTTACAGATCTTGTTTTCATATCATTGTTCAAGACAGATTAGAGTTCAAACAAGAACTTGCAAATCAGTTTGCAGTAGGACCAACAACATATATTGATACGGCTCAAATCAAAGAAACAAAATAATCACTAGATTGAACCGCAAAATTTAAGGGACAAATGATCGCAAGAATATGATTATTTTCAACATAAGGTATACGATGATAACCCAGCCCATCATGAAGACTTTTTCCTTGATCAATGCAAATGCCAGACATATCAGGCCATGAGCAAAGCTATGGTAGCATAACCTTCAATCGTCTTAAAGTCACAACACTAGATACATTGCATTAATGACACAGCATAGTCTCATGAACACGCATGACAACAGAAGTGAAAGATGACTTGCAGTGGCACATAAATTTCAACTTGAAGAATAGCTTGAGATATATGCAGAAAATTAAAATTATTTTATCCTATACACTTTCCTCACTGCATGATATTAATTTCCTATAATATAACAAACCTGTACATATGTTAGAATATACTAACCTGATTCATCTCACAAACAAGCTGATTTAAAATCTTTAAACCAATCGCATAGTGATCAGATGTTGCCTGATAAAACAAAACCCAAAATCAAAGACATTCTAACACATGTTGAAAGGCTTGATCCATTGCATTTAAAAGAAGAACCACACAAAATAATGACAACAATATATGGTAAAGAAGGGGAAGGGGGAGAGAGGAAGAATAAGATGATAATGGCATCTAAAAGGAAGACCCAAAGACATCTGAATTCTTATAAGATCTTCATAATCACAATTGCACCTCGAAGACTGAACTGAGAGAATTACACATACTACAAATTTATATTTTCTTTATAGGGCAAAGACCATCAATTTCTTCATAACATCCCCCAATCCAAATTGCCAACCAAGAAGCTTAAATCTCTCCAAGAGCTCAGTGGCGATGATAAGATACCTAGGAATACATAAATAGTCAAATTTCACCTCGCTATATATTTAGTTACCACAACCATCCGTGACCGCCATAAGCCAGGGACTGGACGGCAACCCTAGTGTATCAAACGCACAGTTTGTACTGATGGAAACCACGGTCATGAACCTTATCCAGCTTGCACACAACCAAATGTATTTTATCCTACCAAGTACCGGCCTCACCCCCAGCGGAGCCGCAAAACCAGGACCTGGATAAGATTCTGTGGTCCACTTTCCAAATCTCTTGTTCATTATTGATAACAACCCCTGAATTCCCAATTCTCATGATCCTTTTCTTTGCAATCCTTTCTTAATTATTCTAAAATATTATGAATCTTTGGTCTTAAATCTGTAAAGAATTTATATTGGCTTCATTTAAAATGTTTAAGGGCCACATAAGAAAAAGGAAATTTGAATAACAACTGCAAGATAAGAGTGACCCTTTAACTAATTCCTATATAATTGTTCTTCAAAAAAAAAAAAATATGTTCTCTTTTAACATGTCTGCAAAGAGCAGATTTTGAACACATGTACACTCTGAAATAAATTAGTGGGTGGTGCTAGGAGGCCTGCCCTCCACCAGTGCGACACCCCAAACATATATATACACACACACCAAAGATATATATATATATATATGTATATACTCAAATTGAGACGAGTACTTCAAACACATCGTAAAATATTCTTTGTACACATCTGAAGACGTTCTCTGTGTACACTCATCTATACATTAATATTCTAAAACACTCACTCTAACGCAAAATATTACCTAAAAGAGGTCATGTCCAAGCCATGTTTCATATATATGCATGTGTAGTACTGAACCCTCTCCAAAGGACTTGTGTAGTATAATAATAGGATGTCATGCGCTCCTTGATTTAACAATGTGCAAAGACAAAACTAAAAGAAGCCAACTTTTTCTTCCCTGTATTTGAAACTCAAAAGGGTAGGTGTCATCCTATTAGTGCGCCACAACAATAGTTTAGGAAGAGCAATTTCCTTGCTAGTGTAGTCAAGAGTTATCCTGTATAAATGTACATGTTCCAAACATCAAGGTCATGCATAGCTTTAAGCATATTATCAACAGTCAAACAAAACGCATCACAACTCTTAGCTAATATAGCCCAAAAATACATCGCTTGCGGACTCCAAACTCTGTTTCCACACATACTCAAACAGCATCACACCCTTCGTTTCTTCCCACTTCTCCTAATTTATCACTACTGGTTAATGCTGCTTCCCCATAATTCAAATAATTACCTAGAAATCCTTGTTGATTGACATAATCTAGTATAATAACGCTGTCACATGGCAGTTGGTTTAACTCTGCTTCCTAATTCCCCACTGATGTCGCATGCAATCCACAGCAATAGTATGCGTTATCATCTTACTCGGATTCAACTTCACTTATAATGGATCATTCTAGTAAAAGAACTTTCACCTTCATGACTTGGAGACTATTACTCCTAGCCAAGTCACCTGCCCCCCACCCCAGCCCTTATTCAAACACATTTATAAGTGATCTGTGAAATAAAATAAAATCCACTATATACTCGATAGCATCTTTTAACCTGATTCAACAAATTACACGATATCATAGAGAACTTGAATTCATTTGTTAACATGAACTAAAACCAGCAATATGCAAAAGAATTCCGGTAAATCAACTTAAAATTTAACATGCATATCAATCAAATTTCTCTATCCATATACAACAATAGCGCTATATAAAACAGTCATGATACCTGGCTTAAAAAGTTTGTTGACTCTTTGACCAAATCTTTGAACTTATCATCGTCAAACCACCCAAACTTGGTAACCCGACATAAGAGTTGAATGAGTGATCCGGTTACAAAGGGTTGCAATTCAGGCCCTCTTTTCGCCAGATAATTTATAAGGTAGTTTCCTTCAAGGGAAGTCCATAGAGATGAATTTAGTAACCAGACAGAAACAGAGTAATTAAATATGTTGCAAATGAAATACTGATTACTGAATTGCCATCGAGAATTTTAAAATTTTGACCAGAATAAGAGAAGACCAGAAAATAGCATAGTATTCTACTGTGAATTATACATAATAAGTAACTATTGGCATTCGGTTCCCAAATGGACAATGATTGTCAATATAGTGGGAGGAAAAATTATATAATCCCAACCATATGGCCACCAAATAAAAACTGAAAGCGGAACAAGAAAATTACGGATATCAAGGCGCAGCTGTAAAGAGAGACTATGTTCAGTCACTTGCTTCAACAAACTTGAACTAGCCAGCATCAATGCATAAGGAGTTGAAGCATTGTCCAGAATGAACTGGCATTGTGAAATGTAATCAGTGTTAGCGGAAAAGCATTTCAGAGTGTTCTCTGCATGAGCACGTTCAGCTGAGTCTTGCGAATTGTAGAGCCTCTCACACAAAGCTTCTAGCTGCGCTAAGCTCTCCATTGTTGGAAAAACAATCTAGACTTTCGAATTTTCAGCTAATCAAGAACCACCGTTTATCCAATTCTAATCTACAAAATTTTCCATAACATGCAATCATACATTTTGAGGAAGAACAATATACAAACATTTGAGTAGAACAAAAAAGAACAGTGCAGTATCATAATAAAAGACAAAACCAAAAACAATGAGAGATTCAAGCAAAGTTTAAACAATAAAAATCAATATACAATTGGATTTTTTTACATTGTTCACAGTACACAACAATACCCCTCAGTGTCGACATGACTAAACAGGTGGTCTAAATAAGTACATGTACATATACAAAAGAACTTGAGGAAAGAACCATGAAGCTGGTCATCAGCAATTCCCTTGTTACATAAGGTACAGCATCAACCTGACCAAAAACAAAAAAACAGAACAACATACCAAGGAATCAAATGGGTATTGCCTGAAACTCATGCTATTTAATGCAGCTATGAAAACAACATTCAACTCTGATTTTTCGCCATAAACTAAAATCCCAAGCATAGAAACAACCACCCATTAAGAATCATAATCAAAGTATGTGTAAACCACCTTGTGGAAACTTACAGTATCGGTTCTGAACTTAAAAACACACAACATCATAACTAAAACCAAAATATGAACTATTCATACATACATACAAGTATATATATATATATATATATAACCTCGAAAGGTATTTAAGAAATTCATATTGAATGCAGCTACAGAAACATATATCAAATCGGCAAAAATAAGATTTAAGTCTAATTTCTAACCCATCAACTAAGAACACAAGCATAGAAACAACCACCAAATACCAATCAGAATCAAAGTGTGTGCAACACCTTGGTAGCAACTTATAGAATCAGTTCCGAATTGGAACAACCCACAAAATCATAATCTGATACTGAATTTAAAATTAGTTAACAATGCCAACACACATATCCTGAACATACATATACATATATATATATATATATTATAAAGTCGACAGTGTTTAATGAAGGAACGTTTAATCCAGAGAACAAAATGCAAGATTGAACACTAGAAAGCAAGAAATTCTCCAAAGAACAGAAATCAAGAGTGGCGACACATTCCAGAAAAATAAAAAATTAGATATAAATTACAATTTTTAATAACAGAGTAATGCCCTAATTTCACCTTTGTCACAGTCCCAGCTTGAATAACCTATGCAAATGTTATCAATCGTTCCTCTGTATTTGTACTTGACTGATAGACTATATATACATATACATATATATATTAAATAAACATATATGTATAATATATATATATATATATGTATCGATTTGTGAGTTCAAAGACTAGTGATCAGCAATACAAGAGCAAATGCTATGATCTAATTACGTAATATTTCAGAGAGAAAGAGAAGACTCGTATAGATATGTATATATAGAGAGAGAGAGAGAGAGAGTGATGTTCAAATTCAGACCCAAACCCTAACCCTCTTAATGGATCTTGAACCGTGTTTGATTCCAGAGCCAGCCAAGTCTCCACCCCTGTCATATGACACCCCACTCGCTCACACTACGCGTGAGACAACACCACTCCAATTTTAATTCTTTTTTGGTTTTTCTTATAGATTACAATAATAAAGAATAATTATTTATAAATAGTTTGGTAATAAACATTAAAGACTAAAGCGTATAAATGTATATGTTTGCACGGATATGATTTATCAAACAAAAACAATAATTGTAATTTTTTTAAATATATATTCGTTAACAAAATTATACAGTAATAAAATAATATGAAAGTTGTAGAATTGTTGGTCCATGTTATTCTTATTTGTGGATAATCTGGATTTGTGATTATGATTTAAAATACCATAAATAAAAGATTTAGAATGCAATAATTAAGAGATTATTTTTTACCAAATTGTCTTTAAATTGTTCCTTGGTTGCAATTAAGTTTCAATATTGGTCACTATCCATCTTTTTTCAACTTCGTGAGACAACACCACTCCAATTTTAATTCTTTTTTGGTTTTTCTTATAGATTACAATAATAAAGAATAATAAGAAGATTTTAATGGGATTTAATTTTTTTGTTTGTTTGCTCTTATAGATTACAATAATAAATAAAAATAAGAATTTTTTTATTCCACATTAAAGTACTTACTAAAGTGAAATAATAATAATAATAATAATTAACATCCTTCATTAATAAGGTTCCCCACATTAATTCTTTATGGGTCCGTTTGGATACGAGAAAACAATTTTTGTGTTTTTTACTATTCATCCAGTTAAAAAAAAAAACACGTTTAGCAAACGCGTTTACTGTTCACTCTTTTTTTTTTCCAAGAAACTATTTTCTGTAAATAGTGTGTAAAAGTGGTGAAAACATTGAATACAACTTTTAATTATTTTTTGAGTTTTTTCACTATTTAGGGTACCACCTCCGCCACCGCCCCCACCGCCGCTGCCAGTGCCACAACCACCACCACCCCCCGCCACCGGTCACCGCCGCCGACCTCCACCACCTCCGGTCGCTGCCGGGCACTGCCGTCGCCGGCCCCACCTCCGCCCGCCGCCAGTCACCCACCACTACAGCCCCCGCCGCCCACCAATACCATTTTATTTTTCAATACAATTTTTTATTCAAATGATTTTTTGTTTTTTGTTTTTTGCTGAAAAAAACAAAGACAAATACAAAAACAGTTTTTATATTTGAATACAAAAAACAAATACAAAAAACAGACTTTCCAAACGCACTCTATATGACGTATCATTTCATTTCTATTATATATATTTTTTGTTTTTTTTTTATAGATTACAATTATAAATGATAATAAGAAGAAGTTTTTTTTTCCACATTAAAGTACTTACGAAAGTGAGAATAATAATAATAATAATTAACTACCTTCATTAATAAGGTTCCCCGCATTAATTCTCAATAGTATGTTTTGATTCTTATTGTATTTATTTCATAAAAAGTCAATATAAAATAAAGCCTCTTTACATACCAAATTTGTAAAACTATAACGTCTTAATAACTTTTTCACATTATACAATCGGAATAAAAAATGACATTTTTTAATTTAAATTCTTAGGTGTACTTTAAATATCTTTAAAGCAAAATTGAATAAAATAGGAAAAACACTTATGCCCCTATTTTAAAGTGTATTTTGGGGTTTTTAATATTGAAAGAGATAAGGTTGATGACGAGTTAGATTTTTGCTAAAGATTTAATTGTTAAGAATTGGTGAGCACATAAGGGGTATTTTTGGTAATTTTTTATGTATTATTTTGGTTTTCCTTTCCAATTTATTAAATTTTGGAAAAAATAATATTTATAACATCATCCCATGTTATTATTTGGGGTGATATTATTTTCTATTTAATGCTTAAAACTGAACACGGTAGTAACTTCTAAAAATTAGTTAGAAAAACACTTCTTATATGTATGATTGAAAATATATATAGTCCATTAATAGATTATTAAAAGGAATAATAACTAATATATACTATAAAAGCAAAGTTTCATATATATATATATATATATATATATATATATATATATATATATATTTAAAATGTATCCACATGTTTACGTGTAGTGGTCAAAATAATTCATGGCCTAACTAGGATGGGCCACAAGACTGATGGGTCGAAGAAATAAATTGGGCCATAGAATTTTCTAGAAGATGAGTGATCCATAAGTCAGAGAATTGTCCTACTTATGGAATATAGAGTTCAAAAAAGGGTAGAGTTTATCAAATCCCCTGATTTAAGAGATTGACAAACTTGGGTAAATGGGTTTGACCCATTTATCAAAAATATATATAAATACAAGACCAATGATTGAATAAAAAGAGAAATTTTTTTACCCCAATTATTATTGTGTATTTTTCTACATCTACACAATTGGCGCCGTCTGTGGGAAACACCATTATTGAAATCTTTTTTTTCAATAAGTTTCCCGTTCTCTACGCAAAAGTTGAGATTCTAACCATCAAATGGCGGTAATCACCCATTCACATCAAACTGACTTACCTCCAAACGGAGGCCAGCAGGCTGACGATCCGATTAGGCGAGCCCTGGAGGAGAGGACCGCCGAATTGGAGAGGCAGAACACTGAACTGGTTGCAAAACTGGCACAACTTCAGAACCCGCAAGAAGTCAAAAACGATGAACTGTCCAGCCAGCAGGAGCGGTCCATAGGCCACCGGTCAGAAAGGGAGAACCATCAAGTGAAATCCAACAACGATCGGGACGATCATGCAGAATCATCCCTGCAGGTGCTTGGAGGGCGCAATCCCGAGGAGATCCTGACTATGAGAAAGTTAGAGGAAATTATGACCAGATTCCAAAAATAGGTGCTCAAGGATCTGAAGGTGCAGACCCCTATCGATCTAGCCTCCGAGGCGTCCATCGATGTTGTGCAGACCCCTTTCACCGTGGCGATCACCAGTGTCCCCTACCCGGAGAGGTTCAGACTACCGAAGTTCACCCTATTCGATGGCACGAAAGATCCAACGGAACACATCTACCACATTCATACCAAGATGAATGTTTACAACGAAAACGAGGCCTTACTCTGCAAAGTCTTTCCCATCAGCCTAACCGAAGCAACCCTACTCTGGTTCATAAAGCAACTGTCCCGATCCATTGGAAGCTAGCTCAGACTCTGCGAATTATTCATAACCCAGTACTTCGGTAACAAAAGACAAAAAAACACTATCTCCAACATGTGTCACCATGATCCAAGAAAAAGGCGAGTCCCTGAAAAGTTTTATCTCACGATTCAATGTCGAGATGTCCTCAATTGATAATTGTGACCAGCATTCGGATGTCCAAGCCTTCAGAATGGCCCTGATCCTTGGAACCAAGTTCCATCAGTCCCTAGTCAAAAGGCCACCAGCGGATATCGGAGAGCTCAATTCCAAGGCACAAGGGCATCTCCAAATAGAGGAGGAGTTGGCCATACGCCAGAGAAGAACTGTCTTTGCAAGCGTAGAGGCAAGGGCATCTAAACCTTCCAGGATAAAGGATCGGGCACCAGATCGGAAACGACTGAGCGCTCCTCTTGCGCCCTCCCCAGTCCCAGAGAAACGCTAAAGGTTTGAAGACAAAGTCACTCCCTTGAAGGTTACCTTGGCCAAACTGTACTAGGAGACTAAGGGTAAAGGAATCTACCGGTCACCACCACCCATCAGACAGCCGATGGACCAGAGGGATATGTCGAGGCACTGTGTCTTCCATGGCGAGTACAGGCACCACGCCAACGAGTGCAGAAGCCTCGGGAGACAGGTGGAAGCCATGATAGCAAAAGAAGAGCTGACCGAGTATGTTGCCAAGGAAGGAACCCGATCAGATCAATCATCTCATACACCCGCCAAGGGGGCAATGGGACAGCCCGTAAGAGTCATTCACATGGTTCACGGAGGACCAAGTTGATCAGAAGTAGAGGAAGCCCGTAGATCTCAAATGCGTCAAGCTCAGAAACTGCGAAAGGTTGGGGAGGTCAGTGAGTTCCGAAGCTCGAGAGAGGATGCCCGTATAACTTTCTCCTCTGCAGATATGCGGGGCATTCAATCTCCACATGACGATCCCTTGGTTATCTCTCTCATGGTCTCGAACTGCTTGATCAAGAGAGTGATGGTTAACCCAGGAAGCAACGCCAACATTATCACCAAGTGGGCCTTTGAGAAGTTAGAGATCAACCCCCAGGAGATAGTACCTTCGCGTAGCCCGATAACTAGATTTAATGGCAGAATAGTGGAACCAGTATGAGAGATTCAACTGCCGGTAACAGCAGCAAGACGCACGCTCAGAGAAACCTTGGTGGTGGTGGATGTCAAACCCTCCTACAACCTCCTTATGGGGAGAGGTTGGATCCATCGGATGCACAGAGTTCCGTCAACAATGCATCAGGTCGTGCGATGTCTAGATCCGAACGGAATTGATGTGATTGACATTAGGGGCGATCAGGTAGCAGCCAAGGAATGTTATGCTGTTACCATGAAAAGTCTAAAGAAAATGGCCGAACCGGAACGAGGGTCACGATCCAAAGCGGTACCCGATGACCAATAACAATTACATGAGGAGGGTGCGGGGTCATCAATAACAGCTGAACCTTTGCTTGTAGTACAAATCTACCCCGATCACCCCGAAAGGTTGACCTATATCGGTTCTGGCCTTGGTGCTCAAGAAAAAGAAGAAATAGAGGTCGTAATACGCTCTAACGCTGACATATTTTCCTAGGGATATATGGATATGACTGACATCGAACCGTTCGTAGCCCAGCATTCCCTCAACATGGACCCCGGCACAAAACCTGTCAGACAGAAGCAAAGGCGGATGGGGGCACAACGGAACCAGATCATAGTTGAAAAGGTCGATCGAATTCTCCAAGCAGGATTCATAAAAGAGGTACAATATCCATCCTGGCCGGCAAACGTTGTTGTGGTTCAGAAAAAGAACGGGAAATGGAGGGTGTGCGTGGACTTCACCGATCTGAACAGAGCATGCCTGAAAAACTGTTTCCCCTTACCAAAGATCGATCAGATGGTAGATGCCACCGCAGGGTTCGAGCGCTTGAGTTTTCTGAATGTGTACTCTGGATATAATCAGATACGAATAAAACTCGATGACGAGGAAAAAAACAACATTCATTACCGAATCAGGTACATATTGTTACACATTTATGCCTTTCAGACTAAAAAATGCAGGTGCAACCTTTCAGAGGTTGGTAAACAAAGTTTTCCAGGGCATGATGGGATCCACCATAGAAGCTTATATTGATGACACGGTGGTGAAAAGCAAAGCAAAAAGCGATCACCTGACCGATCTGCAGCAGGTTTTCGATACGCTCAAAAAATACAAGATGAAGCTCAACCCATCCAAATGTTCCTTCGGAGTGGCTTCGGGCCAGTTCTTAGGACACATAGTTGATCGGACGGGAATACAAGCTAGTCCAGCACAAATCAAAGCTCTCGTGGAGTCAGCAGAGCTAAGGTCCCGGAAGGAGATCCAGGTGTTAACAGGAAGAGTAGCGGCCCTCAGCCGTTTCATCTCTCGATTAACCAATCGGTGCAGGCCATTCTTTCAAGCTATAAAGGCGGCAAAAGGAGAGGTCTGGGGACCGGAGCAATCAGAAGCTCTGAAAAAACTCAAGAGCTACATGAAAAATCCTTCTATACTAGCAACCCCAGAAGTCGATGAGCCGCTACACCTGTATCTGGCTATATCTTCAACGTCTACCAGCGCCGCTTTGGTCAAAAAGGGCAAGGGGTGCCAGACACCAGTCTTCTACACCAGCAAAGCCCTTGCTGATACAGAAACCCGTTATACGAAGCATGAGAAGCTGGTACTATCACTGATCAATGCAAAACAACGTCTTCAGCATTATTTTAAGCACACCCAATCGTGGTGCCAACTGTAACCCCGATTAGATCCATAATGGCGAAGCCTGAGTTATCAGGGATGGTATCTAAATAGGCAATTGAAATCGGGATTTTTGACATAACCTACGTTCCCCGAACTGCAATCAAAGGCCAAGCAGTAGCTGGCTTTTTGCTATAAACATAAACTACAGACTCTTTGGAAGAAAATGAGTCTGGCTTATGGGTTGTGTTTGTAGACGGATCATCAAATGTCAATGGAGCAGGGATCGATGTAGAACTCGTGACACCAGATGACACTAAAATCCAGCAGTCCGTTCGACTGGAGTTTCCTGCCTCCAACAATGAAACCGAATATGAAACCCTTCTTTCAGGAATTCGGTTGGCCCGAAGCCTTCAAGTACATAAAGCAGAGATTACAGTGATTCTCAGTTGGTCGTGCGACAGTTAAATGGGGAGTATGAAACCCAAGAGCCGAAAATGGAAGCGTACAGGAATTTGGTTCTAAAGGAGGCCGAAGGGTTCCAACAGTTAACCTTTAAACAGATTCCCATAGGGGATAATTTTATAGCAGATCATTTAGCTAACCAGGCCTCCGCAGCTGAAGAAAGTATGACTCGCATTGTACCAATAGACTTCATCGTCCGATCAAACTTGGAGCCCCCTGAAGAAGTAATGGTCATTCCATGGGAGCCAAGTTGGATGGACCTTATAACAGATTATTTGAGGACTGGTGCATTGCCTGAGTCAAAATCAGAAACCCGGAAGATAAGAATGAAGGAAACAAGATATGCTCTATACAACGGCCAACTATACCGCAAGTCTTTCTCCGGGCCATACTTGAGATGTCCCACGCCCTCCGAAGCTTCGGCGGTCATGGAAGAGATTCATGCAAGAGCCTGTGGCAACCATTCCGTAGGAAGGTCTTTAGCCCACAAAGTTCTTACCCAGGGATATTTCTGGCCCTATCTATCAAGAGACGTTGAGGTCTATACCCGACACTGTAAGAAGTGCCAATTTCATGGGGATGTCATTCATCCACCTCCGGAGTTACTGAACCCAACAATTATCCCTTACCCCTTCGCCCGATGGGGTATGGATATTGTAGGTCCACTCCTAAAAGCTATGTGTTCTACCACTCATGTTATTCTGGCTACAGACTACTTTACCAAATGGGTGGAAGCCGAGGCATATCCTACCATCATAGGTAGCCATGTTATAAAGTTCATATGAAGCCACATCATCTGTAGATTCGATCTACCCCGAACTATAATAATGGATAATGACACCAATCTTGATAACAGGAGGGTTCAAGCATTTATAGTAAAGTATGGGATCAATCAGGACACTTCTTCCATCTGTTATCCGTAGGGAAATGGGCAGGTTGAAAGGACAAACAAAACCATTTTTGATACACTGAGGAAAAAGCTTGAAAAAGCAAAAGGGGCATGGTTGGAAAAATTGCCCTAGGTGTTATGGTCCTATCGGACTACTCCGAGGCAACCAACGGGAGAGACCCCTTTCGCCATGGCTTACGGGGCCGAAGCAGTTATCCCGATTGAGTTGAGAGTACCTACTTTGAGAAGTCAAGCCTGAGAAGAAGGTCCGAACAATCAGCACCTGGCCCATGATTTGGACCTACTGGAGGAAAGAAGGGAAGTTGCTGGGATAAGGCTAGTTGTTTATCAGCAACAAATTAGGGCACGATTCAATCAGAAAGTCAAAAGGAGAGAGTTCCAGGTAGGCGATATGGTACTCAGAAGAAAGATCGGGATTGTAGGCAAATTACAAGAGACATGGGAAGGACCTTACACAGTAGTTGGGGTCTTCGGACGCAGAGCTTATCGAGTACGAAAGAACGAAACATGTCGCATCGAGTCCAATTCTTAGAACGCTTATCGACTTAAGAGGTATTATCCTTAGGAAGTTTCTTTTTGTTGATACACTGAAGTTGTGTCTCTCTTATGACATCTTCTTCTGATTATAATAAAGCATTTGTGCCCGATATCGGCACCGCTGATTCATAATTCTCAAGTTCATTTCAATAAAGATACATTCTATTTTTATGTGAGTGTTCCATGTTTAAATTAAAATTTTCCTAAGTGTTGAGTTCAAACCTGATTTGAACTAACCAGAGGACAAAGGCAAACCTCAGGGGGCATATGCCCGAAGGCTCAATTTTAAATTAAAATTTTCCTAAGTATTGAGTTCAAACCTGATTTGAACTAACCAGAGGAGAAAGACAAGCCTCAGGGGCCATATTCCCGAAGGCTCAATTTTAAATTAAAATTTTCCTAATAGTTGAGTTCAAACCTGATTTGAACTAACCAGAGGACAAAGACAAGCCTTAGGGTCCATATGCCTGAAGGCTTAATTTTAAAGTAAAATTTTCCTAAGTGTTGAGTTATTATCTGATTTGAACTAACCAGAGGACAAAGACAAGCCTCAGGGGCCATATGCCCGAAAGCTTAGAGTTCAAACCTGATTTGAGCTAACCAGAGGACAAAGACAAGCCTCAGGGGTCATATGCCCAAAGGCTCAATTTTAAATTAAAATTTTCCCAAGAGTTGAGTTCAAATCTGATTTGAACTAACGAGAGGACAAAGACAAGCCTCAGGGGCCATATGCCCGGAGACTTAATTTTAAAGTAAAATTTTCCTAAGTGTTGAGTTCTTATCTGATTTGAACTAACCAGAGGACAAAGACAAGCCTCAGGGGCCATACGCCCGAAAGCTTAATTTTAAAATTAAAATTTTCCTAAGTGTTGAGTTCAAACCTGATTTGACCTAACTAGAGGATAAGAAAAAGTATCAGGGGCCATATGCCCGAAGACTGAATATTACATGAAAACAAGAACGAAATAAACACTAAGGTGGAAAAAGTTATTTTTCATTAATAAGGAAGAAAATTACAAAAAATACCCTTCCGAAAAAGGGTAAGTATAGATACACTTAAAAACCTATTCTACTGATTAGGGGGATGATATTCCTCTTCCTTCAGAATAGCAGCGAACCGCTTCTCGTTTTCGGAGGCATAAGGGATGATATTCCTCTTCCTTCATAATAACAGCGAACACTTAAAAACATATTCTCGTAAGGAGTAGATACTCCCATGTGGGCATCTAATTCCTCAGCGGTCTTGAACTCCCGAGCTGCCAGTGGAATATGCTCCATCTCATGCCTCTCTCGCCAGGCTCTGACCATTCGGATATCATAGATAGTGCAATATCGGTTGTACATATCCAGACCTCCTAGGCAGCACACTTCCACTTTAGCTCGCTCAAGAGCCAAAAGGTTCTCTGACTCTGCTTTTTTAGCTGCCATCTCCTGGTTAGCTGCTTTCGCTTCTTCAAGCTCAGCAGCCAAAGCTAGCTTTTCAGCAGTCAGAGCCCGCTTCTCCGTCTCACCGGTCTTCAGAAGGTTCTTCTACTCTGAGACGGTCTGATGGAGACCATCTGCCTCTTTAACTAGAGCAACCCGATGGGCATCATTTTGTTTGATCTGAGCCTTCATATTGGCCATTTCCTTAACGTCAGACTCCACAACGTTGTTATAGGCCTAAACCCCATAGAGAAGCTGTACAGAAAAGACATATTAGTGCATAATGTGGCAATAAGTAATAAACAAAGTTACAAAATGAAGAGCAAGTGTATACCTCCATGACCATTATGGAAGTCTTCTTTGCTAGATCAGTCTTGGAGATTTTGGACTGAGCGGCCCTATCAACTAGAGTCCAGATCCTTTTTGCCATAGCCCGAAGGGCTTCTGGCTGGGTGATGGTAAGATGATCAGTGCAGATTAGAGTCCCATCTGGTAGAAAGAACTTCGGTTCCCAGGGAATTAAAGTACGGGATGCCTCCGGAGCTTGGGGGGTTTCGCTTGTAGAAACATTATCAGTTTGAGTTTTGGCCCTCTTATTGGCCACTCCACCGCCTATACTGGATCGGGTCCTAGTAACTGGTGGAGGCTGGGGTGGAGCTACCGGATTTTGTGCTGGCGGAGCAACCGGGCTCTGCACTGGCGGAGGTACTGGAGGTGTCGGAGGTGCTGTAGAACGGTACAACATCTACCAAAGTGACCCCTTCGGGAACTTAAGGGCATCTGACAGAAAGAGGTTTGTCAGGCAAGTCCATCATGTCAACAGCAACGCTCAAGTTATAAATTGACTCCAGGTTTGCCGAAGTCAACAGGTTATTAGCAGATCGAGCTTTGCCCCAGATATGGGTTTTCAGGAGGCCTATATGTTGTTTTATGAAAGACAGGGGGATGTCCCTATTCTCATAACCCAGAAACTTATATGCATAATCCCCCCCGGTGTAGATCAAAGTATTCACAAAGACAAGAAGCTTTATGAAGGGGGCGGTAGATGGGTAGATGAATGACACCGAATGTGGTTAGGATCTGGAATATACGAGAAAACAGTTAAGACCAGTTACCACTCACAACCACCATTCTCTCTTTCCATCCCTTATCAGACTTTTCGGTATCAGTGCATATGCTCTGACCATGGAAGGGAAAAAGATTGTATCTACCTTTACTCGCTCTGGAATTTTGGAAAAAGTAACAGAGGAGCAGGTCGGCTAAACCTAGGTTAAGATTTAGATCCCTATTGTACAACAAGAGCATGGACAGAATCCTAAGGCTGTTCGGGTTCAGTTGAAGGGGATGTAAGCCTAACATAAAGAAGACATAATGGAAGAAAGGGTGAAGAGGGAACCTCAAAGCCCTAAGGTGAACTGCCGATAGCAGAATACTACCGGGTGCTAGTCCCTGACTCATGGTAAAATCTAGGTAACCTGGGTAAAGGTCCACATAAACGTCCCCAGGTACCTGGGTCTCAGCCCGAAGGTGTTTGATGTCTACTTCAGGACGGACTCTCTTAAGTGGGGCCACTACGAACGGTTCAGAGGGCTTGGGATCTACAGATTCATTCGTTGATGAACCCGGAAGGTCAGTGTTTTGGGGAGTTATTTTTGGGACTCCTTGGCGAGTGGACTGGGGGCTATCACTACTAGTGGGATCGATACCAGTGGTAGAGGACAAAACGACCTCTTCTACCGACCGGGTGTCGTCGTTATCAGACATAATGCCAAGAAAGGTAGAAGAGACAGAAAGGAGGCAGAGGTAAAAATTAAAGAATAAGAAGAGATTGTTCGACTTACTCAGCTGATAGTGAAAAGTCGGGGAAAAGCTTCGGGTGGAAGCAGACTTCTGTTCTGCTGGGAGATCTGAACTGACCGACGGAAAGGATTGCAGTGATAAGGAATAAATAAAGTTTCGGAGATGAAAGTTGAAGAAGAGAAAGGCTTGAGTAGAAAAGTGCAAATGAAGAATGATGAAATAAAATGGAGTAGAGTGGGTTTTTATAGAATGAGGGAGGCATGCCAAAGGATGCGTGAAACTCGAAAGTCACACAGCCCACGAAGAGCCATCGTGGTGCGAATATTGAAGGAATAATGACCTCTCAATTTGAAATGTCATTAATACCTAATGATGGCATGACAACTCATCACCATCATTTCCCATAAGCAATATATATATATGTATATGTGTATATAGGAAGCATTTAAATTTCGGTCATGGGCTTTAGAAAGAGAATCATAAGTTCATAACCTCAGGGGCCTGTGTAGTGGTTAAAATAATTCATGGCCCAACTAGGATGGGCCACTGGACTAATGGGTTAACGACTGATGGGCCAAATACTGATGGGCAGAAGAAATAAATTGGGCCATAGAATTTTCTAGAATATGAGTGATCCATAAGTCAGGGAATTGTCCTACTTATGGAATAGAGAGTCCAAAAAAGGGTAGAGTTTATCAAATCCCCTGATTTAAGGGATTGACAAACTTGGGTAAATGGGCTTGACCCATTTATCATAAATATGTATAAATACAAGGCTAATGATTGAATAAAAAGAGGATTTTTTTTACTCAAATTATTATTGTGTATTTTTCTACATCTACACTACGTAAGAAAAAAAATAAATTTCTATCAAATGTTTATCACAATATCTCTAAAGCATGAAAAGAAGTTTGCGAAATTTATCACTGAACCTTGAAAACTAAATTTTATTCACAAAGAAAAAATTATAAAAATATAATATTTCTAAGTATCATTTAAAACCTTCCATACTTAAAATTTAATTTTAATTTTTTTTCTATATTTATTTTTTTAGTTATAGGTAAAAGTTGTTTCGAACTTTGGGGGGATTAGAAGAGTAATTTTTTTTTTTTTAAAGTTAAGAATACTTACGCACACTGCCTCCATTGAGGCTCAAACTCTAGTATTCACAACCATTATTAACCATAAAATTACACCAAAATGAGGTAGGAAAACCACTAAAGAGTCCTTATAACTTGCATGCATAAAAATATGATGAGCTAATTAGGCTCTTTATTAAATGAAAAATAAAATAATTGCAAAAAATTGATTTAATTTTTTTTAAATGCTTTTAATAATTTTCAAAAAGAAAACTTGTAATTTTTTTATTAATTATTTGGTTGAACATATTTTTACTAAACATACTTTATGTTTTCTTATTTTGTTTTTTTAAACAATTGATAATTACTAGACATAATTTTGTTTTCTTTTTTTCCTACAAAAATCAAAATTATAATTCTATTTTTTGAGAAAATGAAAGTAAGAAATATTTTCTGCTAGTGAACACCACCTTTAAGTGTCACTTAGGGGTTGTTTGATAAAATTGAAAATTAAGTATTGAAGATTTTAATATCTGAATTTTAAGTACTAAAGGTTTTAAGTGGTACTAAAAAAATATATATTTCTAATATTGTGATTAATTTTCAGTTTTCATACTTCAGTATTAAGTGGCGACCCTATCACTTAAAATTTTACCTCATTTTAAGTGGTATTCAATTTTTTTTTTATCAAACTCACTTAATCGAATAAGTGCTGAATTTTTTCAGACTTAAGTGGAAAATAAGTGTTATTAAACACACCCTTAGTGTTTAAGTAATATTCAATTTATATTATGAAACAAACATAATTAAATAAATGCAGATTATTTCAGAATTAAGCATTGAATTACCTTACTTTAGGTAAACTTTATACTAAAAGTAAATAATACTCGAAATGGGGGAATTTACACACTTTTGGAAGGTAAGGACTGTAATTACACATTTTTAAGATATGGAGTTGACAATGCTTACTGTTACCCGGTGAAGTCCTGAAGTGTGATGTGGCATGCCAGTGTGACCTAGAGGATGGCATAGTGACAATTTTGTAAATAACTCCAACTTTGGAAGTAGGACTTAGAGGTGTTGGAAAAATGCAGGAATTGAGTTATAGCATCCTTATGACCTAAGAAGAGTAACTGTGAAATAAAATCCAGATTCGGATTTCGGGAAGGTTTAAAAAGGGCATTATGACTCCTCGAACATAACTGATATTTGTTATGGGCACAGTGTTATGGGTACTTTCTGCATATATAGGGAGGGGAGTGTCCCTAACTCCCGTGGGAATCCAACCACTTAGCAAGGCCTTGGCTAAGGCATATATGGGGAAGCTTGTTGGCATGTTTTAACATGATTTGGTGGCACGGTTGGTGATGATGGCTCGATGACACGGTGGGCTGTGTTGGAGCACGCATGGCTTGGCGAGCTATGCGTGCATGCTCACAAGTGTGCCAACTTGCCTTTGACAAGGTGATGCCTCAGTTTGACATGCACTGATGTACATGTAATGCACTTGGCTCGGCAAGCCATGAGCACACCAAGCTTTGGTTAGGCCAACTTGCCATAGGGGCAAAGCTGTGACACAAAAATAAACAAAGGTTGGTGTTGACAGGTTCAAGACATAGGCATGGCACAACATGCCGATGTGCCAAGGCATTGACAGACTAAAACAAGGACATTGCACGGTGCATGCTGGCTGGTGAAGGCATTTGGGTCAAGCTTGACAAGTTTGTGAGCTCTCATGTGCGCGAAGGCATGAGAGGGTTGAGGCATTGATGTTGGCTCAGTCAATGTAAGCATTGTGCATTGTTGGCATATTCTTGACATTAAGATGGCTCATGGTGATGCTACTTGGCTCAGACACTTGGGCAAGACAAGGATGGTCAGGATAAGGGTTAGGTCAGACAAGGCAGTTTGTGAAGTTTTGGGACACACAACTGATTGTAACCATCAAGATACAATGTGGCGTTGCAGGAGAATGCCACATCATATCTGCAGTTGAGAGTGCAACTGTGCAATTGGTGTTGGCAACCTCTAAGTGGTGCCAACATAGCCTAGGTGGATGGGGCTGTCATCCACATCAGATAGGTAGTTTTGTGTTTATGCCTATATAGGTTGATTGTATTGCATTTGTATATGCATTGCGAAATTCAAAGAGAAAGTGCTTGTTAATGCTAAAGTGTGGCCTATGAGTGAGATAAATCTTTGTACTATTTGTGTTTATAGTAAAAGGTTGAAAATCATTGATTGTGGTTTATGTAAATTGTGGGTGTTGTTCATTTATTGCATCACATATACTTGTGTGTGTGTGTTGTGCAAGACTTAGTGTATCTCAAAGGCACTAAGTATGTAATTTGGCTGACTTGGTGTGCGTCCAAGTGCCATCATAGGACTAAAATTCGTGGTGAAAATTGACCCGTGTGACACTTACTTTGGAAAAGGAGGAAATATAAAGTCATTTTGGCAGAACTTATGTAGGCCTAGTTTAAAATAAGAATAACATAAATATACATATATATTGTTTATCATAAATATATAATTACAAGTATAACAAAAACAAAAATTAAATAATGGTTTAATATTCATCAAGTTTTTTTTTTTTTTTTTTTCATAAGCTATATGTAACATAAGCCTTGGTGGTAAACTTGAGACAACTTGAATGTTATAGAAATAGAACAATAGATCAAAAGCAAATTGTTGTAACAATTTACAGTAGTTAGCTACCAGAGAACTGAGATTCAAAGACACCCATACTAAGGCCTTGTTTCGCAAACTCTGCTTCAGCAGAAGTTTTTTAGAGAAGCTAGTACTCACTAACATTCTCAATACACTCTTCCAAGTTCCATAAGCTCTTCTCTAAAAAATTTCAAACACATGTGGCTTTTAACATTGAAAAGCTAAAAGAAACGTTTGAAAAGTGAACCCAAATAGGGCCTTAGATGATCATCTCCTCATAAAGCATATCTCTTCTTGTTTGTTGTGTTCCCCTCTTTTTCCCAGAAGTATTTCCAACATCAGAAGCAGATTGTCCAAAACTTGGTCCTTTGCTAAACATGGTAGGTGAAAGTGAACCACTCATGTGTTTTCTATTATAAGATGATGATAATTCTGTATTAGGCTTGTCTTGTTCATTTTTACCACTTTCTAATACAGGGGACTCTTGCAGGCTATGGGCTGAATCTGTTAGCAGAGGAGAGAAGTCCCCAACACAGTCCTGGTCAGTTGTGTTGCCTTGATCTATGTAATTCAAATAATTAAGCACCTGCATTGTTATGGAGTAGGAAATTAGTGTTCACTTGAACATGGCTATACATGAATATATCATATATGTATATATATATATATATATGTATATATATATATATATATATTCTACCAACTAATTGCAGACATAAGGAGAGTATAAAAAGGTGGAAAGTTACAACTAAGGCTAATAAACCAATGATGCTACTTGATTACATGCCCTTGTAATGTTTTCTATAATTTCTGTATTTTATAATGTATATATGTGTTAGGGGTATGATTTTTTGTCCCATATTTTTTCCTAAAAGATGTGTTTTAATTTCTGGATGATTCGAGTGGCGGAAAAATGTCTCACCAAGGATCCTCATAAGAGAATAACCATGGCCCGGGTAAGTATTTTTTTTTTTTTTAAAGGTAAGCAACTCACACACACTGCCTCTACCGAGGCTTGAACCCTTGACCTCCCATTTGGGAGTAAGGGCAGGTACTGCTTGACCATTAGGTCTTAGGTTGAGTTTCTATACCTTGCTATGTATAAAGCTAATCTGTACTAACAATAAGTGAACTTAATCAGTACTTAATTTGTTAGATTTTCAACTTGTGAAGGCATTGGGAGCTTATATTGCTTAATGCTACATATGTAGATATATATCACTTGACATGCAAAAGCATAGGCATTGACATGTTCTATAGGGTATATTGTTGTGTAATGTGATTTTCGCATGCAATTTTCAACCTCTGACTTATAATTCTCTAGTGTGCAGAGATTAGGCAAGCTTACACATAACTTACCCGGGCCATGGTTATTCTCTTATGAGGATCCTTGGTGAGACATTTTTCCACCACTCGAACCATCCAGAGGAGTTGGTGAACATCATCGAACTCTAACCTTCCACCTATTAAACCTGGGTAGTTCTTTTCTTTCAGAAGTGGTCTTGCCTGTAAAAGAAAAAAAGAAGCCAAATAAATTGCATACCATAACATTTTTCATTTAATACATTTTTTTCTTCATTTGAATGTAAATGAATTGAAAAGGGGAAAAAGATGGTGTTTCTTGTTGTTACCCATCCGACAAGACTTTCCTCATCAAGTATCTTGTCATTCATCGTCAGTCCGGTGATCAGTTGTAATAGAACTACACCAAAGGAATAAACATCTGTCTTGGTTGACACTTTCCCATTTTCTGCATATTCCGGGGCCAAGTATCCGAGAGTACCAACAACTCTGGTGGTCTCTGTGGATCGATCCCCGTCTTCATATTGAGTTCTTGCAAGACCAAAATCTCCTAGCTAACACATTGAACATGTTACTGATCAGCCTCAATTGGAAACTGGTATAGTTGCATATATATGCAAGGTTCATTTGAGGCTATTATGCTGGTTTTAAGTACTCATAAATAATCAGACCACATTTTACTCCAACCTAGAGCTTGCTATGGAGTGGATTATATACCTTATTAACATATCACACTTGTGAAGATTATCTCCTATTTTGTATCGATGACTATTTGAAAATAGCGTTTATATTCTCTAACACGCTCCCTCACGTGTGACACTTTTTGGTTCAGCAGAATCTAATATGTATCAGGTAGTGGGAGCAATGGCTGATCAAATGAAGATTACCCGTGGTTCGTGATCATGGGTTATGAGAATGTTGCTTGGTCTCATGTCTCTATGGATAATGTTGTTTCTGTGCAGATATTCCAATCCTTTGGCAGCTCCCAATGCTATTTTTATCCTCTGGTCCCAACTAAGAGGGCTTCGGGCGTGTACTGCACATTTTAAAAATGAAAAAAAATAAATCAATTGTCTTTGGTTAGGCTTTGTTACTTGGTGACATACACAACCTCCAAGGTACTCAAAACTTTAACACTGCATTGAATTTAAATACATACATACATACATACATATATACATATATATAAGTTTGATGGGTGGTTGTTTTCTTACTTGACAAATGTTGATCCAGGGAACCATTGCAAACAAACTCATAAACAAGCAGCCTTTGAGTTCCTTCTGAACATGAGCCCAACAACATCACCAAGTTCTCGTGTCGAGCCTTGCTGAGTACATGAACTTCAGTCTTGAATTCTTTCTCTCCTTGTGAGCTTGCAACTTTGTGCTGCTTAACTGCAATCTTCACCCCATTTTTAAGCTCCCCTTTGTAGACAGAACCAAATCCACCTTCAGATAGGAAGTTCTTCTTGGAAAACCCATCCGTCGCTGTGTGGAGCTCTGAATATGTGAAGTTTTTCTTCAATTCAATCTTCGGACGTGTGTTCTTGCAAAAATTGCAAACGGAATGTCTAAATATTTCGTCTGTTTTAAGCTCTCCCATCGAATCACTATCACTCATGGGCTGCTGCTGCTGCTGCTGCTCTTTTTGTTGTTTTTCGGGACTAATTGCGATAGGCATTTCCGTTTGAGACCCCTGCTCTCGACTCTCGGAGATGAAAAATAATGACTGTTCTCTGCTGGCTGTCTCTTGTTCGGGATTGGTAATATACGGCAGCTCCTGAAAGTGCAAGGGGGAGCTCCTGGCCTCGGAAACACTACAACTTGAGGTTTCAGTGTACCCCAAGCTTGAACTCGAAGCTGAAGTAGTGAGAAAACTTGACGTTTCGGTGAACGATAGGCTTGAACTTGACGATGTAGTACTCATCATTTGCTCATCCAGTGAGAATTTGTATACTAAAGGCAATTTCTGAGAGTAGTCCCATGAGGGTACATCACCGCCTTGATCTTTGCCTATGGTGGCCTTTTGAGAACTTGAGGATTCTGAAATGTCATCAAGAAATTAGTCAGTGCAATTTTCTAACCTGCATTGGTTCTCATGTGTTATACTACATATGCATGCCTCCTTTTGCTATATCAAGTCGTTAGGTTTCATAAATTTTATTCTCTATGTTTCTAACATTGTATATGAATGAATTAAGATTAAATTATATATGGATTGATTAATATTAAAATTAAAAATTGTTATATAAGTTACACCCACACTTGGTACGATATTGTCATTTTTGTGCCTAGAGGGTAAGGTTTTGTTTTTGGGCTCCTACCCAAAAGGTCTCATACCAATTGAAGACAACACTGCATATATAATTATATAAGCACATCCCCAAACCTATACCCGGGCGATGTGGGATATCACAATCACCCCTCTTGGGACCCAGTGTCCTCGCTACTCTGATACCATGTTAACAACCATCTACTCTAAAAGCTTAAGCGGTTAGAGAGGTGGATGGTTAACAATAGTTGAATGCGTTTAAATTGGAATGAGTGAGATAGAGAGAGATCTATGAAACTACAAGTTTTGAGTCTTTGATAGAGAGTGATAGATGATTAAATGATCGAATAATGATGAATTCGACAGTACAATATTAAACATATGATTTGAGCAAATTTGATTGTTATGTGCAGGGTGTTTTTTGTTAAAGGCTTCAGTGGATTAAGATGATCTAGATAAAATGATGGCATAAAAAACTACGCATTGAAGAAAGTTTATCCTATGTACTTCCGGGAATCATTTCATCGTATGTCACGTTGCCGGTGGTGCCTTTTCCGGTAGGCAACTTGGTGCTGTCCGTTTCTTTCGGCCCTCTGAGCTGTTCAATGGAGTTGTCGCGTTTCATCCTCGATATTCCACACGAGAGCTTCTTTATGAAGTACTTCTTGTCCTTTTTCATCTGCCTGCACCAAAAAGAAAGTAAGGACACAACTTTTAATCATCTTCTGAATCATGTTCTACTCTAATATTTCCACAATACTTTCCTTTTTCAAGGCTGCAATGAACTGAAGTATGTCAACTACATTTTGTCTGGTATAAGTATGAACTATAAGGTATAGGCTCTCAAATCCTGCAATGTAGGATCTGATTTGTTATATACTTTTTGCTTGGGGCTGAGAACATTCCATTCAATTTATCTTAGTTTAGCTGATTTACTTATTAATTACATGTATCAAATCCCAATTCTCTACTATGTACTTCAGACAATTTATTAGAACTTTATAGTACTGTCTGAGGATGATAGATACATAACGTATGAATAAGCGACGCCTACTTCAATAAAGTTTATGTTATTAACAGCACAAATTCCCCAGCTACTTTCATTTGCTTATGACTTGACATTTATTATGTTAAGAGTAAATGCAATACGATTTGTTGTTAGATGTTGAAATGTTATGCATGCTCTGTGAGTAAATTATAATGTTGAGTGCAATAAGATTTTAGCAAGATCATATCATATAGCTACGGAATAAATGATGTATATGAATTGCATTTCCATTTTGCTATATGATATTGATCATAGAAAAGACTAACTTTTGATTTACCTGTCAAGTATCACCCATGTTGCCCTTAAACTTTTGGCTGCTTCGAGAGCAACCACCTTCGGAGAATTTCCAGCATACATCTCTATTCTGAACTTGACCTGAGATTATATTTTTTCGTACAAAAATCATCTATAGTTAGCCACTATCTTCACTCGGAATGTTCAGAGGGCATTTTCCTTGTATCATCGAAAATTTATGCACTGATAAAACATTAATTTCTTAATTCGTTTGCCAATTTATAGCATATGTTATACCTTTAAAGGATATGATTGCCCATTACAGGATGAATATTTTTTTTTTCAACTTGCTTCAACTCTTTAAATTGCATATAATCGAATCGAATATGTATTCTCTTCATTCTTTTCTTTTCCCCATTTTTTTTTTTTGATTTGTGCCTTGAGTGTGTAATGGAAGTGGTCAATTTATTGTCTCAAGAGTTGAAGATAAAATTAAAATAGGTTCGAATTAAATACTTTAGCATTTGGAGTCATGCTGAGATCAACATTATTGCAGTGAAATTACTCATAAAGGGAAATATTGATTGCATAGAGTTTCATACATCTAGAGGTTGGGAACAGTACTCTGAACTAAAACCCTCATGAATATGTTGATGTTGACTACAGTAAGATAACATTTTCATAGCAGAAATGAAAATTATGGGACTTACTTTAATGGTTGAATATGTATATGTTAAAGATTAATTACTCCCAAGTCTTAGATTGTTCTCATACCTTCTCTACAAGTATTTCTAAAAATAATATTGCTTTTAAATAAAATGTATAACATTTTCTCCTAATTCTTGTGTTTTACAGGACCTGAGGATGAAGAAGATGATTGGCTCGGGACATGAGAAGGACATGTTGTATTACTTGGATCCTGGTGAACCTCATTATACCTCGTCATCAGCTTTGAGTGCAACGGTCTCTCCTCTTCAATGACATTTTTGTTTGGGTCATCCTCCTTTGTCAAAGTTACGATTAGTTATTCCTGCATTGAGTCATGTGTCTGTCTTAGAATGTGATGCATGTCAGTTGGGCAAGCATCACCGTAGTTCCTTTCCTAGTCGTAGTCATCGTCGTGAAACTGAGTCTTTTGATGTAGTTCATACGGACATATGGGGTCCTTCTCGAACCGCTAGTTTGAATGGATTTCATTACTTCGTTATATTTGTTGATGACTATTCCTGAATGACATGGTTATTTTTAATGAAAGAAATATCTTAATTGCCTTGTATTGTGACTAAATTCTATAATAAATTTTTTACTCAATTTGGGAAAAGGATTAAAATTCTACGATCGGATAATACCTTAGAATATACACAGTCTATTATGGATTCTTTTTGTGCTGATCGTGGTATCATTCATCAAATTAGTTGTGCTCACACTTTTCAACAAAATGGTGTTGCTGAACGGAAGCACCGCCATCTGTTGGATGTTGCGCGTACTTTGTTATTTAATATGCATGTACCGAAACATTTTTGGGCTGATGCAGTTCTAACAACTTGTTATCTCATTAACCGCATGCCTTCTGTTGTTTTGAGTAACAAGTCTCATTTCTCTCTTTTATATTCTTATCGATCTCCTTTTCATCTCACTCCTCATGTTTTTGGTTGTGTAGCATTTGTTCATATTTTAGAGCCTGGTCATGACAAACTGTCCCCACGTGCTCGCAAATGTGTTTTTCTTGGCTACTCCAACACTAAAAAGGGGTATCAGTGTTACAATTCTGAATCTCGATGTTACTTTGTGAGTGCTGATGTCACTTTTTTTGAGTCCACTTCTTTCTTTTCATCTTAAGGCCAGAATTTGTCCTCTGATATGATTTCTTGTCGTGAGACGGAGTCTTCTTTATCTTTACCTACACTTCCGATGTCGTTAACTCCATCTTCTAGTCCTTCTCTATCATCAAATCCTCCCTTGCAGATTTACCAGCGGAGAAAACCTCGGCCAGTAGTTTCTTATGGTCCGGACACATCTTCTTTTGAACTAGAGGTTCTAATTCCTCAATCCACTTCTATTGATGATTTACCAATTGCATTACGTCGAGGTAAACTTACTTGTACTCAACATCCCATTGCTAATTTTGTTTCTTATGATCGTGTTTCCTCTTCTTTGCAATCTTTTGCTTTTACCCTGTCTTCTGTCTCTACTCCTTCAGCTTATCAGCAAGCCTTATCTATGTCTGGATGGAAACAAGCTATGGATGAGGAAATGAGTGCCCTTCACAAGAATCAGACTTGGGAGCTTACTATTCTTCCTTCCGGAAAATGAACTGTAGGTTGTCGTTGGGTTTACACCGTTAAATACTTTCCTGATGGTATTGTTGAACGTCTTAAGGCATGTCTGGTTGCCAAAGGGTACACGCAAACATATGGAGTTGATTACTCAGAGACATTTTCTCCTGTAGCCCGTCTTAACTCTGTTCCCATTCTTTTATCAATGGCAGCCTGTTGTTCTTGGCCTTTATATCAGCTTGATATAAAGAATGCATTTCTTCATAGAAACTTGCGAGAGGAAGTTTATATGGATCAACCACCGGGTTATGTTGTTGTTGGTAGTGAACCCCTTGTGTGTCGCCTGCGAAAGGCTTTATATAGTCTAAAACAGTCTCCTCGTGCTTGGTTTGATAGGTTCAGTGCGGTGGTGATGAAGTTCGGTTTTTAGCGCTCTACTTCTGATCATTCTGTCTTGTTCGTCACTTTTCTGCTGGCATAATTGTCTTGATTGTTTACGTTGATGATATTATTATATCTGGGAGTGATTCAGTAGGCATTGCCGAGTTGAAACGCCATTTGAGTAAACATTTTCATACTAAAGACTTGGGTGTTCTTCGCTATTTCCTTGGGATTGAAGTTGCTCGTTCTCATCAGGGCATCTCATTGTCTCAACAAAAATATGTTCTTGATCTTCTTTCTGAGATCGATTTTTTGGGTTTTAAACCTATTGATACTCCTATGGATTCAACGGTCAACCTGGATGGGGAGCAAGGGGAGTTGTTTGCTGATGTTGGCCGGTATCGACGATTGGTTGGGAAGCTAATACATCTCACTGTCACTCGTCCTGATATTACTTATGCGGTTGGTGTTGTTAGTCAGTACATGCATGCTCCTCATCAACCTCACTTTGATTCTATTTGTCGTATTTTGTGTTATCTGAAAGGTGGGTCCGGAAACGGCTTATTGTATACACCTTATTCTTCTTTATCTGTAATCGGGTTTAGTGATGTTGATTGGGCTAGTACTCGTTTTGATAGGCGATCTACATCGGGTTATTGCACCTTTGTTGGTGGCAATCTTGTTACTTGGCGCAGTAAAAAGCAAGTAGTCGTTGCTCGCTCTAGTGCTGAAGCTGAATATCGTGCTATGACACACACTGCTTTTGAGATGTTGTGGGTTCGCTCACTTCTTCAGGAGATGGGTTTTAATGTTCCTACTCCTATATCAATGCATTTTGATAATCAGGCCGCTATCTTTATTACTAACAATCCGGTTTTCCATGAGCGTACCAAGCATATAGAGGTGTATTGTCATTTTATTTGGGATTTACTGATGCAAAAATAGATTGTTACTCCCTATATTTGCTCTTGCGATCAACTAGGTGATATTCTCTCAAAGCCGCTTGCTCATCCCGTTTTCTAGCACATATCTTCCAAGCTGGGCATGTTTAATATGTATGCTCCAGCTTGAGGGGAGTGTTAGAATTGTTATTTTAGTTTTATTCATTAAAGGTACTATTGTACTTTTATCTACATAATACTAAATAGGTGAGGTGTGGGGTAACCCAAAAGACCGGACACTCACTTTTCACATACGCTTTTCTTTCTTTCTCTTTTTCCTCTACATTAAACCCTATATTCTATAACTTCAACTTATATTATGGAAAAATTCTATAACCAAGACCTGGAAGGCTGCAAAAAATGAAATAATTTAATAGGGAGTGATTTTTTATAACCTTTTTCATTTTACACTGCTCAAAGAGATGCACCATATCTTCATTCTTGTAGTACTCCTCCATCTTCCTGGCCACTTCTTCCTCCACGATTTTTGGGTTAACGCCAAATATTGAACTTGAATCCACCCTACTCCTGTATCCCACTGAAGAACAAGAAGAAGTTAGCGGGCAACAATAATTTTATGACATGTAGATAGATTTTATTTTATTTTTTCCATATCTTACCTTTTCATTGCTATCATATATATATGTATGTACCTGCAGTTTGTAACTATACTTCTATAGAGAAAATTATGACCGAAAAAAATTGAAAAAAATAAAATGAAATTCTTACACAACTTCCCAGCTCCCATGAAAGATAACGTACTAGGATTAATAACCTTATGAAGAACTCCGAGGAATGTGAGCTCGTCTCCTGGTTTTAGCAATAAGCCATCCAGGATACATCTGATTGCGCTCCAACTAACATCCCTTGACGCGTCTTGGATCACCAACACCTTCTGAGCTTCCATGAGTATGACTTTTATGACTAGCTTCTATGTCCCGAAGATTATGAAAGACTAATGATCGAAAATCAACACGAGCAATACTGTAAGTTGATTAAGTTTCTAATACTTGTTACTACTCTAAATGCTATGCTACTCTACCTAAGTTGATCCTATGTACAAACTTGATCAATCAGATAATTCTTATCTGATTGATAGTGCAAAAAAAGCGCGGTATTTTCTATCTAAGTTGCTATTATGTAGAAGTTGATGAAATTTTTATTGAAAACATGACAGGTGCATTACAATGTAATGGTGGAAGATTTGTCAAAAGTGAGAAATATCGAAAAAAGTTTCGAAACAGACACTTTTAATGAGGAGTTAAGGTTAGAAAGATGCAGAAAATAGAAGGAAATTAACATGGGAGACAGTACTAAAAGAGGAAGTTTCTGAGATTAAAGAAGTACTAGAGATGAAGAAGATGGTGGATCCAAGCAAGCACGAAGAATGTTAGTCCGAGGCGCATATTCGGATATGCGGGGGATTGGAGGTTCCAAGCTTTAGAGGAGGATTTGTGGGATGAAACCTATGCTTGATCTGCATAAATTTATGCAATGAAAGGGACTATGAAAAATGGCTAGTGATGTTAACAAAGCTTTTGAAAGATGTCCTCTATTGTCAACAAGAACTTTGTATTGTTGTGGTTTTTGGCGGGTTTTGTGGTGATGGAATGATTGGGACAATGTCAAATTGTTTATGCCTCAAATCCCAGCTCTTGCAGGGCTGGTTTTGCTCAACCCTTTTTCCAATGTGTGGTTTAGTTGAGTTCTTGTAAAACTTGTTTTCTAGCATTTGTTTTTCTTGGGCTTGATAGGCAAAAATCGAGCCACTTATAGTTAGACAAGTGTTTGATGCGTTGCTCCGAGGAAACATAGCATCTAAGGTGGTATAGCAAATAAAGAGAAATTAGTGTATCGTCACAATCACAGCTCGACCTACAAGCAAATGTTTCCGTAAAATCAACACAGATGTTAATATATCAAGTTGTGATTGCCCAGAATCATATAGTTGAGGATCAATAATTTCTCACTGCTAAAGTGACAAGTGTGGTTTGCGAGGGATCTCACATATTTGACGTAGTATGCCAAAGGAAATTATATTGGATTTTTTTTGTTTTCAATTAAAAAAAAAAAAAAAATCAATTCTATTGAAGTGGTTAGTTTGTCAACAGAATGAGATCAACTTGTTGAATATGCTACTGTACTTTGTGAATCTTTAACCTCAATTCCATTCCAAGTAGATTCCTAGATATTTAATCAAACTAAATACATTAAAAATGTGCCATCTGATGGACCACCATTGTCTACATTTCGTGTATGTATACTTGTATATATATACATTCATGAAATATCTCCTAATAAGCTCAATCTGTGTAATTATACAAGTGCTCTTACAATAATTGATTCAAAACTTGGAGAATTTGACCATGACTCTTACAATAAATCTCAACTTATTGTCGACCTAATCTATCGCGCATAGTTTTGTCCTTTATAATGATCATGAAGCACTTGTGAAAATATTAGTAGCACAATGTTATAGTTTTATGAACACCATCACACACATACAAATTGTTTGCGTAATTAAATGGACACATCTATTCTTCATATGAAATTGGATGTAATACATTACAATCACCAAATATATGAACAATTTTTTTTTAAAAAAAAATCCATTAGTGAATACATAATCCAAATATCTCCCATTTGCTCCGGTAGTCAAATTGAATCGCATCTAACTCTTATGTTGTCTATAGGCCAATTGAACATCTCCATCAATGTTTGCCTTTGTGAATGAATCTCTCAAGTTGTGTTCCGAATGGTAGTCAAAATCACGATTTTAGATCCTATAACCCCAAAACGACTTGAATCGTACAAAAATCGTTCATATAGGTATAGTCGAAGAATCGCCGTGTACGATTCTACTACGATTATGCTATTTTATAGATTTTTTGGGCTAAAATAGGTAGAATCGTATAAAATTGTGATAAAATTTAATAGAATTGTAGTAATTCACATGTGTTTTATGTTTTTTTTTTTTGCCAAAATAATGATTTTAGGGTTGGGTCATCCATATGAGACCCAAAACCTTAATAATTTAGTTCAATATCTCAATATGTGGCCAAATTTATGAAAAAAAAAAATTAAAGCACCAATATATTGAAAAAAAAATTAAGAACTCTAATATGATTTAGGCTTTTAAAATAAATATTTGACTGTTATGTAAAAAAAATATTTAATATGTTTATTTGATTAAAAAAATATAAAATGAGGAGGATAGTAGCAATCATGATGAAGAATTTGGTGAGATAGACATCGATGGTGTTGATAATGAGGAGGATAGTAGCAGTGATGTTGGCGATGATGATTTCGACGGTAATTGCGACTTGGATAAAGATTTTGACCATAACAATGATTTTATTTAATTAGTAATTTTTTTATTGTATCTGTGTTATTTTTTGAAAGATGTTGAAAATTCAAAGGTATAAAGTTATGTTTATTAATGGGTTATGAACTTATGTTGTGTAGGAGTAACCTTTTATTTCTAAGTTGGTGGTTTTTTTATTATTTTGAGTTAGCATGATACATTGATTGAACTTGATATTAAGTTTGTTAAATGATATTTATTTAGGTTTTTGAAAATTATGTTTTAATTTTTTCTTTTTTTTCTTTTTCAATTATAAGATATTCACACACACCCACATGAGTCCCATGAGACCCGAACCCCTAACCTCTCATTTAGGGAGAAAATGTGATATCATCACATTTTCTAAGCAAGTTGTAATGTGAGATAATTCAAATATTCTAATTGTATCTTTATTTTGTTAATTAGTATTAAAGTTTCTAAGCAAGTTGTAATGTGAGATAATTCAAATATTTTCACCTTGATACGACTTTAGGGTGATATTTTTATTTATATTTGATAATTTTGAGTATTTTTTGTTGTTGTATTAGATAGATATTATTGTTTAAGGAGTTAAATTGAATTATTTTTATGATAATTTGGTAGAATCTTTCAATTTTACTTACGATTTTACGAACCGTTCAACGATTCTACAAAAATTCCCGATTTTGATAGGCTTGGTTCTGATGTATCTCTTACTGAAATAATAATAACAAAAAGAATTTTTGTTTCTTGTTGTTGGAACGAAGATACTTCGTTTGGTCTTTTAAAAACTATGTATTTAGTTAGGATTATGGACTTGTTCATCATGTTCAATGGGAAATATTTTATTTCATTTTACATATTTTATTTTATTTTTGTGTAAGGACTATGGATGTTACCACCTCATAATCATCGGCAGTGGCGGATTTAGAGATTCGTGTCAGTGGGGGCTAAATTTTTTTTTTTTGGATTTTTGGAATATAAATGACATATATTTATTTAAGTGGGGTTTAAAACAAATTTTCAGTGGAAACTTATTTGTAAAGAAATCTAAATTATGTGGTACTTAAGGAAAAAAAAAATTCAATGAAAACTAAATACTAGATATTTAAAATTTTAGGGTAAAAACTATAAAAAAAGTTTGGAATAATTAAGATAAAAAAAAATTTAATGGGGCCATGGCTCCCACTGGGCTGAATTGTATCCGCCGCTGATCATCGGTAGAGGAATTTTTGATAATTTGTGTTTAAAGTCAATTCTCAACATACAAAATACTTATACCAATAATAAAAGAGTATCGGTAAAATATTATGCTAAAAGCGAGAGAAATAGTATGGTGTTGAGCTTATGAATATATTAGCTTGCATTAGAGTTGGAAACATTTTCTTATTACTGATAGCACATTTCTTTTTTAAGGTTAATAAAGTCATTAACCTTTGTCCCATATAACTTTACTTGTCCCAAAATACTTGTAATTTCAATACAATTTAACCTTCCACTTTCTCCGACTACCCTTATTCCATTAACTTTAAACAAATATCGGACCCCACCATAATACTATATTATTAAGGGCAAAATTGGAAATTGGACACTAGTCAACCCAAATCAATAAAATGTTAAAAAGTCCAAATTGAACAACTATTGTGGAACGGATGGAGGATTTCTTTTTATTTAATTGTATGTTATTTTATTTTTCGACTAGGGTAAATACCACCTAGATCCTCTCTATTTTGCCTATATTTCACATATGCTCATTCTCTTTTCAAATATTCCACCTAGACCTCCTAAACTTTGGCCTATTGTATTCACGAGATCCATACATTAGTTGACCGTCAGTTGACCAATAATTACTTTTGACATTATCTAAAAATAATATGTCATTTGGACCTTTTTGCCCTTCAAATGTATTTGTTGTCAAATGTATGTGTATATTAAATAAGGGTAGCTTGGTCTTTTTACCTTACACCTTTAGAAAAATAGACGGCTGTCACTTAGAGGGGTCTAGATGGAATATTTTAAAAGAGAGGGGATTTATATGAAATATACCTTAAATTCAGGGGGTTTAAGTGGTATTTACCATTTCAACTATTTATGACCTGTTTGGTAGAGCTGTGTTTGTGTTTGTGTTTGTGTTTGTGTTGAAATAAACAAAAAACAGGTTTTTTGTTTTTTTGTTTATTCATCCAAAAACAGAAGTATGTTTGGTAGGGATATTTTTTGGGTTGAAATTGAAAAATTAAAAATCAATAATTAAAATTTAATAATATAAATAATAAATAAAATATAATATAATAATAATAAAAAATGAATATAATAATAAAAAATAAATATAATAATAAAAAATGGACTAAATAATAAATAATAATAATAAATTAATAAAATAAATAATAAATTACATAAAACATATTTAAAAATATAACAAAAATAAAAAATAACAAACAAAATGAAATAAATAATAATAAAAAATAAAAAATAATAAGTAAATATAATAACAAATAAATACTTCATAATAATAATAAAAAATGAGTATAATAATAATAAATTAATATTAAATTAATAAAATATATTTTTAAATAATTAAAAATGAATAAATAATTTATAAATAAAATGAATTAAATAATGAAATAATAATAAATAAATAAATAAAATATATTTATAAATTAATATATAAATATAAATTAATAAATACTAATTTAATAATATAAACAATAAATATAATATAATATTATAATAATAATAAATGAATACAATAATAATAAATAAATATAATAATAAAAAATGGACTAAATAATAAATAATAATAATAAATTAATAAAATAAATAATAAATTACATAAAACATATTTAAACATATAATAATAATAATAAATAATAAACAAAATGAAATAAATAATAATAATAAATAAATATAATAACAAATAAATACTTCATAATAATAATAATAAATGAGTATAATAATAATAAATTAATATTAAATTAATAAAATATATTTTTAAATAATTAAAAATGAATAAATAATTTATAAATAAAATGAATTAAATAATGAAATAATAAAAAATAAATAAATAGAATATATTTATAAATTAATAAATAATAATTTAATAATATAAATAATAAAATATATTATAAAGTGAAGAAAGTATAAGTGATAAACACCTCAATAAACACCAAATTCATGTTTATTCTCATATGCCTAAAATTTGTCTAAAGTGAAAAAATATTTTTAAATACACATATCCCAAAAATACTAACCAAACAAGTTTATAAACACAAAACAAATAAACAAACACAAAAACACCCCAACCAAACAAGTCTCCCCAAAATTCCGGGGTTTTAGGCATTTATAGGCTATAGGGTTTTGTCTAAAAGATGCCTTTTGCTTCTATACATATATATCTATATCAATCAAGAAACCCTGTGTGTGTTTGTCCCTGTGAAGCTGAAGCCTGAAGGAACTGATGAGTGAATGCTGAAAACGGGTAATATCTCTCTCATATACCTCCCTCATTTGAATCCGATTGTATATACATATATGTGTAGTCTTTCCTTATTATATCCGAATGATTCATTGATTCTTGATTGAAAATGGCTACAAAACTCAGTTTCAAGGGATTGCTTTGTTATTTGGAAAACTACCCATTTCTCAAAACAACCTGTGTTCTTCAAAAACGTTTTCTGCAAACAGAAACATTGTCTGCTGCTCCTAAATCATCACCCTTCACTCTCCAATACCTTATGCACTCATGTGGGCTTCCCTATGAAACTGCCCTTTCAACTTCCAAAAAACTCAAACTGAAAACGAATTCAGAGTTAAAAGGTCAATCTGTGATAACCCTTTTGAAATCCCATCAATTTTCCAATGACCAAATTGCCAAACTCATTCTAAAACGCCCTTTGCTCCTCCTATCCAAAACAGACACCAACCTTGAACCCAAACTGCAATATCTTATTGACAATGGCTTTGTGGGTCCATTCCTTCCGAAACTAATTGTGTCAAATCCATTCATTTTAGGTAGAAGCTTGACTGGTCACATAAAACCCTCCATTGATTTTCTCAGGACATACCTTAATGCAAATGACCAGTTTGTAGCCGCCGTTGGGCGCTCATCCTGGCTCATTACCTTTGATTTGAAGAAAACTATGGAACCCAATGTTGAGTTTTTGTTAAGTGAAGGGGTGCCTAGGTGCAATATATCAAAACTGATGATATTGCAGCCTAGAATTCTACTATTTAAGTTTGATAGCGTTGTGGACGTGGTAAAAATCGTTAAAAGTTTTGGTCATAGGCCAGATTCTCCCATGTTTGTGCGTGCTGTTCGAGTAATGTTCTCAATGAGTGCTTCGACTTGGAAAAGGAAAGTGGAATTGTTTAAGAGCTTGGGGTGGTCTGATGAAGATATAGCGTCTATGTTTAAGCGTTTCCCAAATTGCATTGCAGGTTCAGAGGAAAAAATCAAGAACCTAACCGATTTTTATGTGAATACTATGAAGATGGAACTGTCAGTCATAGTGGCTTACCCCAAGCTTCTTATGTATGCCAAGGATAAGAGAATTCTCCCACGGCATAATGTTATAGAGGTTTTGAAGTCGAAGAAACTGCTGAAGAAGGACAAGAAGGTCGCTTGGATGTTTACGCTAACTGAGAAGGATTTCCTGGATTTGTATGTGATTAAGCATCTGGACCAAGTCCCAGGCTTGATGGACCTCTATCATGGTGTCGTCGTGGATGGCAAAATTGATGCTTAGTTTGAAACAAGTAAGTTTTACTCTATTATGTTGAAGGTCCGAGATGATTATGCATGATAAATATAATTAAGAATGACTCTCAATTTTGTTAAATTAATAAAATCATTAGTTATTACCAATGGAAAATAAAATAAAATTTACTATCTGTAATAATTTTTTTAGACTTCTTACAAAATATGCATCTTACTTCTGCTGTAAGACAAATTATGTTTCATGCTTATAAATTTTCTCAAGAAGTGAAACACAGTAAGAATACTTTTGATTGTTGTTTGCTTTGATAGTTTGTCTGGTTGAATTGTTTACAGATGTGTCTACATGACTGGTTTACAACTGGTATATGAGACCACCTGCTTTTGGCTCCATTCAGGAAGAAATACAAAGCATTATGGAGAATATGAATATGACTCCTCCCAACTCAAGTCTTTTAAAATTCTGATTTAGTTTGGATGATAGGATTGGTCTTCATCTTCAGTGGAAAAGATTTTATTTTATTTTATATCCTTTTTTCCTGGTTTGGATTATGGATGCTCACACCTCATATATGTGAGTAGAAGAATTGTTCATGATTTGTGTTTGTGATAATAGTCACTTCTCAAAGCACTAAGTAGTTATATCTAGGGATGGCATAAATCCCCGCCCCACCCCGATTTAAGCGTGTTTGGGGACCTGATTAAATAAATGGGGGCGGATATCAGGGGAGAGGAGAAAAACCCGGCAGGGTTCTGGGGCGGGTATGGGGAAGGGCCTCCTGGCCCCATCCCGATTATGTTGTCCCGCCCTACTTATATAATAAAATTACATATTTACTCATATTAATTTATCAATATTCACTAGTGTACCTATCTAAATACACACTCACAAGTAAGCTCTAGCCTCCTAATTTATTTATTTTTACATTTTACCCCATCCCAAATTTTAATCTCCTTCCATCTTCATTCTTTTTGCCTTAATCTCATCTCACCTATATAGAAAATTACATGTATTAGTTTGATACTTGCACAAGTGAAACATTCATTTCATTTGCCTCATGGACTCATGTGGGTTTCCCTATGAAATTGCCCTTTCAACTTCCAAAAAACTCACACGGAAAAGGAATTCAGATTTAAAAACTCAATCTGTGATAACCCTTTTGAAATCCCATCAATTTTCCAATGACCAAATTGCCAAACTTATTCTAAAACGCCCTTTGCTCCTCCTATCCAAAACAGACACCAATCTTGAACCCAAACTGCAATATCTTATTGACAATGGCTTTGTGGGTCCATTCCTTCCGAAACTAATTGTGTCAAATCTATCCATTTTAGGTAGAAGCTTGACTGGTCGCATAAAACCCTCCATTGATTTTCTCAGGACATACCTTAATGCAAATGACCAGTTTGTAGCCGCCGTTAGGCGCTCATCCTGGCTCATTACCTTTGATTTGAAGAAAACCATGGAACCCAATGTTGAGTTTTTGTTAAGTGAAGGGGTGCCTAGGTGCAATATATTGAAACTGATGACATTGCAGCCTAGAAATCTAGTATTTAAGTTTGATAGCGTTGTGGACGTGGTAAAAATCGTTAAAAGTTTTGGTCATAGGCCGGATTCTCCCATGTTTTTGCGTGTTGTTCGAGTAATGTTCTCTATGAGTGCTTCGACTTGGAAAAGGAAAGTGGAATTGTTTAAGAGCTTGGGGTGGTCTGATGAAGATATAGCGTCGTCTATTTTTAAGCGTTTCCCAAATTGCATTGCAGGTTCAGAGGAAAAAATCAAGAACCTAACCGATTTTTATGTGAATACTATGAAGTTGGAACTGTCAGTCATAGTGGCTTACCCCCTGCTTCTTATGTATGCTAAGGACAAGAGAATTCTCCCGCGGTATAAGGTTATAGAGGTTTTGAAGTCGAAGAAACTGCTGAAGAAGGTTGCTTGGATGCTTTCGCGATCTGAGAAGGATTTCCCTAACCGATTTGTATGTGAATAAGCATTTGGACCAAGTCCCGAGCTTGATGGACCTCTATCGTGGTGTCGTCATGGCTGACAAATTTGATGCTTAGACTTAGTTTGAAACAAGTTTTACTCTATTATGTTGAAGGTCTGAGGTGATTATGCATGATAAAGATGATTAAGGATGACTTTCCATTTTGTTAATCAATGACATTATTAGTCATTACCTATGAGAAAAAGAATTACTAACTGTAATAAATTTTTTAGACTTCTTACAAAATATCTTACTTCTGCTGTAAGGCAAATTATGTTTCATGCTTATAGATTTTCTAAAGAAGTGAAATTTAGTAAGAATATATTTGTTGGTTCTTTGCTTTGATAGTTTTCTTTGCATTTTAATGTAATAGGTTTTTCTCAAAGAATTATTTGATACTTGTGGTTGTTTGTTGATGTTATATCATCATTTTGAAGCTTTGTAGTCATGAACATTTTACAAGTATATTTGAAGTGCATAGGTTAATATACTCTATGCATAGTACTTCGACTCTACCTCATATTATACCTACAAAATTGGCTTGGTATCTGTTACAGAAAATACTTAATTTAATATCGATACAGTACTTTTATATATGATTTACCTGAATTATGGTGGTCCTCTAGATTTATTAAAGGTGTTCTTTGTGAACGTGGAGTTAAAATTGTTTTTTATCTGCCCTCTGAAAATGCAAATAATGAAAAAATAAGGTAAAAACTTGTGTACTATTAGGTTGAGTATTGTGGATATGAAGCTCAGCAACAGATTCTTTATAGAGGGTAGTTATGAAATTATGTAGTTTTCATTTCTATTTGTTATTTTTAGGAGAGGTGAGCATGAAAAGGGAACGAGTTTGCAATCACTTTAATGGTTTCTTATTCTATTTATGTTAATAATACTCCTTATATTGGATTTTCAAGTGGTTCGTGGTTCGTGGTTGCCTAAATGACTGGAAACTCTATAACAGCCATCTTTTTCTGTTGTTTCTTTATAGTGATCCATTTATTTAAAAATCTTTTTGAGTGTTGGTTGGCACAAAATCTCTTGAAATAGTTTTTAATTTAATTTTTTTTTTTAATTATGTTTCATTTTTCCCAATTTTTTTTCCTTCAAAGTTTCAAAATATCTTTTACAAGATAGCCAATTCTAAGAGTTGCAATTGTTTTCGAAAGGTAAGAGTTGCTATTTTATTCTAAGAGTTGAAAGGTCTCAACCTTTGGTCTCAATCAGCTATACTTTTGGTTATGTTTTGAAAGCTAGTTCTACTGAGTTGTAGTTAATTTTATCACAGATCTGTGCTAATTTAGCCGCTGTTATCACTGGTCCGGAAGCAACTATCTTTAGGCATTTATGTTTGAGAGGAATTATAACTGTACCATCGCGGGATTCTGCTGCTACTTTCTCTAGCTGAAGATCGACCAACCCCCAAACTTTAGTCACCGAAAGTTCGGGTGGGCGTCTTTGTTCTTGCTGGTGGTTATCGACTACTGGGATTTTTGGCTTGCTTGGGTGTTTCTATAGGCCACTGGTCTATCTTTGGTGGGCATTTTTATTCTTACTTGCAAGCTGCTTCGGCTACATGGGGCCTTTTGTAGTTCTCTCTGGTTGAATTGTTTCCAGATATGTCTACATGAATGGTTTACTACTGGTGTCTGAGACCACCAGCTTTAGGGTCCAATTGACAAACATTTTATGAGTAATATGACTAGACCTGTAATCGGGTCGGATTCGGATCGGGACAGATCCGATCCGAATTCGATAAGCTCATATCCGATCCGATCCGACCCGATAATATGACATATTTTCACTTAATTAATCCAAATTTGAATTTTTTCATTTTCGGATATCCGATTCGATTAAGTAAAAAAAAATTACAAAAATTATTAATTTTTATTTTTATTTTTATGTTGTTTTTTAAGAATATTAAACACTAAATTATGTATTTTACAATCAATGCTTATAATGCATGACTATAAAAACATAAAAATGAAAATTCTAAAAAAAAAAGATGAGACATAATTAAGTATACTATTTAATATTTATATATTAATAACATAATATTTATGTGTATATATAAAATTAATCGTATTGGATTAGCATATCCAAGTCCAATTTGTTAAGAAATCGGATTATCGGATTCGGATCCTAATCGGGTTATTGAATTTTATTTTCAATCCATATCCGGCTAATCGGATCGAATTCGGATAAAAATCCGATCTATTGACAGGTCTAAATATGACTCTTCCCAACTCAACTCAAGTGAAGAGTGAGGACTTATGAATGAAGACAATTTGTAACAAAATATAATAGTTCATGAATATTCTGAAGGCTATTTGTAAATGAATAATGTGCTTTACTCCTTCAAGATAGGATGTGGTCCAATAAAAAGTTTACATGTGTTCTAAAATTATATAAAAATAAAAATGGTAAATTTCAAATATTTTCTTGATCATGGATTTGTTTGATTTTTGAAATTTAACAAAACATAATTATGAAAATGTGGTTAAAATATTAGCACAGTTAACATTTCTAGAACCACATATTTGTTGAAATTTTTACCCCAATCCCTTGCCAAAACATACTTATGAAAATCTTGTCAAAATAATACCGCACAAGCATTGCACAATTTCTAATAGACGATGGTGATATTACCAATAAAAAAACAGGTGATTAAAATTATTGATGGTTATGTAGAATTTATTAGTTCGGAGGCAATTTTATAAACGTATAAAAACATATTCTCTCTTTAAATGAAGTTGAAACCTGAAAGCCACAAAAATATTGTCTCTTAAAATTGGCAGGTAAAAATAAAAAAATCACCACGAAATTATACTATTCTCAAAATTAGCTAGCAAAAGTGTACAATACTAATATCTAATTTTCAACAATGGATGCATTCATTAGGCCACTACCTAACCCTAATTTTCTCAAACTAAACAGCATTATACTTCATAAACAGCAAAACAGAATTTTCCAAAGAGCACAAGAATTTTGAAGCAGAAATATTTCAAGAAAACACGAACTTTCCCTTACCCAAGAATAAGAGATCGGTTCCTTAGACTCTCTTACTAATACAACATAAGTAAAGAACAATAACTTGAAACAAAAACAAAAACAAATCCGCAACACAAACTTCGAAAAACCACATAATCAACACACAGAAAACATGTTCTTAGTTGGTTAGCTCCATAATGGCAGAAACTATATCACCATCAGCAGCTTTAAGGGCCTTGACGGCCTTCGACCTAGACACTCCTGCCTGGGTCATCACCAACTCAATGTCCTTGGGCTCCACACCGGTCTCGTCCACGTCTTCATCATCTTGCGCCATAGCTGAAGTCTCGGGTTTCGAAATCACGTGACTGAGGTCCGGTGCCTTGAATTGCTCAGCGGCCTGGGTTTGCAGTTGTGAGCTCAAGTCCTCGATCTTCGCTTCTCCAAAGATAACATACGTGTCTGATGTTGGACTCTTGAAGACATCAGGTTTTGATATCACAAACAAAATCTGTATCGAAGGGTAGAGTTAGCAAACTGGGAAAAAAAAATTTAATAATTAGATAAATAAAAGAGAGAAGACCAACATTCTTGCTCTTCTTGACAGTGACACGGCTGACACCTGTGATAGGTTTCATTCCAAGCTTCAGCATCGCCTTGCGACTCTTCTTTTCACTTCTGCTTTGCTTTGACCTACCGCTTCCATCTTGTCCTCCTGCAAAACTTACAATTCTGAGCCACAACTCACCTTTTGCATTAAGATATCTAGTTCCAGTTGTAACCACACAATTTGATTATGTGAATACACATTTAGAAAAGCTTAATCATGTTGAAATTACATGATATGCTATAAGCAAACTACGGACAATTTTCTCCCGAATGTGTGCCTTTACTTCCCTCAAGCGACACAAGTTCTTACAATAATCAATAATATGAAGATGTTCACTGTTCCCTTCTTCCCTTCTGCTGCACACTTGCCATAACAATAATAATTTAATAAACAAAAAAACTGCCTTATAAGGGATTCATTTTGTATGGAAATCAAATGCAAAACGTCAGATTTTGTTCTTTAAGGAAAACGCCAAGCTCTAGCTACATGGCCCATGGGCCTTTTTCTGTAAACAATTCACATACAAAACAAACGGCAATGAATGTAGGAAGAGGATCAATGTTGATGGCCAATAATTGAATGATAGACCTCACTATCATTACTTTTGTTGTCATAATTATTACACCATTACTATGGAAAAGCATACAGGAAGTACGGAGAGCAAGCGGCAGAAGGGAATTGCACATTGAACTCTTTTCCTGGTAGCCCAAAGAGCAGAGCAAGAAAATGGGTTCCCATCCTAACAGAGTACGAAGGGATCTTCGTTGTAACCCATTATAACTCATTAAGACTATTTAAAATATCATCGCATGATTAAATCACCACAGCTATAACTTTACATAGATCCTACACAATCCTCAGAGAGAGTGAGACCCACAGGCAACTTCAGAGAATATATACGCAGATGTTTATAAAAATCCACACTACAGATTATATCAATGATGAAGCAAATGTGAAAAAGTCGATTGGAGCACTCACTAAAAATAATTTGAGACAGGGAGACGGTGAAAATTATAGCAAGGTCAATTCGACAAAGGCATCAAAAGACCCTCAATTAACTAAATTTTATTGATATATCCCCATTAAGAATATTCCATAAATAATGAAGCAAATGACATTAAACATAATCATTTGATCGTCATTCGAACATTGAAAAACTGAGGAGAAGAGGAATTCAAACTATTCCTGACAAAATTTTCAAATATTTGTAAATCTGATATAATATAACTTACAGTACTTCAGAGAAAAAAGACATAAAAACACTAAAAACTAGAGGAGAAAAGTCGATTTTAAGCAGAACTTGTGTAGGGGGAGAATATAAATAGAAGATTGTTGGAAACCCCTAACCCTCATGGTGAAATTTATCAATTAGAGATACTTAAAAGGTCCTTTGAAAGAAGAATTCTGAATAATAAGAAAGAGAGATTCAAACAAATTTAAAATTTTCTCCTCCGTGTGTGTAAAACTATATTTAAAGAATTCAAAGCCTCCAGGAAAATCAGAACTCGAGGAAATAGAACCCCAATCGTGTTTTGGGTGGGGGGATAAGCACACTCTAGCCCTCCAATTAGGAAGCATGAAAATTATATACAAATTGTCCAATGGATGCTTATAAAAACCTTTTTCCCTTCCTTTTATGTCCCTTCTGGTGCCCCCCTCCCCCTCTCCTTTTTTCTTCTCCTCCCCTCTCTCGTTGATGCCAAAAGCCTTTAGAGACATACATTGAAATGATATCAACAATGTGCTTACTCATGTTTTTAACTATGACCATGTTTACTTCCGCCAAAAAACCATTTAAGATCAAGGGTCAAACATTTATACGATAGTATCTATCATGTACCAACATGGGGCAAGTGTCGAACGCTCCCAAGGAAGATTAACTTCAAAAGCATGTATTGACCTCTAATAACAAAAAAGTTCCTTGGAAGAAAAAACTTCTATCTTAGATAGCATACAAGAATTATTATTTTTGTGCATAGTTAGTCACAATGCAACAATCCATAATTCAAATAAAGTCATGAAGTTTTCTCATACCGTGCATTATTAACCACTAATTGTCAAACGAAAAACAATATCGGGATCATAGACTGGCCAAGGTTCATTCCTAGTCTTTAACCAAGATGGGAATTCGCTTGGGCCCCCTCCTTTTTTGTGGAGTACGGGGGCCCATCACTTATAAAAGGAAAACTAGGCTTGACTGGCAATATTGTATTTAGAAACATGGTGTAATTTACAGTATACTTCTTGTCTATGTAGTAATAAGAATAAATCTTCGAACAAACCCATATTTGTCATTCCAAAAAAATGGCTCCATCTCAAGTTTTAACAAGTAGCAATAAGATCATTGATAATTTGGCATTTACCAGCCAGCAGTAAATTACTTATAACACTGACCTAACTATTTGCAAATGATAACTCATTCAAGTACTTCTCAGAGCCTTGTGCAGATTAGTGTCAGTTCCTCACAAGATCTCCCCATACGAAATTAAATTAAATAACAGAATATTATAGGTTCGATTTTTAAATTGACATAACTTTACAACAACGATTTCTATCTATTATGCCTTCCAGATAGTTGGGAGAGAGGTGACAAAATACCAATCCAACATGGCCAAAGTTTTTAAAGGTAATACTGTCATCACTCAATGTTGCTCCTAATACAAGAAGATTCATATTTTAGTATTGTGTGTACATCTTACTTATGGGAATTTACAGATGAATAAACAGAAAGCGAAGTAATTATGGGGCTTACAAATAACATAAATTCCAACAAACCCACAACATTAAATCAGAGGAATGTGCCACAGCATAAATGGTACTGAAAATAAAAAAATAGAGTGACCTTCCCAATGTGATAATGTTCGATGCATAACATTATACTCTATTTATACAACATGCTAGACTGAGGGTCACCCATATATATCTTCAACAACAACAACTCCCTCAAACACAATTAACCAAAACCAAATATCAAGACCAGAAGCCAAGGGCAATCAAAAACAACACTCAGTCCAATGAACAGGCCAGCAACAACAAGGAATCCCACGATTCAAGCATACTTTTCAAGATTAGGCTTGGTCCAAAATTGAAGGTTCTTGATATATGAGTTTTAAGAAGCATAATTAGGGGAGAGAGGGGGGGAAAGGAGGGGGGGGGGGAGAGGAAGAGAGAGAGGCAGCCGACAAGTGTGACACTATGACATAGTTTGATTAGTTTTAGCAAGAATGATGAATAAGAAGTAATCACTGAGATTAAAGATACCAAATATAACCACAGCTTAAGAAATTTAAAAGTGGCTCATAGTGGACATATTTGCTACTGAAAAAAGGCAAGGGTAAGAAAAAAATATCAAACTGTGAAGCAAACAACCAGACACAACAATCTCGCTGTGATCAATTTAATGAAATATTACCTGTAGAAAACATGCTAAAATACAATTTGAACTGATACGAATGGACATACAGACATAATTCGGGGAATAAACGAAGAAGCTCAAGCAAAATGCAACGAGACAAGAACTTGGAACATTTCAGCTTGATTTGACGATCTGAAGTAACTTACCTTCAGCGTCATCATCATCCTTGTCATCATCATCATCCTCGTCGTCCTCATCCTCTTCATCTTCTACCACAGGCTCATCAGACTGCCAATATATAGGACGATAGATAGATTATAATACTACCGCAAGAAACAATTAACCTGACAACTCATAAAGTACTCAGCACTCTGAAAACAAACAGAGCAGATTTCGTCAAATGGACATTTGACAATACCTTTAAACTCATTGCCAATCACTCCACTAATATCTGAATTGGAAAGATTATACCCTTTTCCAAAGGCATAAAAACAATGATGCTTATCAAACTTGGTTGTCTTTATACATGATAGTTGACCCCATTGTTCATCTTACGTGCAAAAATTAAAATACAAAAAAATCACTTCATCAATATAAAATCATTTAAATCGTAATATTTTTGAGCAATCAAGTGTTCCGGCTGATAGCTATGCTCGATATACACAAACACACATTGGAATCAGCTAAATCATATTTAGAGAATTCCTTGACCATTTAGAGGTAAATCAGGCAACTTGGTTGATATATGTATATATATATACACACACGCACATATATATATATATAAGATAAGCTATATATACATACATATAGGATAAGATATATATACATTTTATCTACATCCGGATCAGCTAAATCATATGTAGATAATTTCTTCACCCCTGGAGTACCTTCTTCAATGTGGAGGATACGCATAGAAGCAACCACCACCTAGAACTAGTGACTAACACATAATATAGGAAAATACATATTCACACATTTATATGTATACGGCCATCTTTATTTAGCCCCAGTCTTCATTTATATCCTTTATATCAATTAACAAACAAACAAATCCTAAATACATCTCAAATTAAAGCACCAAATACCAACCGATTCACTGGATCTCACAAAATAAACTTAACCAAATAATTTTTTTCCTTCTCATTTTTTGAATTCCTAATCAATCTATTAACCAACAAAAACTTTTTTATTATACCTTTATTATGATGGCTGTTCAGTGCCAAAATTAACCTTCGAAGACATGACAGTGATGGGCAAAAACACCGAAGATCTAGATATTTAACAAATACACCAAAACAAATCAGCAATCAAATCGAGTTTTTCACAAATTAAAAAGTCGTGCTTTTAATATCATCGTATTCAAGAGGAGATCAGATCGCAATTACACAATAGTCAGAACCAAATTCATACATTGTGTGCGCGTGTCTATATATACACATATATATAGATAGATAGATAGATAAAGAGAGAGATTTTACATTGATCTTCTGCTCTTCGAGATGAGCAGCAAGAAGCTCTTCTTGGGTCTGGGCAGTCATGGCGTCTAGATAGAGAAAAGGTGTAGAGATAAAACGTAAAAACCCTAAAACCCCGAGAAATGGAACGACACTTCAACACGAGCTAGGGTTTTTTTTATATAGACAGGGTTAGGTGTGCCTAAATTACACAGCTGCCATTGGGGTGATATGCCCTGCCCGACCCGACCCCGGTTCAGTACACTAAAAGCAATTCTAATTACAACCCAAATATATTACAATAATAATTTGTAGGTACCAAAAATAGAAAAATTATTTTGCAAGTAACAAGTATAATTAATTGGATAGTTCTTCGCTTACGTTTCTAAGGCCTTATTTGACATATATCTTCTACTTCTGGCTTTTTCCAGAAAAAAAGAGAAGCAGAAGTTGTTTTGAGAAGCCGGTACCCCAACTTTTTTAAAACGCTCTTCCAAGGTTCAGAAACTCTTCTAAAAATTTTGTCAAACACCGTTCAAAACAGCTTTTACCTCCAGGAAGCCAAAAACAACGTTTGAAAAACCAATCCAAACAGAGCCTAAGTCTATTTCATACGAATTATTTGAGTTTCGAAATTTACATTACATGGGTGAAGGCTAACATCCAATTCATTTAAACCCAATTACTTTTTCATCTAGAACTAATCTGGGACAAAAACCTCTTAACATTTTCTTCCACCCGAAAATCGCAACGATTGCGATTGGAACACCCTTCCTATCTACAATGACAGATCCAGAAAATCAGATGAGTGAGGACATAATTATATATAAGTAATTTTTTTGTAATTTTCAATGAGGGCATTATATAATTTTAATGGGCTTTTTATATAATTTCTGAATTTTATAGATATACAATACAAAGAAAAAAAAATCAATCCAATGTGTCCCTACCTATCTAGCCTTGGACTGGGACTGGGACTGGATGGGTGTGCCCAAGTGCTTGGCTTAACACCAAATTAAGGATTGCATCTTACTCAAATATTAATTGTAACAAGTAAGATATTTTACGGTTTAACTAAAAAATTTAAGCTATTATGTAAAGCTAACATCAGGTGAAGCCAATTAAGGCTAGAGAAGGCATTTGCCCCTCCTAATTGGCTCCTTGCCCCTTATATCTGCATAAGATATTTATTAAACTAATTCTTTTAATATACATTTATATTGTATATAATACACTGAAAATGCCCCCTCTCCTCCTAATTCTTCTTTATTTTCTCGTATGTTCTTTTTCTTCCTTTAATTTATTTTATTTTCTACATTATGTATGATTAAATCTCTATCCTAAAAATCATTTGTTCTAATTTTATTTCTTCAATTTGATCTTGTTTTATTCTATATATTTTTTTTTAACTTAAATCTCTTCTTCTTCCTTTTTATATTCTCATGTCCCTCCTCACGAAAATTTCTAACTCCACCCATGACTAATTTATAGCCAATCACTTTTTCATTTGGATCGATCTAAGACAAAGCTTCTAACAACAAAGGTAAAGGAAAACAAAAATTATAATAATATTCTACTCTTAAACCAAATTCTAATCCACTAGACAATGTCTTTGTGTAAAGATTAATTTCATCCCTACAGTATATATATTGGTAGAAACATTTATTGTTCCATTGTTTGGATATCAGTGTTCTAGACACAATAAAATGAACACGCACTACACATTCTGATTGCTAAATTGCTGAAGATTTCTGTAATCAAAGTTTATATTTTGTAACTATAACTCCAACTCTATTTCAGTTACAACTGTCCTCTACTAATAGGGTGGACTGAGGATCATGGTTCCCAGTTGCGTTTTTGGTATCGATGTAACAGATTCGGACAATATTGGCTCTAAAATGAGTATCGTATGAGTATAGTTGCTAATTAATGATATCGGCACTTTCCTAAAGTGTTAGGAACCCGGGAAATGGATATCATCATTCAATTCAATCACTGATTCATGTGTCAAAGCAAACAAAAGAATGAAATTGACCATTCCATTTCAATTTATTCTTACTCAATTTCCAACATACAGACCATTTCATTCTTTCCTACAAAACACAACACAAGGGAAATGGAAAACTTGTCACTATTACAATAAACATTTCATGATGAGCAGACCTAGAGAGTGCGCACGCGTATACAGAAGCAAGTTACAAACTACTTCCAACACTCTCATATCATGCATCCATTCGAGAACCTAAGGGGTACACAAGCTTCATCCATCGGTTCTCGAACTAAAACCACATGGTTTTAGAAATGAGAAAATGGCTTTTAAATAAGTTGTTAATAGATAGACTGCCATGTACAAACAACATTTAAAAAATGTCTTCCAAGATTGATCCATAAATTGCATGCTTCTATCAGGTTGGCCATCGACGGAACTGACGAATTTAGCAGTTTTTTATTTATTTATTATTATTTTACCCCTTTCAGAGGTTTATATATGCCGAACTGATCACGCAGCACTCAAGCAGTTCTCCCAACTCCCATATTTTGAACTGAAGCACCCTCCACCTCGCTGCTGCGCGTATTCTGAAATAACTGTCCGCGCGCAAACATCCCAAGTCTTCGCTATGTCCCCAAGTGACATGGGTTGTGAAAGGCTCCGGAGGGAGATGCTAAACTTTGATTTTGCCTTCAGCGAAAGATCTTCGTACTCCCTATTGCCATTAAATTGTCCAATCCAATTAAATTAGAAAGGATAAAGACATAAATATTTGGGCGCAACCACAAAAAATATGTTACAAGGGAAAACTTCTGACTTACTATCGTTAATAATCTTAATTCTTTATCATGCTGATATAAACTAATATGGGATGTAATTAAAGTCATAATTGAAATTTTAATCAGACCCATATTCAAAGATTGGAAGGTACCTGTGAGAGAAATAAACATCGCAAAATGGGATGACAGTCTCTCTATACATTAAAGGGCAACCAAGAAATAGAAAGAAGGGTAACCTCAAACTATAATAATAAGAATTTACAATATAGATGTTAAAGCAAACAACATTGAAATAACATGGACTTAAAGAGATGAATTTAATATAATTTGAGATTAGATGGTCGGATTTCTTATAAATGTGCAGAGATAATTCAATTAATGAAAATGAAAGACCCTGATGCTAATCTAACAGAGGTAGTGAATTCATTTAATATAATTCAACTTAATATAATTTGACATTAGAGCTTCGATTGAGAAGGGGTATGATATGATCGTATGCATGGGAAAATCAGGATTCAGGGGCAGTGAATTCATTTCTGTATTTTCACGGCGAAATTCTCAAAGTGAATGGGTCTCTAATTCATTTTTTCAATAGCTCACAAGGCTTGAGACAAGGGGTCCCGCTCTCTCCCTCTTTGTTTATCACGGTGATGGAGGCTCGCAGTTGGCTGACGAGGAGGGCAGTGGAGTTAGGCTTCATTAGGGGCTTCAAGGTAGGTAGAGATCAGCTATCAGATGGAGATCTCCCACTTGCAGATGGTAGCCTTGTTTCATGTGGTCCAGAGGTATCCCGGGAAATATCTAAGGTGTCACGTGATTTGGTTTCAAGCAGTCTCTGGCCTAACTATTAATGTGGATAAGAACATGTTGGTTCCGGTGGGGAATGCTATATAGATATCTACTATAAATTTATGCTTTAGCTGATGATCTTGGTTGTGGAGTTGGTTCTTTCCCTATTTCGAACTTGGGGTTGCCTCTAGGGCACCCTCAAGGAGAGTGGATAGGTAGGACCAGTGGTTGGTAGATTCTAGAGGCCCCGCGGAGTGGAAAAGGCTTTACTTATTGAACGCAGGGAGGGTCATCATGATGAAGAACACTATTTTGAGTCTTTCCACCTATTTCCTTTTTCTCTCTTTCAGATCCCGGTTTCCGTGGTCCAGATGATTGAAAGGCTTCAACATACTTCCTTTGAGGTGGTAAAGGGGAGAAATTCAAATACCATCTTGTTCTTAGGAGAAAGTTTGTTAGCCAATTAAATTGGGTGGATTGGGGATCAGGAGGTTGGTGCATTTCCATATGGCACTTTGAGGAAGTGGCTGTGGAGATTTTGCGTAGAGAGGCAGATGTTATGTCTCCCAACATATTTGGGGAAGAAGGGCAGATGGTGTTCTTAGAGGCGAGGACTCCACGAGAGGTGGGTGTTCATCCGAAAAGGGTAAGATGATCTTTAAACATATTAAATTGAGAATAAACAATGCACCTGTTTCTGGAATGAAATCTGGTATGGAGACCGCTCGCTGGCTTGTTCCTTCCCTAGACTTCTTCCTATTGCTATGCACCGGCCATGGTGGCTGACTATGCTTTGGTTTGATGGCGGGAAGATGACTGATGATGTTTGCTTCTCGAGGAATTTTCCAGACTTTGGAGGTGAAGTGTGGATGGTAGAGTGGTTAATTCCAGCAAGTGGGTTCTTTTTTACCAGGGGATCTTTCTACTGAGCCCTCTTGGATGTCCCAAAGCATTCCCTCCATTGAAAGGTAGTTCCCCTTTAAGGTGAGCTTTTACTAGTATACGCCACAAAAGGTGGTGTAACAAACGCACCAAAACACACGAAATCAAAACAAAAAAATAAGCATGCAACACAAGTCACAAAGATTTACAAGGTTCGGCACAAGTCGTGCCTAGGGATGGCAAAAAAACCCGCCCCGCCCCGTTAAACTAATCGGGGCGAAAAAAAATACCCGATTATAAACGGGGCGGGTATGGGTCACCCCCACCCCGTCCCGATTAACTGACCCGCCCCGCTTAATTAGTTATTTACTAAACTAACCTTATATATTTAACATATTACAAACATAACCCATATATATATATATATATCTTATCTATTGTTTTTGCTATGAATGAAGTTCATAAACTGTTTTTTATATTTTTTTTACATTTCAAAGTTAATGATTTTAATTTTTTACATTTCATCTATTATTTTTGCAATGAACGAATTTCAGAAATTGTTTTTTATAAAAAAAAATTATATAAAAAAGGGAAAAAAATTATATATAATCGGGTCGCGGGGCGGGGATAACCGGGTATAGGGCGGGGCGGAAAATAAAAAAAATAATCGGGGACGGGGCGGGGAATACCCGCCCCATTGCCACCCCTAGTCGTGCCTATGTCCTTGGCGGAGATCCGGCGAAAGTTTTCACTATGCAAGAAACAGGAGATTACAAGTACAACCACAAGAAACCCTAGCTTTCTCTCTCTACTACCATATTTATAACAGGCTACAAAAGAGACTAAACAGACTCACCACCCATAAGAGAAAAACGGGTCAAAAAATTTTCCCCAGGGGCTCAACTGGGTCACGACCCGAATCCAAATTCGGGCCATATCATCACAAAAAAGTATACTATTTCACCCACCCATATAGTGACAAGTGAAGGTTCAAAGATATTCACCATGCCTCTTAAGTTTTGTATTAACCGGATAGTTGCTAAACTGGAATTCTAATATAGTATACAATAATACCATCTAATAAGGGAAACACAGTTATATACATGTACAAATCAGTAAATGAAGTATTGTTATCATTAATTAATATAAGGGAGGAAATGAAATCGAACATAACAGGTACCATGGGATATAATAAATAGATAGATGATAAATAAATGTTTTGTTTGCTTAAAAAATAGGGGAAACTATGCAAGCACATTGTCGCCGATGCATGTGCGTGTTCTATCCCACATCAATTGTGTACTAGGTGGTGTCAAAGAAAAACCCACAACTTGACTAGTCGGGTGTGGAACGGGTCCATTTTGATAGTGGTATTGTAGCCAACATGGTAGATTCTGTGTATACCAAACGATCTTGGGGTTAACAAAAGAACATGGAGAACCCTGTATAGTAGAGTGGGGAACAAGCCCACACATAGCTGTGTGCTGTCCCATAATGGGCGTGCACTGAGTGGTCTTGGATTCAATGAATGAGTGCAGAATCCCCTCATGGGACCACTCCTTTTGGGTGTGGAACCAGCCAATAGTGACAACATGCTCAAAAGGTTGAAAAGACTATACAAGAACACCAAATTTCAACGTTTCCTTACCTAGTTTCAATCAGGAACTTGTCTAGAAGTATTGGGGAGCAGTTGGGATAATTTGTGGGAACAAGCAACCGCAAAGGCTGAATTGGAGACTGCACAACAATAGAACACAAAGTAAATACAACAAGAGAAGGATAGAGCCATAAGGAGATAAATGGCAGTGTTTAAAACTCACCATCTGTGCAGAAGCATACTGTGACTTTAAGTTTGGACCGAGAGCCACGGCACTGAAAGAGCACTTAACAATGGTCCCTTCACCACCTTCAGTAGAAGCTGCTGCAGCAGTTAGATCGGCATCTTCATCACTGATATCTACCACTGTATCTATAAGTTGCTGATTAATCTCCCTTATCTCTTCCAAAAGGGCATGGTTTGCCTACAAACAGGCGAGACATTATTTTTTACACTGAAGAACCCAAATCACAGTATGGGTAAAAGTTAATGGGCGTAGATCTTAATCAGTTCATATGTACAGGTCCAAAATAAGGAAGAAGAGAGAGAGATAATGGGAACAAAAAACATATATACCCTGGCATTAAATGTAGAGAGAGAGAGGAATAGGGATGTTCACATTAACAAAGAAAATGGAGGAAGGTTTCTCCTACCTAGCGCTGAAACAACTTACGAAAGCATGTTGCATAACTCAAATTTAATTGCCATATGATTGCAGTCAACCAATGAGCTAATTGTAACTCCCAATGATACAAAAGATAAATGAAAATTCAACAATCGGATATTTTTCTGGAGTATTGGACATATGTCCAGGCGTATCCTGTGTGCATTGATACTAGACACTGTCTGGCCACAACACCTTCTAAGAAGTATCAGTGCTACCTAGCACAAGGGTACACCCATGTCTCTTGCTCTTGAACATTGTTTTCCCATCTTTATAATTTATTCAACTTCGTTCAGGGAAACCACTATTACGTACGGCATAATATGCAACTGTAATATTATAGGGGAGTTTCCAGATTTTCTTTTTCTTTTTTCTTTTTTCTTTTTGTTTTTGTTTTCCCTTTCTTTCTGTTTCTGTTTTGTTCTTATAGTCGGTACTAAAATAACTCCAACAATTGCAAAATACTCAAAAAGATAAAGGAGAAACCACGGAACACTGGGCTGAGCAAGTGCGTGGATAGCATCCAATTTAAACCCAACAAACAGTTCTATACTATGAATACATCTCAGTATAGTGCATATTCAACAGTGGTTACTATCTTTGTGGAAGAAAGAACGAGAAGAAATTATACCTCAATTTTAGGCCTCTTTACACTTGATGTTGCAGTAGACTCTAAGTCAGACACTTCTGAACCAGCCAACCGTTTGTAACTATCATTTACGCTTCCAGCAGATGATACGACACTTAAGGGCATTGCACTTGTGTGACGCCTCATTTTCCTTGTTCCGGTAGTTGCATCTTGTGTAATGAAATTTCTTGCCTGTATACGACACTTTGTCATAGCAACTAAATCTTCACCAACTGCAGCTCTAGATCCATTACCTGGTGCTGATCCTGCTATCCTATCAATCATACTTATAACTGAGCCAATGTCACTAACTGATGCACTCAATGATCCTGGTGACATTGACTTTACCTAAAAAGGTAATAGGCACCATAAGATGGAATCATTCAGAGCAAATAACTAAAGGATAATTAGTAGAAACTATAGCACACTAACCACTTTCAGTAAGCGTTCTAGAGGCTGTTCTGAAACACTTGACTTGCCAGAAACAACTGTTGAGGCATTACCATGATTGCTATCGGGACTAGTGAACTCTGCAAGCAGAGGTGAGGCTGATATCCCAGGAGTTCCAATAGCAAGGGATTGCGGTAACACCAGTGCACCAGTTGTTTGTTGATGTGCAATATTCCCCGCATTGGAGAGCGATGAAATCCCAGGGTTAACTTTTTCAGACTCCCCTGGCATGGGAGACGGAGCCAGGGGAGTTGAAGGAGAGGGGACAACAAAGGGTGAGTTTGCAGATTGCAAAGGGGTTCCAGATTTTGTAACAGATGACGGAAGATTTTGCTGGTCAATCTGCGGGGAAGAATGTTGAGGAATTTGAGGAGATGCAGCCTGCAGAAGTTGCGGGGAAGAAATCGGGAATGGAGAAGACTTCAATTGTTGATGGTGATAAGCTGACCGCTGGCTTGCTGAGTGATGTTGCTGAAGCATTTCTGACTTAGGACCCATTTGCTGTCGCGTCTTCAAATCATTTACATCACTCATCTGATGAAGCTGTGTGATTTCTTGTGCCTGCAACTGTGCAGGTTGCTGAAGCTTAGGTTGCTGAAGCAATTGCTGCTGCTGCTGCTGCTGTTGATGCTGCTTCTGTTGCAGTAACTGTTGTTTTTGTATCAATTGTTGATGCATCTGGCGCTGTTGATACTGCTGTTTCAATTGCTGGCTCTGTAGCGTCTGCTGTTCATGCTGTTGTTTTAGATGCTGATGTTGAAGCATAGATGAATTTGATTGAAGGGGACTGAGGTTCGATTGTAGCGCATTCATCCCGCTATGTGATGGTAGGGAGTTAATATTTCCCTGTTGGGGAGCACTCACAGGATTTTGTTGTAGAGATCCCACAGCAACCTGCTGTAGTGAATTCAGTGGATTTCCTTGGCCTGAATCCATACCGGAAATAGGCTGCAGTGGGTTTATCATGCTCTGCTGTGCACTTGAAACCCCAGATAAATAAGATAAAGAATTATGTTGCATATTCGCCATGTTGTTTTGCTGCATTGATGCAACAGAACCCTGCACATTCATTGACTGCATCTGTGTGTTCATTTGGTTTTCATGTGGTTGCACTTGAGTAATTTGAGATTGTGGCTGCTGTGATTGCTGCATGGAATGCATATGAGGTGGGGGAAGTTGCTGCCCTTGCTGAAGTGCAGAACCAGGCTTCCGTGGCCTATTTGAATTAAGAAAATTGATAATTTGCTTCTCATACGAAACCAACTTGTCTTTGTAACCAGGTACAATACTGCCTTTTGGAACTTGTAAGAACATTATAATGCGCTCCAGCATAGTCTTGAATATTTTGAGCTTTTCAAGCTGCTCATTCTTTGGCTGCTGAGGATGGGTATCATGCTGCAAAATAGTAAGAAATCAAGTGTATATGAAGAACTAAAAGAGTTGTTAACTGCCAACTAACTTTTAGAATAGATGGTTGTTAACATGGTATCAGAGCAGGAAATCCTGTGTTTGAACCTCACCGTCAACCATATTTGAAAATTTGTTATTTCACGTGTTGGACCAAAAAAGAAGGTCACGGGTGAAACAACAATTTTTCAACAAAGGGTGGTGTCGAGGTTCAAACACAAGACCTTTAGCTCTGATACCATGTTAACTACCAACTACTCTAAGAGCTTAAGCTTTTAGAATAGATGGTTGTTAATATGGTATCAGAGCAGGAAGTCCTGTGTTCGAACCTCACCGTCACCCATATTTGAAAAATTATTGTTTCACGTGTTGGACCAAAAATAAGGTCACACGTGAGAGGGCGTGTTGAAGGATTAAATATTTAAGTTACATCCTCTCTAACAACTAAAGCTTTTAGAGTAGTTAACAAGAGTCAATATTGAGAAGTCAAACACTTTCTCCCTTCTTTTTCTTTAATATAAGATCAAATTCAGATGGTACAGAAGAGTTCCCATAGGATATCACACTGCCTCAAACCCTATATCCCCTACCCGACCGCTTAATAATAGTCCCACCACCTAACATAAATTGATAATTGTCGATTGGAAGTTATGCAAGGACATTAAATTCAAAGGATGTAGATTGATAATTTACCATCTGCAACTTTCCAGCAATCTTCTGGTACATATCATTTATTTCAGGCAAGTACATCTCTTTCATGCCTTTAATCTGCAAAAAGAGCGGAAAGCTTCAAAATTTCAGGTACCATAGAGATAAATCTACCGTTTGCAGAAAACTAAAGTGCAAGTCATAAGAACTTTTTTCTTCTACCACATTCTTTGGCATATCAATGCATTTTTTTTGTACTTGATAATCTCCCAAAAAAAGGAAAACAGTTACCAGAGAAGGGCATAAGAACAATGGGCAGTTAACTTAATGGTATAACCTCTGCTCCCTCCAAGGGGAAGCAAGAAATTCCAGCCCTGTAGTGGGCAATTTGTGAAATGTGTACGTGAGTACTTGACTGATCGAGATTGAAGAGGGAGGGGGGGAGAAAACCAAATATTTATCCATCATGCACGAAAGTCAGGCAAGCTGGTTACATCTATTAATGCCATAAATGAAGCAAGCCAATCAAAAACAGTCTAACCTATCCTAGGGTGTATTTTTACATGACTGCAAGGTTACAATATCATTTCTAAGTGCAAGAACTATTAGTCATCCCACAACAGGAGCAGGGCAGATGATACCATAAACATGCTGTCCTTTTGCCCAATAATATATCTTAAAAGCTGAACTCCGCATATAGGATGCCAGAGTGGAGTGGTGGATCGGCCATGGCTGAGTTGCTGAGAACGATTAAGTCTGCGGATGGAGCAGAGATGGTTGACGGGGTTTTGGTGGTAAAAGAGAAATACCATCAACAATATATGTGTGTGTATTTTAATTGACGCTCGGCGCCGGGCATGGGAGATGGCAGTAATGATGACAATAAAAGGAAAAGAAGTACTAAAAATTGGTAGGTTCTGATACCATGGTTAACCACCCAACTACTCTAAAAGCTTAAGTTGATAGATAGAGAGGGTGAAAACTTAAATGTTTAAATCCTTCAACACATTTTAATATCTTTCTCCTTTCTAGCTAATTTACATGTTACAGTAGGAACTATCATCAGTCATAATGGAACCAAGTACTTCCTAACATGGAATCTGAGTGTCATTTTCAATCCTTACATAATACTGACACAACCATGTTTTCTCTTAAATGTTCAACATCACAAGTAACTTCAAAAAAAATATATATGACTATGGTTTTTATAATATCAATAACAATAAGGACGATGCTATAGTACCTTTTGATAGACTTCCTCTTGCCAATCGCCAGGGTTTGCATTTCCTGTCTGAGCTGTGGAATCCAAAGAAGCTGCATCACAAATATCAACATGTGCAACTGTCACCTAATTAAGTATCAGTTTGCTCGAGAAATTTAGAAGCAAAACATAAGTAGCAAGACTTGTAATATGCAGCAAGCGGAAATTTTTTTACAAGTCCAGCCTTGTAGCTGCTGTTTACCAAAATTCCAAAACATTGAGAAACCTTTCCAGAAAAAAAGAAGCTTGATTAAGCAGAACATTCTTTATTCTATTATAAAGTAAAATAGAGCTTCCTTCAACTCAAGGAAAATCAGGTCAACACAAGAATAGTTACTAGTCAAGAAATCCATGAAGTGATCTTCATGAAAATCTTTTGTTGGTTTTCCCGACTTCCTGATAGGTTCTATTCTGTGTGCATGTTGCCTGGTGTTCCCTCTTTCTCTGTTTCTCTGTTGTTTGGTAGGATATGTTACTCTAATGCTTTCTCCTATTTAGTTTGGTATGCCCATACTTGCCCTCAATTTCTCCTGGGGAGTGCCCACCTTGTAGTTTTACAATGCCTCTCTTCTTTCCCATTCAAACAATATGGGAAGGGAGAGAACAGAATATACACCCCCCGTTTCAAGGCAATGTAACTGAAAGCTCTACTTAAAAAGAATGGGAAAGGATTTTTGTTTGTTTACAAAAACATTTGTAGGCCTACCAGAGATATATTTCAAATTAACTTGAACTCAAAGGCTCTAAAACAATCCTTCTGATGTTGAACACGAAAATATTATGTATTCTCTGTTCCACATTGATCAAGTCACCTCATACTTGGCCTACCAAGAACAATATGTGTCACGTTATTTCACCCCATCTAAAATCATTAAAAGCTTCTTGAGAAAGAAAAAAAAAAAGACAACTGCAAGTTACCAAAGTAAAAAATATTCTATCCAAGACACTTTGTAAAAGTTGTGGGTAAAAGGATTAGAAATTTTAGACACATGCAATAATAAGCTTTGAGCTCAAGGCCCCGTTTGGAAACCTTGTTTTCGTTTTTGTTTTTGTCCTCTCGAGAACAAAAAACATTCTTGTTCTTGTCCTTGTTTTCTACTTTAAAAAAAAAAAGCACAATTTTTGTTTGGGACAAAAAAACGAGTCTTCTTCTTCTCGACCTCCATTCTTCAGTATTTTTTCGTCTCTCTCTCTCACATACACACTTCTCTTTACCGCCTATAAACCCATTACTGCAAATGATCTCTCAATCTCACTTTCTCTCTCTAAATCCCAAAACCCTTATTTGGTGGTGAAAGGTGGGGGTGGTGAAAGGTGGGGGTGGTTGAGGGTGGAGGTGAAGGTGGTGCCGATTGCAGAATTGTTTGGGAAAATATTTTCACATTTTTTTTATTTTTTATTTTGGAAAATCCTAAAAAGAACAAAAAAAACAGGTTTTTATTGTTCCCTTATTTTTTCTACTATTCACGAAAACACTTTCCAAATTGAGAACAGAACAAACAGTAAAAATGGTTGCCAAACACGTTCTGTTCTCATGAACAGTGCCAAAAAACAAAAACAAAATAGAAAACACCCTTTCCAAACCCACCCCAAGTTTCCGCGACAAATAGAATCTGAAAATAAGATATCTTGCCAATCTTCTTCCTCAACTCTAGGAACTACAACCAATTAATGATGGAGATAAATAGAACATTTTCTCCAGTATCCTCCAAGTCCTTACGTTTTATGTCGAATAATCACAGGAAATCTCCTTATCCTAGCCAATTTATTAATCTCTGGCTCTTCTTCCCGTTTCATTCAAATATGTAATCTTCCTTGGACAAATTGACATGCCATGTACCAATCTCCTAACATCTGAAGCACTTGTTAATCTTCCACTTCCCTTTCTATCCATGAGACACTTTCTTTAAGATCAGCCATGGCGAAGAAAACAATTTGGGAACTATTGGTTGCTTTAAAAGCTGCATCAATGCTACCTTTAGGCTTTCAGGATCTCCCAAGGTCTTTCTTCCTAATACAATGCAACCCGAAAATAACATGCCCAATACCACATATTGCTGGGCAAACAACTTCCTCCTCATATTACCATATGCGGCAGTAAATCTACCAAGCGCTTACCCTTGGGCTCTACCATTTAACTCCAACTCTTTGATTCACTAAATTTTTACACATATTCTGCCACTGACATGCTTCCCTGTGTTGGATTATAAGTAGATCGCCTAACATGATAATTCTGCTGTAAACCTAGCCTAGCCTTCATTTCTTGCCAGGTGCCAGATTGTCCCAACCTCCAAAAATCTCATTTATCACCAGTCACAAAAATTCTGCTGTAAATCTCACTCGACCATCATAAGTCATTTCCATAACAATCAAACAAGACTCAATTAAAACAACCTCCCACTGTCCATACCTTCCTAGTTCGTGTCTGGGTGGGACTTTTTTTTTAAGTAAAATTTTGGAGGATGATTTACAGGATTTTCCACTAACCATGAAGGTTGAAAAAAATAATTTGTGCCATAACTACAGCAAAGTTTAACCAAAATAAAGAAACCATTTGTCATGAAATGAAGAATATGTTCAGTGTAATGTATATAGTCAGGATATTCAACTCTAATCTTAATTACAAACAAACTACCACAGAAAAATCTAACAATTTACTGCTGAGGCTTTGACACAAATTAACCAATAAATAATAGATTAAGCCTACTCTTAGTTGAAATATCAGAAATGACGAAAGGTAAAAATCTTTAAGAATGAGATTGGAATGAGGAAAGGTAAATATAATTAAGAATAAGGATCAATAAGGCGTGTATAATGAGGCAAAAATACACATATTTAAAGTTCCATGACTAAAAATGACATACTTGATGGCGTCTCTGGCATGGCTCTTTGTGATTGGAATAGCTGCTTCTGTTGATCAGCCACATTGTGCGTTTGAAGCAAGGGACCTGATGTTTGAAGTCTCTGCTGCATATCTTGTTGTAATGGTGTTGTCTGCTGTTGCAGAATTTGTCCTGATTGTGATTGAATCTGTGACATCAATTGCTGCTGCAGTGGCCGTGCTTGTGGCTGCTGACCCTGGGTTGGCAACAATGTAGTCAAATTCTGCTGGGATTGTTGCTGCACTGGAACCTTAGACTGTTGCAGCATATGTACTGAGTGCTGATTAGTCTGCAGGCTAGAGTTACCCGACTGAGTGCCTAGTAATTGCTGTTGTTGCTGTTGTTGCTGCTGCTGCTGCTGTAGTGCAGCAACATTACTTTGAGTGCCCAGCTGCTGTTGATGCATTTTTGAGAGGTTGTTTTGCTGATTCATTAACTGTTGCCTTTGCAGGTTTGAAAGATTATTCTGCTGGCTCAGAAACCTCTGCTGCTGCTGATGCTGCTGCTGCTGATGCTGCTGCTGCATTTCAGGAATGCTGTTTTGTTGAGTAATTAGCTGATTCTGCTGCATGTTTGTAGCATTTGACTGCTGCCCTATTAGCTGCTGCTGTTGTTGTGTTGGTAACATTGACTGCTGCTGCTGCACTGCCGTTTGCTGTTGATGAATAATGGAACCCTGTGGCGGTTGTTGTTGCCTGAAATTTGATTGTGGATGTTGCTGAAGCACAGGTTGTGTTGATTGTTGAACGGAAGTCTGCTGATTCTGTTGAAGGTTAGATAGTGGAGCTGATTGCATGACAGAAGGTGGCATAACAGATTGTTGAGGAGACTGCAACTGAGTTGATTGTAAAAGGTTTTGTTGTTGTTGCTGCTGTTGCTGCTGCATGTGAGATTGCATGAGTGAATGTGTGCTATTCCCCTGTGGGAAATTCGGCTTTAAAAGCTGCTGTTGCAACTGTTGTTGCTGGTAAAGGTAATTCTGTGGATTCTGAGACTGCTGCTGTTGCTGGTGGGGAACAACTTGCTGCCTTCCTTGCATTTGCCTCTGCGTATTGGCATAAATATTAGAAGGAACCCCTTGCCCCATTGAATTTCCCATTGAGTTCTGTGAAACCCCAGAGATACTTTGAATGTTCTGCAAGTTGGAATTTTGACCAACAGCATTTGGCATGGTGGTCTGATTTAGACCGGTAACAGGAGGTAGTGCAGGTGTCAAACTAGTGGAACCCTGTACTGCAGTTGCTGCCATATTATTCTGGGATAATAATTGTTGGCGTACTTGAGCCTGATTGGTCGCCATTGGAATAGGAAGTGGTTGCCCTTGATTGGTAACTTGGGACTGCATGCTGTGAGATGCTGCTTGAAAAATAAATGAATAAATAAGAGAGAGAGGGAGATATTTTCTCCTGCATAAAGGCATATTATGTTTCACTCATCACCTGGATCTGGAGGATTTTTGCTATTTGTGGCAGCGTTGGACGTAAGAGGATTAGCCATGGTATTTTGTGATTTGTTCTCCATCGTCAACATTTTCAGAGATATCTTTCTCAAATAATCAGACTGTAATTAAAAACTAAGAGAAATTAATCTCTTGAATAATACATAACAATAAACCGAACCATTACTCATAACAACATGAAAGGCAAAACACAGATTATATTCATAGACCAGAGCGTAAATTGCAATTGCAACTTGCAAGATATAAAGGTTAAGAGAGGCAACATGGCGATATACCTGACTTGTTGCAGCAGTATAGATCTTTTCCTCAAACCGAACAGCAATTTTCTTAAGTTCTTGTAGTCCCTCTTGTCCAGAAAAGGGAAGATGCCTCTTCAATGTCTCCATTCTACACACGTCAAACATTACATTTAAAATGTTAACCAAATAGAACTACTAGTAGAGCATCATATTGATAATCGGCTACTATTAGCTTCAACTGATTAATGGGATGTAACTGAAGTACTTATGTACTAACGCGCAGCCTGACATGTGGCCAGACTTAACCCATGAGAACTCAAAATCATTTGATATAGTCCATGTTACATGGACTTGTATACGTGGCTGGGCACAGAAATGTATCTATTCGTCGAACGTGTCAATCTGTCAACAGAAGGACACTTGAACACTACTGTCACTTATATAGTTGTTTTAGTTTGATTTTTATTGCAAACAAAGTTTCAACAACCCGTAAAGCTCAATATAGACGTTTAACTCGTTTTTAACATCATGATATAGCAATTGCATGATTGGTTATGCTTCTTAATGTCTCCAATTTAAAGTGTTGGGTACCATCCCCTACCCATATCCAAGCAACAAGGCGCATATCCCCTACCCATATCTAATCAATTATGTGTCAGGCACAGTTACCTCACTACTTCTGAAATGCTCATGTGAGACAGGATTAAAGTAATAATCATCAGGGAGGTGCCAGAATATGAACATGGAACAACCTAATACCAGGTTCACATTTGATTGCTCTAAGAGATTACACAACTATCAAATTAGCTTTATTACATTTATGCTCAACACTTTAAAGCACGAACCATTTCCTTGAAACAATTTTAAATGTACAACACACAATAAAAAAATTCAAAAGAAAAAGAACACCAAAAAACTGCAGAAACATTGTGCTAGTATTGCTCTGAAGTCACAATCAAAAAACATTTTTGGAAGTCCTCTAGAATTTAGAAGATAACACTGTCTCAGCAATTTAACACTACTGACTTTTGGTCCATGTCACAAGAAATATATAAAATATCTAACATGTCTGGAACACCAAAACATGAGAAACAACAGTTACAGACCAAATTTACTAGAGATTACAGTTCCATTTACAATTACTAGCCCCCTCATTAAATTCATGCAAGTGCTTGTCTACAAGAGTGTGCTTGGTATTATTATAAAGATCACTTGTACAAATTCTGTCAAAACAAAAGATCAAACGACAGAAAGCAACATCAACGTTGGGATAAATTTTCATAATGGTATAACAACTTCTTTTTTATCCTCTTTCCTTTTTAATTTCCATTTTTTTTTTTGGATAAGTAGATATTGAGGCTTTTACTTAGTTCTTTCTCTAAAAATAACTATATAGGGTTATAATTATTTTTAAGAATTTTTGGAATAGAAGGAATCTCAGTTCTACTGTTACTTAGTATCCCATAAATCTTTTCTTGGAATGAAGAAATTTAATTACATAAGTTCACTGCCTCACTCTAACCCCATTTAGCTACACGGAGTCCAAGTGGTTTTCTATAGTTTTTTCCTTTTCGCTACTATTGGTTTCTCTCCCTCTTATAGATCTGCTTAAGGAATAATTACTTGAGTAAGAATCTTTCATTTGGAGTTTTGCACTAACGCAAACCAACAAAGCATTGGATATGGACATGGATTACACATACAACATGATACAGACACTGCTATGGCACATATATAAAAAATATAGGCAGTTGGCACGACAGATATACATCGAAAAAAGATAAGAAACATATGATAAAATAATTAAATTATTAAATAAAATTCTTTGCTAATCCATCATTAATGTAATCACTAATTTGGAGCATAGAGTTGGATCTATTGCTTTTCTTAGAATTTGCACTATTTTTTTAATAAGCCGAATGAAGTTATTAAATTGTATTAGAGCTCCTTTTAAAGCAGTGTGTCGTAAAAGTGTCTGAATGTGTCTCCGTCATGGCTGAACTGTTTATAACCAAGAACAAAATCATCCAGATTTCAAGACACTCCTACTTGTGTTCCACACAACTCCCTATCCGACACAACCATGACACTCCTCGAGGAATTTGTGAATTTCCTAGACGCGAGTGAATTCAAGGGACAAATAGAAAATTTTAAAGCATAACTACGACCAAAAGAAGAAGAAAAAATCTAGCACTCAGAGAAATAGCAACATAATTTACACTAGGTTACCTTGATCTAAATATTTTCTGAAATAATAAATGTTATTCCATATTTTGAAGTGTTTGGTTGATAGTTCAAGATGTTCATCGCAAAATGTTGGATAAATTACAATTTCACCCCCTCTTGCTTGGACTTGTTACAGTTTGACCACCCGTATTTTGGATATTTACAGTTTCCCCCCCTCATAATCATTGGCATTTAATTCCGGTGACTGGTAAAAGGAATTTCCAGTTCTATCCATGTTATTTTATTTTATTTTTGTGAAGGGCAAAAGGTCTTTACAAGAATTGAGGGCCAATATAATCATTTCACCTTTTAAAAATGAGATTACGTCAGCGTTGATCGATGTTGATTGTGCCGGAAGTTTGCGAGAGGGGGGAAAAATGAAACCAAAGTATGAACAGTAAGGGATGTATAGTAATTGTCCATATTAGATGGGGTCAAATTGTAACAAGTCCAAACAAGATGGGGTGAAACTGAAATTTACCCCAAAATGTTTGACAATTAAATTCATTCAGTTAAACTAGATTCTCATATGGACAAACAAGTTATATGCATAAAAACAAAGGATATATACAAGCATAGTACATATATTATGGGTTCGAACCCGGAAACAACCTCTTCATGCAAAGTAAGGTTGTGTAGATCTAACCATTCCAGACCTCGCAAGGGTGAGAGCCTCATGATTTGGGCAAGCCCTTTATTCTATACTATCTACTTGCCAATATATCTACTTCTGTATATATTAAATAAAATGCTCATATTTTCATCCACGTGTTTCTTATTAGTGTACATACTAAACATATACTTGCCAACACCAAAGAACAGCCACACTTTAAACACAAAACTGGAATTACAATTCATGGAGATTTCTCCCAAAGGAGAAGCACATCGGGTGAAGAGTGGATTTGTTTACAACGCAGTAGCTTGGATGCTCGAGCGGAGAGTTTGATGCAAGTCTGTGTGAAAAGATAAATTAGGGAGTTCTAGACTCTAGAAATGTTGACTTAATTTAATTTTTTTTTTTTCAGAGTAGACTGGATTTACGTAGATTATGTTTTTCACATATCATCTTGCAGTTTCTTGATTTACTTCTCATGCTTTGTAATGCTCTCAATTAATGCGCGGCTTACTTTATTTGCTCTCTAGTTAGTTTACCTTTCTGTCATTATATTTGCTAGAATTCAAAAGCTAGTTAAAATTACTTTATTGAGCAATTCGACAAATTCACTTCCCTCTAGATCTTAATAATTGGCCTTGCACTTCTTTCTACATTAAAACCTAGAGTTATGGGTTTGCTAAGAAATTTAGAACCTAATAATGTAAGTCAAAAATTTCGTAGTAGAAATTTCCCATATTGTAATGTAATCATAAACGTTGAGTGAGCAACCTACAAAATAATAAGTGAGGTGAAATGAAGTGTGTAAACAAGCTCGAAGAAGATTCTACATTAAAGAAAACAAAGCTCAGCTTCAAAAGTTCATGATCATCCTCCAAAGTACAAGGATGTTATCTTGTCAAGACTAAAGGTCCAAAAGGCAACCACGCACCCATGCTATCAACTTCTCATCATCAAAGTTCATGCATTCATGCCTAAATGCTAATACCTTTCACTTTGCAGGGTAAAACCAAATGGTTTGTTTATTTACGAAATATACCGTATATATTAAAGATTATATACCTGCTAAGTGAAGCAAGACCTGCAATTAAATATTCATATTACTATTAAACGGTTCAAGATCCATATTAAAGATCCAACTGTTCTCAAAGGTGACCATACTTCAAGCAAAGTGTTCCGACCTTATGAGCCTCGAGCCTAGGCACTCGCCTTTGGCAATAACAAGAGCAATCTGATATTAGATTTAACTACTAGACTTTGTTCATAATCCATGGGATTATTGCATTGGTTTCATGCATGTAGCATACCAGAATAACTTCTGAATCTTCAGCAATAAACCTTGTCTACTTGATCTTATATTGGGAGCCTGAATTGCATTTGCTGGTAAATTAAATGCTATGTGCAGTATGTGCTCAGTACCCTTGTCATAAGAAAAAAGAAGATGGATGAAAGCATCTGTAGTTTGTCTTGTCCACAGTCATTACTGCTTTCTGATATCACAAATCTGAAACTTTTTGGTGGAATTGGGTACTAAGCCTAAAAGCAGAATGGTCCATTCACAAAATTGATTGATGTAAAAAAGTAGCCATTAGTATAAAGTAGGCATCATACACAAGAAAAACTCTTACACTTCAAGGAATTTAAGTTACTATCTTGATGGATTCAATTCACCAATAAAGGAGAAGAAAAACAAAGAAAAAACATATTGCAATACATATGCATTAAATTGCCCCCCAATGTGTTCTATACTAGGCATCTACTGTCATCTTATCATCAATACAGCAACTGAACTTTTCCGAAATTCGGGCAAGATTAGTTTCCTAATTAGGAGCATAATTACTGCTTTTTATATCTGTATTCCAATTGCAATCATCCTTTGGAATGTGAAATAAAGAGTTGAATCTTCTTGGTCTTAGAGATTTAGCTTAAACTATCCCTTATATTTAATGACCAGTAATCTATCTAGGAGCCTGGCTAACACTATGCATTTTTCCCCACCCAAAACGACAAAGAGGAATCACTGCCAGTATTTATTCATGCCCTCTATCTTAATACTAGATAACTGCAAAATTCATTGCAAACTCTAATTATGTAACGACAAAACCACATGTTTATAGGAATTTGTACCATGAACTATCAATGCTAAAAGAAAGAAACCCAGTACTTCAAAGAAAATACATCTGTTTACAAAGCATATTTCTCATCACCCAAAGAAAAAAAATTCCCTTTCTACACAAATTAACTAAAGTTGCATTAGAAAGCTTTCAACCTTAAACGCATCCTGAAATTACAAAAAAGGTTGCAAGGGCCCAGGGACCTTAGACCGAAAATCATATATATATATATATATATATATATCCAAATGGATATATGAACTAACAAAGGCTGTAAGCACTAAGAATTTCCAAATGGTCATATACCAATCATGTATGAATATATGTATTCAAATGCCTTTGAAATTTTGATTCAAAAAAAAAAAAAAAAAAGCGTACATCTTGTTAACAATCCTTTGACGCGAATCAGGTTGAAGCTGAGTCCTCCAATCGCCGGCATCCATAGGAGGTTCACCGCCACCTTGTGCAGGTCTCCAGTTATTGGTGTCCATAACGACCTAATCTAACAACCCAAAACAATCACAATTCCACAATCAACAATCAATCTATGTGTATATATAGAATTGTGTATATAGATGTATGTATATACCTTGAAGACGATCCAAGTCAGATGACAATCAGAAATGAAACCCTAGATCGGTCATTCAGATAACACTGTTCATGATAGAGAGTGTTTTCTTCTACAAATTCACCAAATCAGAGAGAAATTTATTAGCCAAAACAAAAGGAATATTTCAGCTTTATATTTATTTAACGTTGAAAACGATGTACTTACACACGAATTTAAATACAATAATGTAAATATATATATATATATATATATAATCGCGTATAAACGCGTTGTTAGGAACTTAATAGGAAAGTACAAGTACAGATTAGATTGCCGAACTGTGTCTGGGGCCGGACCGGACCTGTTTAACTGAACCGAGTTATAAATCAAAGGGAAAATTACATAAACTACCCCTGAACTATGACATAATTTCATGCGGTACCCCTTACATTTCAATAATATCATAAACTACCCTTAAAACCACCTCCGTTATAACACTTAGCCCCTTCCGTTAAAAGTCAACCCCTTCCGTTAAAAGTCAACGACGGAAAATTTTATTTTTGGTCAATAAAGCCTATTTTTTGAATGAACTTCCAATTTTGCCCTTATATATGCATGTTCCAATTTAACCCTAACTTTTTTTACCAAATTTCCCTCACAATTTCATTTAAAAAAATATAAAAAAATTTTTTTGTGAAAAATACATATTATGTTCCAAAATATGAAATTTTTTTGCGAAAAAGTATATATTATGTTCCAAAATATGAATTTTTTTCGAAAAATAATTTTTTTGCAAAAATTATATATTATGTTCCAAAATATGAATTTTTCGAAAAAAAATTTATATTTTGGAACATAATAAATATTTTTTTGCAAAAAACTATTTTTCAGAAAAAAAATCATATTTTGGATCATAATATATATTTTTCACAAAAAAATTATTTTTTGAAAAAAAAATTCATATTTTGGAACATAATATATAATTTTTGCAAAAAATTTATTTTTCGGAAAAAATTTATTTTTCGGAAAAAATTCATATTTTGGAACATAATATATACTTTTTTGCAAAAAAAAATCATATTTTGGAACATAATATGTATTTTTTCACAAAAAAAATATTTTTCAAAAAAAAATCATATTTTGGAACATAATATTCGCAAAAAAATTATTTTTCGAAAAAAATCATATTTTCCGAAATATATATATATATTTTGAAATTTATACTTTTTAAGAAAAATATAATTTATAGAATCTTTTTATTTAAGTTTTTGGGGTTTAAACTAATATTGATGTTAATGGAATTTGCTAAAACATTGATGTTTGTGTTTTTTGGAACAAGCAATTTTAATTTTTATATTTTTTTAAATGAAATTGTGAGGGCAATTTGGTAAAAAAAGTTAGGGTATTTAAATAATTTTATATATAAAAGTAAGGGTTAAATTGGAACATGCATATATAAGGGCAAAATTGGAAGTTCATTCCAAAAATAGGCTTTATTGACCAAAAGAAAATTTTCCGTCATTGACTTTTAATGGAAGGGGTTGACTTTTAACGGAATGGGCTAAGTGTTACAACGGAGGTGGTTTTAAGGGTAGTTTATGATATTATTGAAATATAAGAAATACCGTGTGCAATTATATCATAGTTCAGGGATAATTTGTGTAATTTTTTCTAAATCAAATTAGGGATATTTTATATTTACCTCCCTAGAATATCTAAGTAACAGTTTTCTCTAGCTCTTGGTTTGGGTCAAAGTAACACAAACCTCTCCTGTCATGAAAGATTAATATAAATATTCAAGTCTTGTATTTATTCAGGCACAGATTGGGAATAAACAAAGTTAAGTTTATTCATAGAAAATAATAGTAATTAATTAATGGCAAAAGAGCATAAAATCCCCTCTGACTTTTAATGGTTGCAAAATACCTCCATGCTTTTTTTTGCCCTATTTCACTACCCTCATCTTTCTAAAGCAAGCAAATTACCCCCTTTATACCACTATATGCCCAAATTACCCCTAATATTTCATTTTATCATTATTATTTGTATTAAAATTTAAATAAAATATATAAATTTCAAAAATATATATTAAATTTCAAATTTTTTTATAAAATTCAAAAATAAATATAAAATTCTAAAAAAACATATAAAATTTGAAATAAAAATAATATACCTAAAAATATAAAAAACTGTATTGCTGCATGTTGTACCTAAAAATGATGTAAGTTGGCATATTAATTCTACTTTGAAGAGACGAAAAATGTGAAGAACAAACCCATAAAAATCATGTTTTAATATTTATTTTCTATTTTATATAGTGACTCATGATTTACAGTTCCCCCAATGGTACTAAGTGAATCTGCATATCCAATCAAATAATCTATTTTGATTGTTCTATTGGGATCACAAAGCACCCCCAATGACATATAAAATTCAAAAAATATATATTAAATTTTGAAAAAAATATAAAATTCGAAAAATATATATAAATTTTAAACTATATATAAATTTCAAAAATATATATAATTCGGAAAAAAATATAAATTCAAAAAAGTTGTTCGCCGAATTTTATATATATTTTTCCAAAATTTATATATTTTTTTCGAATTTTATATATATATATTTTTACGAATTTTATATGCTTTTTTTGAATTTTATATTTATTTTCAAATTTTTTAATTTTTTCAAAATTTAATATATATTTTTTCGAATTTTATATATATTTTTACGAATTTTATATATTTGTTTCAAATTTTATAAAACAATTTCAAAATTTAATATATATATTTTTGAATTTTTTATATTTTGTTTAAATTTTAATACAAATGATAATGATAAAATGAAACATTGGGGGTAATTTGGGCATATAGTGATATAAAGGAAGTAGTTTGCTTGTTTTAGAAAGGTGAAGGTAGTGAAATGGGGCAAAAAAAAACATAGGGGGTATTTTATATCCCTAAAAAGTATAGGGGACTTTAATACTCTTTTGCCTTAATTAATTAATTTTTGTTATAGGGCATTTTCGGTTTCTTTAGTAAGTGTGAGACTCGAAGTTATTCACCTCTTTAACCATGTCTTTTTTAGATATATGTAGATAAAAATATGTATCAATGTAACAAATAAACCAGTTTTTAGTGGCTTTATTGTCTCTGATCATATATGTGTCTACATACACGATTGCTACTTTTTATTTGAATTTTTTTGAATTAGTTTGTAATCCCACAAATACGAAAAATATATAGAAAAAGATTCATAGTACCAACTTAATTACCTATTTGAATATTTGATGAGTTTTACATACTTAATTATACTAGCAAAAAAGTCACTTGATGAAAAAATAATTTAAAAAATAAAATACTAACTAGAATATTATACACAAAACATCATAATACTTTACAGTATGAAATAAAACTTTTAAACTAATTTTTTTGAAAAGATTCAAATATCTCACAACAATTTCAGTAGGTTCAAATTTGAGAGAAAAAATAGATAAGCATCAAGGATTTCTACATTTCAAACAAAAAATGTTTTATGCTATCAAATAAAACTATCATAATTGATCTTCCAATTGCAAATTGCAACTAGATAGACAAATAAATAAAAGATGCATATATATACATTTTTTTCTTCTTACGTGCACCTCGACTAATTCTTCAATCCTCCAGTGGCCCAATTTTTTTGTAATTAGTGGGAATTGAATATGAGATCTAATACTTCTTGAAATACTAGGTCATGTTTTTTCCCAACTCATCTACCCTTTCGGGTTGTATATGGATCTCTTACCTACCCATAAAATATTTAAATTGGAGGAGAAATTATGAGACAAATTTTCATTTTCCAAGCTATCATAGGGCTCATGAAAGGTTCCACATTCCATGCTAGCCAGAATTGTATATAGATTTTCTAGGTGTGGGTTTGTTGACATATATCCAAGGTAGTTTTTTTTTTTTTTTTTCCCCTATATCCAGGGTAGTTCTCTCTTGCTAAAGTAGGCTTTGGATCCATAGTTTTGCATGCGGTCACGGCTGAATAGGTAGGCCGTGACGGCATTTCCCTAAAGCCCCGCATAATATAGGAAGGCTTCAAAGTTTTTTATTATAAATATATATAATTATTTTTCTTACTAAATTGTATTTTTTTTTTTTGGTATAAGATTCCAACCAATAATAAAATTAGTGTTCTAAAAAATTTTTGATCATTAATTAAATATTATTACTTTCTATTTTTAATTATCTTGACTTTATTGCTTGTTAAACTTATCTCCCCCTATATTATATTATTTCATCGAAAAAATTTATCATTCTAAATTTACAATTTATCTTCTTTATTAAAATCAATATTCAATAAAATCATCAATCTCACTCAATCCAACTATCTTGAATGCAACTTGTGAGGCTTTGGACATAAGACTACTAAATCAGGTTTCATTGTTCTTCACTTCAATTTATTTTTAGTTTATTAATTTTTTATTCTACTTTTTTATTAGGATAAAGTGCATTAAACCCTCTTAATTATTTTCTCTCTCTCAACAAACCCCCTAAACTATACTTTTTACACAAAACTCCCTAAACTATCCTAACTTTTACAATTCACTTCATTCCGTTATAACACCGTTAGTTAACTTAGGATAATTTGCACTCAGATCCCCTAAGGTTTTGGTTAATTGCACTCGCCCCCTGAGATTTCATTTTTCTTGCAATGACACCCCCTAAATGGGAAAAATGACCGGAATGCCCTTGTGTTATCTCCCTTATTTTATGAGACAAATATCTAAGTGGTGAAATTACCTCCATACCCCAAGATGAAAACCCTATAATGTATATATATCTATAAGAACTATTCTAAAATGTGAGGGGTTAAGAATATTTTCAAACATTTTCTTTAAAATAAAAATTAATGAATTAATATGTATTAGTTGAAGTGCAACTTTAAGGAGTATGTCAAAACGATATAGAGTAAAAGTAAAAGGGTTGGAAATATATAAATACTTTTAAAAAATAATAATAATTAATTAATATGCATTACTTGAAGTGTAACTCTAATGAATATTTCAAAATATATAGAGTAAAGATATACGACAATGGGTTATAAATATTTTTATATATTTGTTTTTAAAAAAATTAATTAATTAATATACATTAACTGAAATGTAACTTTAATGGATATTTTATAAGATATAGAGTAAATATATAAGACAAATATATTTCGGTAAGGAAAATTAATCTATCTTAAAATACAGAAATATGTATATTTATCTATCTATCTATATACTACTAAAAAAAACACAAGGACTGTCTAATATTTCGATTCATTATCACTTTTTACAATATAAAAAATTATAATAAGTAAAATTTGACATTATTTAAAGTGTAAAGGCTTAAATTAACTTTACAAAAAAAATAATAAATAATAAACCATTTGTCATATTTTTATAAAAGTATAAAAAATTACGATAAATAAAGTTTGTTATTATTTTACAGTGTAAGGGCCTAAATTAATTTTACACAAATAATAATAAATTATAAGTCATTTGTAACATTTTTATATATTTATCATCTCTTACAATGCAACAAAAACTATAATTAAAATGTACTACTGCTCGTTTAAATTGTAGGAGTTGTATATTATTTATTTACAAAATAAATTAAATTATCTGAGCTCACAAATATTTTATACATATATCACCTTCTAAAATACAAAAAAAAAATTATAATCATAAATAAAGTGTATTATTATTATTTAATGTAAAAGGTCACAGTATTAGTTTTAGAGAAAAATTTAAAAATGATAACTTTAGGGGCCTATATTACAAAAATAACTATTTTTAAAAAATAATTTAAAGAAATGTGATAGTATTTCAAAAATCATTATATTCAAAGTACTTGAAAAGTTTTTCAAATTGAGCTTAAGACACAAGGGTTGTTTGGTCCATTAATTTAGTCAACATGTCTTTTACACTAAAGCAAGGGCACAAGAGTCATTTCATGGGGTCTTCACCCCTTTAGGGGGTGTCATTGCAAGAAAAATGAAATTTCAGGGGGCGAGTGCAATTGACCAAAACCTCAGGGGATTTGAATGCAAATTATCCTAATTTAACTAACGGTGTTATAACGGAATGGGGTTAAATGCAATATTTTAATAGTTTAGGGGGGCAATGCTTAGTGTAGGGGGGTTAGTTGAGAGAGAGAAGAAAGAAGATGGGGTTTAATGCACTTAACCCTTTTTATTATTATTATTTGTAATTTGGGATTGATTATAGGGTGAATGGCGCAAAAACCCCCTATGGTTTGAAAATTATGCAAAAAATCCCCCTCAAGTTTATTTTGTGCAAATAAGCCCCACTACTATTTCAAAAGTGTGCAGATTGACCCCCTATGACAAGATTTTGTTCACTTTTTGACTTTCACATGCCATCCTTTCTCCCAAATACCAAAAATACTCTTATTCCCTTAACAAAATATCATTCTTGCATATATAATTACTTTTAAAATTAAGTTAATAATAAGTAATTATAGATATGTATATTATTTTAATAGTTAAAGACTTTGTGGTATTTGTCAAAAAAAATAAATCAATTATATAGATAAAATATAATTTTAAAAGTAGCAAAATAAATGAATGGATTATGCCCGAATATATATATATATATTTTTTTTTTCATTTATAATTCACTTTTTAAATTTAGCAAAAAATAATATTTTGGACATTATCCGATTTGTTTTTTTTGTTTATAGTTCACTTATAAAATTTAACAAAAAATATATATTTCAGACATTATCGAAAATTTTAATGTCCGAAATATGTCCGATTTTTTTTCGTTTATAACTTACTTTTTAATTATAATTGTTTTAAACAAATTGACAAGATTAAAAAGTAACTTACTGTTTTTATCATAAACGAATTTGATTGGATTATTCAAATGACGTGATTCATATTTTTATTATTTTAATTAAATTTCCTTTATGTAATAGTAATAATAATAATAACTTATCTACACAGTAATAAAAAAATAAAAATAAAAGGCAGAGTGGTAAAAGCAAGGGCGGAGCTAGGAAAATTATCTAGGGGAGCCAATGCAATTTTTTTATAAATATATTAGTAACATTTATATTTTTCTGAGTTACCAAAGAATTTTTTTAAAACTTTTGGAGGAGGCAATGTAATTTTTTAAAAATTTATTAGTAAAATTATATTTTTTAGGCTACCAAAAGATTTTTTAAAAAACTTGGAGGGGGCATGTGCAATTTTTATAGACATATTTATAATATATAAATATATATATATATTTTTGGGGCTAAAATGTTTTTTTGAAAAACTTTAGGGATAAAGTGGCTTCGCACCCCTGTGTACAAGATTGAAATGTCTTTTGAGGGTAAGATGGTAATTTGACATCTAAAAGGACTTGGAGGGGGGCTATTTGCACTAATTGTAAAGTGTAGGGGGTTTATAAACCATGAGTAGGGATGGCAATGAGATGGGGCGGGGCGGGAATTGCACTCTCAATTCCCATTCCCGTTTAACTTTGTCACCCGCATACCCGTCCCATAATCAGTTACTAATCGGGTCGGGGTCGGGGCGGGACAATTTTTCACTTAAAAAACAAATCTTATACAAATGAAAATAATATTTAAATTCTTAATTGAAACTTTTAACTCAATATTATTGTATAAATATCAGAATAATACATATAATCTTTTACATAGTTGAGATGATATCAAGACAAGAAAAGTGAAAAGGTAAGGAAATTAGGATTTGGTATGGGATGAAAACTAAAATAAATAAATTAGGATACTAAGGTTTACTTGTGAGTATGTATTTATATAGGTATATAAGTATAATATATATAAATTAATAAGGATAAACATGTAATTTATTATATAAGCGAGACAGGACGACCTTCCCCCATACCCGCCCCGGAACCCCGCCAGGTTTTTTTTCTCTTCCTCCATACCCTACCTCATTTATTTAATTAGGTCCCCAAACCCGCTTAAATAGGGGTGGGGGTGGGGTGGTTCCCCACCGGGACGGGGATTTTTGTCATCCCTAACCATGAGGGGATTTTTCTGCACATTTTTCAAATCATAGAGGGATTTTGTGCCATTTCCATTGATTATATTTATATACTTGATTATGTCGAATAAAAAGTATGAATCCGATATGAAAATTTTAAGAAGAAAAGAAGAATAAATTTTTTTTGATTTATGTCGAAATAAAAAATTAATGCATCAATATTTTATTTGAATTACCAATTAAGATAAAATATAAAAAAAATTGTCCGAAATATAAAAAAAAATTATTTCGAACTACCAATTAGATTTTTTTTTTTATCGCGAGCCTTTAACACCCCCATACTATGCATATGGTATGTATAACACCCTCTGGTTTGATTTCACCTAAAACCTTTCATTTGTGTGCGAATTGATCACATTTCGTGTAAAATGACATATATGCCCTTAGTATATAAATTTCAAAAAAATGAAAAATATGTAAAAAAATATAAATTTCTAAACACACATATAAAATTCAAAAAATATATATATAAATTTTGTAAAAAACATTTAAAATTCGAAAAATATATATAAATTTTGAAAATATATATATAAAATTCGAAACAAATATATAAAAATCAATATATATATATAAAATTCAAACAAATATATAAAATTCGAAATATATATATATAAAGTTAAAAAAAATATGTAAAATTCAAAAAAATATATATAAAATTCAGAAAAATATATATAAAATTCAAAAACAATATATAAAATTCAAAAACATATATTCCCTCCGTCCCAAAATAAGTGTCCACTTCCATAACTTTATTTGTCCAAAAATAAGTGTCCAATTTCGAATCCCAATACAATTTAATATTATACTTTCCCAACTTATCCTTCTTCATTAATTTCAAAAAATACTGAGCCCCACTAAAAACTAAAACTATACTACATTTTTAAAGGGCAAATTGGAAACACAAAATACCCCAAATTTTTTTCAAAACTCAAATGTGGACACTTATTTAGGGCAGAGGCAGTATAAAATTTGAAAAAAATATATAAAATTCGAAAACATATATAAAATTTGAAAAAATATAAAAAATTCGAAAACATATATAAAATTGAAAAAATATAAATAAAATTATAAAAATATATATAAAATAAGAAATAAATTTATAAAATTCAAAAATATATATATAATTCGAATTTTATATATTTTTTCAAGTTTTATATATTGTTTTCAAAATTTATATATTTTTTCTAAATTTTATATATTTTGTTTCAAATTTTATTTATTTCTTTGAATTATATATATATATTTTTTTATTTTATATATTGTTTTCAAATTATATATATATTTCTAATTTTATATATATTTTAAAAAAAATTATATATTTTTTGAATTTTTTATATATTGTTTTGGAATTTTAAATATATATTTTTGAATTTTATATATTATTTTCGAATTTTATATATTATTTTCAAATTTTATTTGAATTTTATATATTTTTAATTATAAGGGTATAATGCTAATGTAATTATAAGGGTATAGTAATCTTTGCAAAAGGGTAAAATGAGTATTTAAGAGAGTATAAAATGGTAAAATGGGTATTTAAGAGGTTGGCAATGCGTTATTTGCACGTTTTCAAAACTTATAGGGTAGTATTTGCACGTTTTTGAAACTTATGAATTTCAATACACACAGTTTCATTATAGGGGGATTTTTTCGCACCTAGTATGAAACTGCAGGGGGTTTTGAGTACTTAACCTTATTTCTGTTTTTAAATTTTATTTTTATATTTTACTATAAACAAATAAAATATTAATTTACGCCAAAATAAAAAATTAATGCCAAAATATTTGATTTTTGAACTACCCATTAAGGTAAAATATAAAACAATTTAAGTATGAAATATAAAAAAATATTTCATACTACCAATTAGATATTTTTGTTGGCATAAATTATTATTTTTTAGTTTATAGTAATATATATATATATATATAATTAATAAAGAAAAAAAAAATCTCATTTGTAGTTCGAAATATTTTTTATATTTTGGACCTATGTTTTTTTATATTTTACCCTAATAGATACTTCATTTAAAAAAATTGTTGCATTAATTTTTTATTTCGGCATAAATCAAAAAATAATTCGTTTATAGTAAAATATAAAGAACAAAGTTAAAAACAAAAAAAAATCTCATTTATAGATGTAATAGCCAAAATAATGCATGGCCACATGACTGATGGGCCGACGACTAATGGGACGGAGGCTGATGAGCCGAAGGCGGATGGGCTGAAAACAAGTGGGCTAAAGAAATAATAGGCCTATGGAAAATTCTAGAAGATAAGTGATCCACAAGTTAGGAGTAGTCCAACTATAGAATAAAGAGTCCAAAAAAGGGTAGAGTTTATCAAATCCCCTAATTTTAGGAATTGATAAACTTGGGTAAATGGGCTTGACCCATTTACCATGATTGTGTATAAATACAAAGCTTTGATGAATGAAAAATGATCCAATTTTTTACCCTAATTATTATTGTGTAATTTTTCTGCATCTACACAATTGGCGCCGTCTGTGAGAATTCTCTATTATTGAAATCCTTTTCAATAAGTTTCCCACTCTCTACAAAAAGCTAAGATTCGTACCATCAATGGCGATCACACGTTCACAACATACCGATTTACCTCCAAACGAAGGCCAGCAACCAGAAGATCCGATTAGACGAGCCCTAGAGGAGAGGACTGCCGAGTTAGAAAGGCAGAACGCTGAACTGGCGGCAAAATTGGCTCAACTGCAGAACCCACAGGAGGTCCATGACGACGAGCAGTCTGGCCAGGGTGAACGGTCTATAGGCCACCAGACAGACAAGGACGACCTCCCCGCTAGAGCCCACAACGATCGTGAAGAACACGCGGAGTCATCTCTACAGGTTCTTGGGGTTCATAACCCCGAGAAGGTCCTGACCATGAGAAAACTGGAGGAAATCATGTCTAGATTTCAGCGGGAGGTGCTTAAGGACCTGAAGGTACAGACCCCTATCGATCTGGCATCCGAGGCATCCATCGACGCCATCCAGACACCGTTCACCATCTCGATCACCAGTGTGCCTTATCCGGAGAGGTTCAGATTACCGAAATTCACCCTGTTCGATGGTACAAAAGATCCAACAGAGCACATCTACCACGTTCATACCAAGATGAATGTTTACAACGAGAACAAGGCCTTACTCTGTAAAGTTTTCCCCACCAGCCTGATTGAAGTAGCCCTCCTGTGGTTCAGAAAGCAACCGCCCCGATCGATCGGAAGTTGGCTCAGACTCTGCGAGTTATTTATTGCCCAGTACTTCGGCAACAAAAGACAGAAGAAAACTATCTCCAGTCTGTTCACCATGATCCAAGAGAAAGGCGAATCCTTGAAAAGCTTTGTCTCACGATTCAATGTGGAGATGTCTTCAATTGACAACTGCGATCAGCATTTGGCGGTCGAAGCCTTCAGGATGGCCCTGATCCCTGGGACCAAGTTCCATCAATCCCTAGTGAAGAGGCCACCATCAGACATTGGAGAGCTCAATTCCAAGGCACAAGGGCACCTCTGAATAGAAGAGGAGCTGGCCATACGGCAAAGAAGGACTGCCTTTGCAACAGTAGAGGCAAGGATATCTGAACCATCCAGGGTAAAGGATCGGACATCAGACTGAAAGCGACCGAGCGCTCCTCCTACATCCTCCCCAGTCCCAGAGAAACGCCCGAGGTTTGAGGACAAAGTCACCCCTTTAAAGGTGACCCTGTCCAAGCTGTACCAGGAGACAAAGGGTAAAGGAATCTACCGGTCACCATCACCCATCAGACAGCCGATGGACCAGAGAGATATGTCGAGCCACTGTGCCTTCCATGGCGTGTACGGACATCACGCCAACGAATGCAGAAGTCTCAGGAGACAGGTGGAAGCCATGATAGCAAAAGGAGAGCTGACCGAGTATGTTGCCAAGGAAGGAGTTCTATCAGACCAAGCGTCACATGTACCTGCCAAGGGAGCTATGGGACAGCCCGTACGGGTCATCCACATGGTCCATGGAGGACCAAGTCGATCAGAGATAGAGGAGGCCCAGAGGTCTCAGATGCGACAAACTCAGAAACTGCGAAGGGTTGGGGAGGTCAGCGAGTTCAGAGGCCCGAAAGAGGATGCCCGAATAATTTTCACTTCTGCGGATATGCGGAGCATTCAAACGCCACAAGATGACCCTTTAGTGATCTCCCTCATGGTCTCAAACTTCTTGATTAAGAGGGTGATGGTTGACCCTAGGAGCAGCGCCAACATTATCACCAAATGGGCCTTTGAGAAGTTAGAAATCAACCCTCAGGAGATCGTACCGTCCAGAAGCCCGATAACAAGATTTGATGGCAGAAGAGTGGAACTAGTGGGAGAGATCCAACTGCCAGTAACAGCAGCAAGGCGCACGCTTCGGGAGACTTTTGTGGTGGTAGATGTTAAACCTTCCTATAATCTTCTCATGGGAAAGGGATGGATCCACCGGATGCATGGAGTCCCTTCAACCATGCATCAAGTCATGCGGTATATTGACCCGAACGGAGTTGACGTGATTGACATCAGGGGCGATCAGGTAGCAGCAAATGAGTGTTATGCTGTCACCATGAAAAGTCTAAAAAGAAGGGCGGAACCGGAACGAGGGTCACATTCCAAGGCAGCACCCGATGACAAATAACAATTACAGGAGGGAGGTTCGGGGTCACCAGTAGCAGTTGAACCTCTATTGGAAGTTCAAATTTGCCCCAATCGCCCCGAAAGGTTTACTTATGTTGATTCATGCCTCAGTCCACAAAAAAAAAAGGAAATGAAGCTCCTTCTCCGATCCAATGCTGACATATTTACGTGGAGCCATATGGACATGACCGGTATTGATCCATCAATAGCCTTGTATTCTCTTAATGTGGATCCCAGCGCAAGGCCCGTTAGACAGAAACAGAGGCGAATGGGGGCCCATCAAAACCAGATCATAGCTGAAGAGGTTGATCGACTTCTTCAAGCAGGATTCATAAAGGACGTCCAGTATCCTTCCTGGTTGGCAAACGTGGTGGTGGTCCAGAAGAAAAATGACAAATGGAGGGTATGTGTAGACTTCACAGATTTGAATAAAACCTGCCCGAAAGACTGTTTCCCTTTACCAAAGATCGATCAAATGGTAGATGCCACCGTAGGTTTCGAACGCCTGAGTTTTCTGGATGCATACTCTGGGTATAACCAGATCCGAATGAACCCGGAGGACCAAGAAAAGACTGTCTTCATCACTGAGTCAGGTACATTTTGTTACACAGTTATGCCCTTCAGACTAAAGAATGCAGGTGCTACCTATCAAAGGTTGGTCAGAAATGTGTTCCAAGGAATAATGGGATCCACCATAGAAGCCTACATCGATGACACGGTGGTCAAAAGCAAGGCGAAAAGAGACCACTTGACCGATCTGCAGCAGGTGTTCGACACTCTCAGAAAGTACAATATGAAGCTCAACCCGTCCAAATGTTCTTTCGGAGTATCCTCAGGCCAGTTTTTGGGGCACATAGTTGATCGGACAGGAATATAAGCTAGCCTGGCGCAAGTCAAAGCTCTTGTAGAGTCAGCAGAGCCAAAGTCCTGGAAGGAGATCCAGGTGCTAACCGGAAGGGTAGCGGCCCTCAGTCGTTTCATCTATCGGCTAACCGATCGGTGTAAGCCGTTCTTTCAAGCAATAAAGGTGGAAAAAGGAGAAGTCTGGGGGCCAGAGCAAGCGGAGGCTCTGAAACGACTCAAAAGTTACTTGGCAAAGCCCCCGATATTGGCAACCCCAGAAGCCGATGAGCCGCTACACCTGTATCTGGCCATATCAGCAACATCTATCAGCGTCGCTCTGGTCAAGGAGGGCAAGGGGTGCCAGACACCAGTCTTCTACACCAGCAAGGCCCTTGCCGATGCGGAGACCCGTTACTCAAAACAAGAGAAGCTGGTATTATCACTGATCAATGCTAAGCGACGTCTTCGGCACTATTTTGAAGCACACCCGATCATAGTACCTACTTTAACTCCGATCAGATCTATAATAGCGAAGCCTGAGTTATCCGGGAGAGTATCAAAATGGGCAATTGAACTCAGGATTTTTAACATAACCTATGTCCCCCGAACGGCCATCAAAGGACAGGCAGTAGTTGATTTCCTGTTAGAAACAGAAACTATAGACTCCGTAGAAGAAAGTGAGCCTGGACAATGGGTTGTGTTCGTGGACGGTGATAAGTCCATTTTACATACATATTTTATCCCCAAATGTATATTTGTTAGTAGATAAAACTATTTATTTTAATTAATTTAGAAGTGTAATAATGATAAATGCATAAAACTTAATTTATATAATAAAATTGTTAAATAAATCATTTTCAATGTCATTAAATTACATCTACATTTATGTCTTTCATTTATAGGTGTAAAGTGAGAAATGAATCAAATGCACATGGATGAAAGTTGAATGAATCAAATGCACATGGATAAAAGTTGGAAGATTCAAATGCACATGGAAAAAGAACAAAATGTGATGGAAAGTGATGAAAAAGAAAAGAAAAGAATATTTCATTTCTCTTTACAAGTGGTAATTTGATTCCAATATTTCTCTATAAATATGGATACATCTTGAAGAGGAAGGGAGGAAGAAGAAGAAAGAGGAGAGCAAGAAGGACACCAAAGAGGAGAATAATTTATCTTCAATTCCGGGTTTTATTGTTCTTACTTTGTTATTTTCTTTTTAAGCATGTGTAACTAAAATTCTCAACTAAGGTTGAGGATGAAACCACCATTTATGAAATAAATTCCTTTTAGTCTTTTATCAATTTTCATGTGTATGGTGTAAATGCTTATGATTTTCGCTTCATAGCATTAATTGTATTAAATTCCTTTCACTATAAATATCATGTATTTATAGTAGTTAAGAATTCTTATCACAATTAATCAAGCTTGGATTTGATGAGTTTATAAGTAAAAATCTTTGATCTTATGTGATCCATTAAATTGCATACATAGGATGCTTAGAATTTTACACTTTAAAGCGAAGGAAAATCTATTTATTGAAAATATATTTCATTAGTGCGTTATTGTTAAATCTTGAGAAAGTAATAAGATTGATTTCTAAATTACTACTCTAAAATTGGAATTGATAAAAGAATAATTAGAAGTTTATGGATTAGGGGTGGTGGATTCCGATACCTTAGTATTTTCTCCCTATTATTCTCGCTTTAATTATTTGTATTTCGATATTGCATGTTTAGTATAAAAATCACTTCAACAAACAAACTTTGAGAAACTAGGTTAGTTTTAGATTAATTTGAGTTTAATTAAGTTCTCTTTAAAGCATTCCCTTGGGTTCGACCTCGTTCTTGCATAACCTAAACTACAATTGATTCGTGCACTTGCGAGTAATATTTTAAAACACACCAGACGGATCATCCAACATCAACGGAGCAGGGATCGAAGTAGTACTCGTAACACCGGATGGTATTAAAATCCAACAATCCGTTCGACTAGAGTTTTCGGCCTCTAACAATGAAGTCGAATACGAGGCCCTTCTTGCAGGAATTCGGTTGGCCCGAAGCCTTCAAGTATAAAAAGCAGAGGTACGAAGTGATTCCCAGCTAGTCGTACGACAGTTAAATGGGGAGTATGAAACCCGAGAGCCAAAGATGGAAGCATACAAAAATTTGGTTCTGAAGGAGGCTGAAGGATTCCAACAAATAACCTTTGAACAAATTCCCAGAGGAGATAATTCTGTAGCCGATCATCTTGCTAACCAGGCCTCCACGGCTGGAGAAAGTATGACTCACACCGTACCAATAGACTTCATCGTCCGATCCAGCTTAGAGTTGCCCGAAGAAGTAATGGTCATCCCATGGGAACCGAGTTAGATGGATTCCATAGCAGATTATTTGAGAACTGGTGCATTGCCTGAGTCAAAATCAGAAGCCCGGAAGATAAGAATGAAAACATTCAGATATGCTCTCTACAACGGCTAACTATACCGCAAGTCTTTCTCCGGGCCATACTTGAGATGTCTCACGCCCTCTGAGGCTTCGGCGGTCATGGAAGAGATTCATGCAGGAGCCTATGGAAATCATTATGGTGGAAGATCCTTAGCTCATAAAGTTCTCACCCAGGGATACTTCTGGCCCTACCTGGTAAGGGACGCTGAGGTCTATACCCGACACTGCAAAAAGTGCCAGTTTCATGGAGATGTCATCCATTCACCGCCGGAGTTCCTGAACCCAACAATTGTTCCTCACCCCTTTGCCCGATGGGGTATGGATATTGTAAGTTCTCTCGCAAGCAATGCGATGTACCACACATGTTCTATTGGCTACATACTATTTTACCAAATGGGTGGAGGCTGAGGCATATCCCACCATAACAGGCAGTCATGTTATAAAGTTCATCTGGAGCCACATCATCTGTAGATTCGGTCTACCCCGAACCATAATGATGGACAATGGCACCAACCTCGATAACAAGAAGGTTCAAGCATTCCTGGCAAAACATGGGATCAATCAGAACACTTCTTCCGTCGGCTATCCACAGGGAAATGGGCAGGCCGAAAGGACAAACAGAACCATTTTTGACACACTGAGGAAAAAACTTGAAGACGCAAAAGGGGCATGGTTGGAGAAATTGCCTAAGGTGTTGTGGTCCTATCGGACTACTTCAAGGCAACCCACTGGGGAGACCCCTTTCGCTATGGCTTATGGGGCTGAAACAGTTATCCCGACCGAGCTAAGGGTACCTACTTTAAGGAGTCAAGCTTGGGAAGAAGGTCCGAACAATCAGCACCTAGCCTATGATCTGGACCTCCTAGAAGAAAGAAGGGAAGCTGTCGGGATCAGACTGGCTGCCTATCAGTAACAAATCAGGGCTCGGTTCAATCAGAAAATCAAAAGAAGGGAATTCCAGGTTGGCGATATAGTACTCAGAAGAAAGATTGGGATTGTGGGCAAATTACGAGAGACATTGGAAGGACCTTATACAATTGTTGAGGTTATCGGGCGCGGCGCTTATCGGGTTCGGAAGAATGAGACAGGCCGCCTCGAGTCCAACTCTCAGAATGCTTATCGGTTAAAGATGTATTATCCTTAGATAGTTACTTTTCTTGGTAAGGAAATAAAACTGTGCCTGACTATGGCACCCTTTTTATAAAGCATCTGTGCCCGATGTCCGGCACCTCTGCTTTATGATTTTCAAGTTTACTTCAATAAAGATTCTACTTTTATACAAGTGTTCCATGCTTGATTTAAAAAATTCCTAAGTGTTTGAGTTCAAACCTGATTTGAATTAACCAGAGGATAAAATCTAGTCTCAGGGGCCAAATGCCCGAAGGCTCCATTTCATTAAAAGATTCCTAAGTGTTTAAGTTCAAACATGATTTGAACTAACCAGAGGATAAAATCTAGCCTCGGGGGCCAAATGCCCGAAGGCTCCATTTCATTAAAATATTCCTAAGTGTTTGAGTTCAAACCGGATTTGAACTAACCAGAGGATAACATCTAGCCTCAGGGGCCAAATGCCCGAAGGCTCCATTTCATTAAAATATTCCTAAGTGTTTGAGTTCAAACCTAATTTGAACTAAACAGAGGATAAAATCTAGCCTCAGGGGCCAAATGCCCGAAGGCTCCATTTCATTAAAATATTCCTAAGTGTTTGAGTTCAAACCTGATTTGAACTAACTAGAGGATAAAATCTAGCCTCAGGGGCCAAATGCCCTAAGGCTCCATTTCATTAAAATATTCCTAAGTGTTTGAGTTCAAATCAGATTTGAACTAACCAGAGGATAACATCTAGCCTCAGGGGCCAAATGCCCGAAGGCTCCATTTCATTAAAATATTCCTAAGTGTTTGAGTTGAAACCTGATTTGAACTAACCAGAGGATAAAATATAGCCTCAGGGGCCAAATGCCCGAAGGCTCCATTTCATTAAAATATTCCTAAGTGTTTGAGTTCAAACCTGATTTGAACTAACCAGAGGATAAAATCTAGCCTCAGGGGCCAAATGCCCGAAGGCTCCATTTCATTAAAATATTCCTAAGTGTTTGAGTTCAAATCGGATTTGAACTAACCAGAGGATAAAATCTAGCATCAGGGGCCAAATGCCCGAAGGCTCCATTTCATTAAAAAATTCCTAAGTGTTTGAGTTCAAACCTGATTTAAACTAACCAGAGGATAAAATCTAGCCTCAGAGGTCAAATGCCCGAAGGCTCCATTTCATTAAAATATTCATAAATGTTTGAGTTCAAACCTGATTTGAACTAACCAGAGGATAAAATCTAACCTCAGGGGCCAAATGCCCGAAGGCTCCATTTCATTAAAAAATTCCTAAGTGTTTGAGTTCAAACCTTATTTGAACTAACCAGAGGATAAAATCTAGCCTCAGGGGCCAAATGCCCGAAGGGTCCATTTCATTAAAATATTCCTAAGTGTTTGAGTTCAAACCTGATTTGAACTAACCAGAGGATAAAATCTAGCCTCATGGGCCAAATGCCCTAAGGCTCCATATTAAAGTTCTCTTAAACGTTTGAGTTCAGATCTGATTTAAACTAGCCAGGTGATAAGAACAAGCCTTAGAGGTTCTTAATGCCCAAAGGCTTCATGCTTATTAAAAATTTCCTAAGTGTTGAAGCATGATATGGAATATCCAAGAAGAAAGTATTAGGGGACATATGCCCGAAGATTGAATATTGCATGAAAAACAAAAATAAACACTAAAGGTGGGAAAAATTATTTTCATTGATAAAGAGTTGAAGTACAAAAATACCCTTTGAAAAGAGGCAAGTGCAGATAAACTTAAAACCTATTCTACTGTTCGGGAGGATGATATTCTTCCCCCTTCAGAATAGCGGCGAACCGCTTCTCGTTTTCAGATGCATGAGGATTTTTGTAGGGCAATGGCACTCCCATATGGGCGTCAAATTCTTCTGCGGTTTTGAACTCGTGAGCTTCTAGAGGGATATGCTCCATTTCATGCCTCTGACGCCAAGCTTTGGCAGATCGGAGATCGCAGATAACACAGTAGCGGTTATACATGTCCAGGCCCCCTAGGCGGCACACTTCAACCTTGGCCCGCTCAGCAGCCAAAAGGTTCTCGAGCTCCGCCTTTTCAGCCACCATTCTCTGATTAGCTGCCTTCGCTTCCTCAAGCTCAGCAGCCTGAGCCAGTTTTTTAGCAGTCAAAGCCCGTTTCTCCGCCTCACCGGTTTTCAAAAGAATCTTCTGTTCTGAGACGGTCTGGCGAAGGCCATTTGCCTCATTGGCTAGAGAAGCCCGGTGGGTGTCATTCTGCTTGATCTCGGCCTTCATACCGCCCATTTCCTTAACATCGGTCTCCAGGATGTTGTTATATGCCTGAACGCCGTAAAGAAGCTGCAAATAAAGAAGTGATTAGTGCACAAAGTAGCAAAACTGCAAGTAAACCAAATACAAAAGGATAAACAATTTTTACCTCCATGACCATTATTGAAGTCTTCTTAGCCAAGTCAGTCCTGGATATTTTCGATTGGGCAGCCCTGTCAGCCGGGGTCCAGATCCCTTTGGCCATAGCCCGAAGAGCTTCTGGCTGATTAAGGGTGATTTGATCTGCGCAGACCGGAGTCCCGTCTGGCAGAAGGAACTTTGGCTCCCAAGGAATCAGAGTTCAGGATGATTCAGGAGCAGTAGGAGTTGTGCTTGTAGAAGCATTGTCAACTTGAGTTCTGGCCCTTTTATTGGCCACTCCACCTGCTGTACTGGACTGGTTCCTGATAACCGGAGGATTTATAGGAGGCAGGGGTGGAGCTACTGGGTTCTGTGCTGGTGGCGCTGCCGGGCTCTGAGCAGGAGGAGGTACCGAAGCCGCAGGCGGTGCTGATGATAAAGGCACAACGTCAACAAGGGTAACCCCTTCGGGAACCTGAGGAATTCTGGCAGAAAGGGGTTTGTCAGGCAAGTCCATCATGTCAGCAAGTCAGTAGCAGATCGGGCTTTGCCCTAGATATGGGTTTTCAGGAGGCCTATGCGTTGTTTTATGAAAGTAAGGGGAAGGTCCTTATCTTTGTAACCCAGGAATTTATAGGCATGGTCTCCCCGATGAAGATTGCAATGTTCACAAAGGCAAGAGACTTTGTGAAGGGGACGGTAGATGGGCAGACGAATGGCACCGAAGACTCTTGGGATCGGGAATATACGCGAGAAAGGGTAAGACCAGTTACCGCTCACTACTACCATTCTTTCCTTCCATCCCTTATCCGATTTTTTGGTATCGGTACATATGTTACGGCCTTGGAAATGGAAAAGATTGTATCTACCCTTACTCGCTCGGGCGTTCTGGAAAAAGTAACAAAGGAGCAGATCTGCCAAACCTAAGTTGAGATCTAAGTCCCTGTTGTACAACAGAAGCATAGATATGATCCTAAGGTTGTTCGGGTTCAACTGAAGGGGATGTACGCCTAGCATAAATAATGCATAGTGAAAGAAAGGGTGAAGGGGGAATTTTAGAACCCTAAGATGAGATGCCGATAGCAGGATACTGCCGGGAGCTAGTTCCTGGCTTTGGGTAAAATCTAGGTAGTCGGGGTAAGGGGATACATCAACGTCCCCAGGTACTAGTGCCCGAAGTTGAGATCTAAGTCCCTGTTGTACAACAGAAGCATAGATATGATCCTAAGGCTGTTCGGGTTCAACTGAAGGGGATGCACGCCTAGCATAAAGAACGCATAGTGAAAGAAAGGATGAAGGGGGAATTTTAGAACCCTAAGATAAGATGCCGATAGCAGGATACTGCCGGGAGCTAGTTCCTGGCTCTGGGTAAAATCTAGGTAGCCGGGGTAAGGGGATACATCAACGTCCTCAGGTACTTGGGTCTCTGCCCGAAGGTGTTTAACGTCTACTTCAGGTCAGACTCTTTTTAGTGGGGCCACTACAAACAGTTCGGAAGGCTTGGGATTCACAGGTTCGGTCATTGATGAACCCGGAAGGTCAGTGCTTTGAGGAGTTGTCTTTTTTGCTCTTTTACGAGTGGACTGGGGACTGTCACTACTAGTGGGATCAGTCCCCGAAGTGGAGGACAAAACAACTTCCTCTACTGACCGGGTATCGTCACTGTCAGACATGGTGTCAAGAAAGGTAGAAGAGACAAAATGGGGTAAATGTGAAAATTAAAGAAAGAAAGGAGAAGAAAAAACCGGTCGACTTACTCAGTTGGTGAACGAAGAGTCACAGAAGCTTCGTGTAGCAGCAGGGTTCTGTTCTACCGAAAGGTCCGAACTGACCGACGGGAAAAACTACGGTGATAGTGAGGAAATAAAATTCCAGAAATGAGAGGCTGAGGAAAAGAAAGGCGAGAGCAGGAAGTTTGCAAAGTAAGAATGAGAAAATGAAATGCATGGAGTGGATTTTTATAGAAGGGGAGAATGAGGCTAATGGGTTGCACGAAGTCCGAAGGTCGCGTAACCCACGATGAGCCGTCGTGGTGCTAAGATTGAGGAAGCAATGGTCATTCATTTCAAATTCTAATAAATGCTTAATAATGATTGATAGCCTACCAACCATCATTCCCTATGAGAGTGCATGTATGTATATATGTATATAAGGAGATTCAAATTTTCGGTCATGGGCTTTAGAAGAGAATCACAAAGCCCATAACCTCAGGGGCCTGTGTAATAACCAAAATAATGCATGGCCCAACTAAGATGGGCCATAGGACTGATGGGCCGACGACTGATGGGACGGAGGTTGATGGGCCGAAGACGGATGGGCTGAAAACAAGTGGGCTAAAGAAATAATGGGCCAATGGAAAATTCTAGAAGATAAGTGATCCACAAGTTAGGAGTAGTCCAACTATAGAATAAAGAGTCCAAAAAAGGGTAGAGTTTATCAAATCCCCTGATTTTAGGAATTGATAAACTTGGGTAAATGGGCTTGACCCATTTACCATGATTGTGTATAAATACAAAGCTTTGATGAATGAAAAAGGATTCAATTTTTTACCCTAATTATTATTGTGTAATTTTTTTGCATCTACAGCAGATCAAAATATTTTTTATATTTCGGACTTAAGTTTTTTTATATTTTACCTTAATTGGTAGTTTTCAAAAAAAAATTATTTTGACATTAATTTTTTTCGGCATAAAAAAAAATTTATCAGTAAAAACTCTCTAGTTTCGGGGGCAGTTTTGACCGAAATTATAGGAAATGGGGCAAATTAATAGAATTTGATAACGATAGGGGGTTTTTGAATGGATGAGTGGTTAGTTGATCCCTTTAAAAATCGGTTTACATATAATAGTCCAAAAAATAAAGATATTAGTGACTTATACTACATAAAAGGCTTCAATTTTCATTGGCCCTGGTTACACAAAAAAAAGCATCAACAAATATTTTTGTTTTTAGCGGATCAACTACTTCAATTGATGACTGTTAACTATAGAAATTTTCAATAATATCCTAATAAATTTTTCAATAATTTATAAGGAATTTGTTGACATTTATATGGTGGACACCTCCGAACAACAATTTAGACATGTTTTGAACAACATGAACACAAAATGTTCGAAAACATGCAGTATTACCACGGCTGAGTTTAGAACTTTAGATAGAGTTTAACTAAAAATTTCTAGTTTGTTTGGAGTGTAAACAATAAACTTTACAAAACTAAGGCACGCGAATTTCACAAGAGAATAACAAAATCTTTTTGGAACATTACGTTTTATTTTCTAAGAACTCAATAAGTAATTTTTTAATCACACACAACTACAAAAATATTAGATAATAATTCTAAATTCCACGAACCCATATAAGTAAACTCATTTAAATACATATATATATATATACATATATATATATATATATATATATATATATATATATATGAAGGCAAATACACATGATTGAAGAAGACAAATATTTTGTAATTTTAAAGCATGTAGTCCCTTTCTTTAATATTTATTAAATCTATTTAGTCTCTCTTTCATTTAAAGAGTTTAATTCAATAATAACATTAAGTTGGGTTCATAATGTGCAGATGATAACTCTTTATATTTTTATTTATCTTTTTTCACTATAACCATTCTAGAAGTGTGGGGGCTTTAGAATATTTCTAAACATTTTTTTATAATTTTTAAATACAAAAATAAGTTTCCCTTTCATTTAAAGAGTTTAATTCAATAATAACATTAAGTTGTGTCCATAATGTGCTATAAATGATGATCTCTTTATATTTTTATTTATCTTTTTTCACAAATATAATTTCTTCAAAAATACCTTTTGACTAGCATTAATATTTTTATTTATTCCTATAAGGTCATTCGATTTTTAATGTTAAACTATAATCATTAATTGATTTTAACAAAGAAATTAAATATTTATACATATTTTTATTCATTCAACAGTGTATATCTATCTATATAATATTATAAAATTGTGAAGTTTTTGATTCCATACATTTTTGTGTACTTATTAAATTAAAAATAATTAACTAAATAAATCACCCCAATTTAATTATATTCATTGGATTATTCTAATGTTAATGACTTTTTAGTTAGTCATACGTTTTATAACTTTTGGATTTCTAGAATTAAAAACTCATTCAATGTATCTAAACTCATTCATAATGTCTTTGACAATTAATGTTAATGATTGTAATGTCTATTAACTAATCACACACTTAATAATCTCTTTTCGCCTCCCTTATAAGGGAGATACTAATTTTTTTGTTCAAAATAATCTCTATTATTCAATTATTTTTTTATTTTTATACATTGATTATTATTTTGTTGAATACAAAAAAAAATGCAATCAATTTTTAAAGTACTTAAGTTAAGAATATTGTAATGAACCTTAATCTAAGTCAATAAATGAAATTTAATAGTTTAAATATGTTAATACTAAAGAAGCCTAAAAGTCTCAAACTCAAGAGTACCCGAATGTGATTTTGATCAAATACATCTTCTTACTCATTTATTATTCATTAAAAAAAGGGTAAAGGGTAAGAAACCCCCCTAATCTAACCCCCCAAACAATTTAAAACATGCACTTTACCCTTTAGTTATAATATAAAAATACATTTCCATCCCCTCCTATTTTACTAATTACACTTCCACCCTTTATTACAAAATATATATTACGAAAATTACAATTTGATTTTTTTTTATAAAATTCGAAAAAAAACATATAAAATTCGAATATATATATATAATTGGTAAAAAATATATAAAATTCAAAAAATATATATAAAATTTGAAACAATATATAAAATTCGAAAGAAACATATAAAATTAAAAAAAAACATATAAAATTCGAAACAAATATATAAATTTCGTAAACAATATATAAAATTCGAAAAATATATAAAATTCTAAAAAATATATAAAATTCAAAAATATATATATATATAAAGTGTGACTGAAGTTTAAGTGGACAAGCCTCAGAGTCATTAGCCAAGGTAACATATCCTCTCCAGCTCTCTGCAGAGCTATTTCAAGGATCACGATGGTGACACATGCCCCACGATGGTGACCGAAATTGGAATCGAACCGATACTTTATTAAAATATTTTAATCAAAATTAAATATATTAATATTTGAATCAAGATTAACGGTTCCGGTTCTCATTTTTAAAGAACTGAAAGTATCGGTTAGATTCCGGTTTCGGTCGGAATCGAAAGCGAACCTCACCGTGAATATATTAATATTTGAATCAAAATTAACGGTTTAGTTCCGGTTCTCATTTTTAAGGAACCGAAAGTATCTGTTCGATTCCGGTTTCAGTCAGAATCGAAAGCGAACCGGAGCGTGTGTACGGTGTACCCCTAGATATGGGTACCAAGGGACCCTTTAATCAATATAGTTAATCGATTAATTTTTTTATTTTGATTTTGATTTTATATAATTTTGATTTTATATTTATTTGTTGAGAGGAAAAGTGATAGTGATGGAGATAGGAAAGTGGTAGAAAGAGAAAGAGAGTTGGAGAGGATCCGTTATCGTGGCTAATGACTATGAGGCTTGTCCACTTAAACTTCAGTCACACTTTATATATATATATATATATTTGAATTATATATATATTTTTGGAATTTTATATGTTTTTTCGAATTTTATATATTGTTTACAAATTTTATATGTTTTTTTCGAATTTTATATGTTTTTTTCGAATTTTATTTATTGTTTCAAATTTTATATAATTTTCAAATTTTATATGTTTTTTCAAATTTTATATATTTTTTACGAATTATATATATTCAAATTTTATAAAAAAAATTTAAATTATAATTTTCATAATATATATATTTTGTAATAAGGTGTGGAAGTGTAATTAATAAAATTAACTTTTTAAATTTGGGACCATAGGGATAGATGGGGTGGGTGGGTTTGTGTCACTTTAAAAGATTAGGGAGGATAATTGGAAGAGAAAGTATAGTTTGGGGGTTCTTGCCCTTTACCCTCAAAAAAAGATTCAATGCTTGCCATGACAGAAAAAGTGTCAGTCCATGTTGGACACTCACGATCAATTCATAACATATTTCAAATGTATGATTTCGTATGTATATATATCATACACTATTAACAGAATTTTTGTATATTATTTGAAAAGTTAGGTATTATCTGTACTATTATAAAAGTCTAAAGGCCTTATAATATTTTTATATATTAAATCATAAGAGTTTTGACGCAATACAATAAATACAACTTCTTAAAAATTTATAATTTAATATATTAAGTAATTTCAAATACATATATGCATATTATACTTATAAAAGCATGATAAGTGTAATAAGTGCTTAATTACTTATAAAAAATAGCATTATAAAATAAAAATTACATTAAAATTGTTTTCTTATGAAGTACTTCATACACAAAACATTAGCCAAAAATCCCCCAACATTTGGGATATTTCATTATAAATTTTAATTTCATTGAATAATATTTTAAATATTTAATTAAGTGTAGTAAAGTTAGGAAGCCTAAAAGTCCCCCACATAAAAATATTTCACCACCAAATGTTCGATATCACTTAATACACATTAATATAATTCATTATGAACATGATTATTTGGATGTAACGCTTTGGTTATTTGAAAGTCAACTAAACAAGTCTAGAATTTCTTCTATCCTAACTAAGATGATTGATTCAATCCCCCTAGATTTTCTTTAAATTTTACAAATAACAAAATTGTTGGATACCAAGGGCTTTTGTAATCTATGCATTTGATTCTCTTTCAAGTAGTGAAAATGAGATAAGTTTGAATATGAACCCAATTATTCTCTTTTTGGTTCTCATTTTAGATATGAATATTTATGTTTATTGGGTTGATTGAGTTGTTCATAATACATGTTCAAAAAATAATATGGTTAGCTTTAATTTCATGTTTCCATTTACATTTACAATGCATGCATTATCCAGGAAACTTGAGAATATTTTTGTTTATTAGGTTAATTCAGTTGTTCATAGATGGTAAGAATATAATATTGTTAGCTCTAATTTCATCTTTTCATTTACAAAGACAATGTATGCGTAGGAAACTTGACATTTATAATTTAACATTATTTATTGTTGCATTGAATCAATTTCATTTTCTTCTACTTTATACGAACAAATGATTTCAGCATATATCTTTAGTTGATCTAATTATATTTGACCATTATATTGTATTTTTGTTGCAGTTACTTCACCAAGTTTAGTTTGTGGGCTTTTACTTCTTGTCCTTCCTCTTTTTGGCATCCCTTTCTGGTAAGGATTCAAAAATTAATGAATATTCATTAGATCAAAATCGAATTAGAATTTACCCGAACGGGTAGCTCTTTTTGATGAACTGGAAATACAAATAAACATGAATACTATGTTTGATTTAATATTATTACGACTTGAATCATCATTTTCTTGAAACTTTAGTTTAATATTTTATTTTATTTTGATAATAAAGAAATTTCTTGTTATATTGATTTTCATTAGAATTTGATGAGCATCAATGACGTCTTATAAACATGTAGGCTACTTATTATAAGTGCAAGTTTGAATTCTTTCTATCCATTTTTTTTTTAATTTTTAAATATGAACACAAATTTTTCTATTTCGTTAAAGGGGTCAAACAAGAGAACTAAAAGTGTTTTTCTCTTATTTCGTTTCATTTATTTTCAATATACACACACATATACATATATATACATACTACTATAAAAGTGTGAAGGAAAAATAATTCCTATATATTTTTCCGTATTTTTTATTTTTCTATTTCATCTCTTAATTATATGTTATGATAAATGTCATTATGATTTAGGATATTAAATTTTTTGATAAGCACCTTTAATAGTCATGTAGTTTACTTAACTGCAAATATTTTGATTCTTTCTATATACTTTTTATAATTTATAAAAATAAGCATAAAATCTTATTTCTTTAAAAGGCTCACGTTGAGTAATATATTAAGTTATAATTTTGAATATTATTAAGTTCTACATGAGTTTTCATTATTCATTACAATTGGATGAGGCACCAATGACCTTTTTTAAGATGTATAGTTGACTTATTTATATAAGTGCAAGTATTTTATATATCTTTTACAATTTAAAAATATGAATACATTTTTTTCTTTTTAATTTTGATAAAAGGTTGACATTAAGGACTATTATTAAGATATAATTCATATAATCTTATAAATAGTTACAACCTTCTTTATTTATATATTTGTTTTACAAAATTAATATGATTTTGGTCCGTTTGGATAACATGTTTTTGTTCTTTTGGCACTGTTTGAATAAATGAATTATATATATATATATATATTTCACATATATAAGAGTACATAAAGGGGTCTATTTATATAAGCTAACTATGCAAGTCTGTACAACAAGTAACTGATGTGAGACATTTTCTATAGCTAACAGCCCTCCTCAAACTCAAGGCGGAATATGAAGAATCAACTTGAGCTTGGAAAAAAGATCCCGAAACCTTCCAGGAGGATGAGATTTGGTGAAGAGGTCCGCTAGTTGAGCATGAGATGAAATAGAATGAAGCTGTAGTGAGCCCTGAAGGAGATGATGACGAACAAAGTGACAATCAATCTCAATATGTTTGGTTCGTTCATGAAAGACATCATTATGGGCAATGTGTATAACACTCCTGTTGTCACAGTAGACATGAGTAGCTGAAGAAGAAGTGACACCCATATCTTGTAATAGCCATCTCAACCAAAGAAGCTCCGATGTGGTGTTAGCAAGGGCACGATATTCCGCCTCAGTACTGGATCGAGCAACAACAGTTTGTTTCTTACTTCTCCAAGAAATAAGAGAGGTGCCAAGGAAGAAACAATAACCAGTTGTAGAGCGACGATCTGTAGGGTCATTTGCCTAGTCAAAATTTATATAAGCCCGCAACTGAAGAGGAGACTGAGAGGAGAAGTGAAGTCCATGAAATAGTGTTCCCTTCAGGTAACGAAGGATGCGAAGAACAACCGAATAGTGAGTGGAGCAAGGTGCGGCCATGAACTGGCTCACCTGTTGAACAACATATGCGATATCTGGCTGAGTGACTGTAAGATAAACAAGACTCCCAACTAGATGTCGATACATAGTACAGTCACGAAGAGGCTCACCAACATGAGGAGTAAGACGAGTATTGGGCTCAGTTGGTGAGTCAACAATCTTATAATCAGTGAGATTGGCCTGTAAAAGCAAATCAGATATATACTTGGCCTGAGTCAAAAAATACCCATCAGAAGAAGATGAGATCTCAAGACTAATGAAGTAGCTGAGGGGACCAAGATCTTTCATTTCGAAGTGATGATTGAGAAACTGTTTAAGTTCCTGAATACCAGTGAGGTCATCTCTAGTAATGATCATGTCATCCACATACAATAGAAGAAGAATGGTGCCTCTGTAGGTGCGAAGGATAAATAGAGCTGAATCATAGGAGCTGGTGGAATAACCAAGGCGAGAGATAGTGGTACTAAATTTTGCAAACCATGCTCGAGGAGCTTGCTTAAGTCCATATAGAGCTTTACGAAGACGACATACTTTGTTTGGAGGAGAAGAAAGACCGGGAGGTGGCTCCATATATACCTCTTCACTCAGATCGCCATTGAGAAAGACATTTTTAACATCCATCTGAAAGAGAGACCATTTATGAGAGGAAGCAACGGCCAATAAAGCATGAACAGTTGACAAACGTGCAACTGGAGCAAAAGTCTCCTCATAATCCACACCATATTCTTGAGTGAAGCCCCTAGCCACAAGACGAGCCTTATACCTGTCAATTGTGCCATCAGAGCAGGTTTTGATCTTGTAGACCCACTTACACCCAACAATAGATTTTCCAGCAGGTAAGTTAACTAGATCTCATGTTCGATTCTTGTGTAATGCATCAAGTTCCTCTTTTATCGCATTCTGCCAAAGAGGGTTAGTAGAAGCCTCACGATATGAGTGAGGTTCATGTAGGGTGGCCAATGCATAAAAATAATGAAAATCCTGAAGATGGGATGGATGAGCTCTCACCCGGGTGGATTGACGAAGATCAGGAGATGGAGGTTCAGGAGCCTCAATTGGAGCAGAATTAGGGGACTTGAGTGGAACAGAATTGGGAGAAGCCGTTGAATGTGGGCTTACGGATGGAGACTCAGGAAGGACGCCATTAGTGGAAATAGGAACACTAGGCTCAAATGAGATAGTAAAGGGTGGAGAATAAGGCATGCGGAATTTCCCAACTTCATGAAACAACTTATGCTCCCAAAAAACAACATGACGAGAGATACGAAGGCGGCGAGACACTGGATCAAAGCAACGATAGCCTTTTTGTTCTAATCCATACCCAAGAAAGCAACATAAGCAAGAACGAGGTTCTAGTTTGGTACGCTCATGAGTTTGAAGTAAAACAAAACAGGCAGATCCAAAAACCCGAAGATGATCATAAGAGGGAGTCGTACCAAATAGTCTTTCATATGGAGTACAATTATTAAGAACATGAGTAAGTAATTTGTTGATAGTGTAAACAACCGTGAGAGTAGCTTCACCCCAAAAGGGTGTGGGAACAAAAGAAGACAATAAAAGAGTACGAATAGTGTCAGAAAGATGTTAAATTTTACGTTCGGCTCTACCATTTTGTTGAGAAGTGCCTGGACATGACAAATGGGGAACAGTGCCATATTGTGCGAGGATATCCTTAAAAGCTTGTTGAGTATATTATAGAGCATTGTCAGATCGAAAAGTTTTAATGCGCTTGGAAAACTGAGTCTCAATCATTTTAGTAAAATTACGATAAATGTCAAGTAATTTAGAACGAGATTTCATTAAAAATATCCATGTGTACCGAAAATAGTCATCAACAAAAATGATAAAATAACGCGAGCCACTCATACTGGGAGTTGAAGAAGGACCCCAAACATCTGAATGTATTAAATCAAAAGAAACAGATGCAATTGTCTCACTATTATAAAATGGCAAAGCAGGTTGTTTTCCAAGTTGACAAGAAACACAATCAAAAGAACTAGTTGAAACTGAACCTAGTAAACCTTTTGAAGTTAATAATTCGACTCGAGACACAGAAGCATGACCAAGACGTGAATGCCAAAGAGCAATGGAGGACGGCAAATCAGATACAACAACGGAAACTCCAGAGATAGGAAGATGTAAAGAGGATAGCTCAAACAACCGCCCAATTCTACGCCCTGTCCCAAGAATTTGGTTCGTTTGAGGATCTTGCACAGACACACCCGAAAAGTCAAACACAATTTTATATCCAAGTTCACAAAGTTGTCTAACAGAGAGAAGGTTAAAGGCTAATTCAGGTACATGAAAAACTTTGGAAATAGAAAGTGAGGGAGTATTAATTGTTCCAATATTTCTGATAGCCATTGTAGACCCGTCAGCCGTGTGAATGGAGGAAGAAGATAAGGGATGTGTGAATGTGGTAAATGAGGAGGAATGTGGGGTCATGTGATTACAACAAGCAGAATAAAAAAGCCAAGAAGAAGGTTTACCTGGTAGAACTGAAAGGGAAGATGAGTAAGCATTACCATAACGTAATAAGATTTGACTGACTAAGGCCTCCAGGTCACTTGTAGATAAGGTAAAAGTGGATCCAGAAGACTTGCCAGATGTAGCATCTAGAGAATGAGTATTATTAGTATGAGCCATAACTGCAGTGGATGGTTGAAATCTGTTTCTGCGATAACACTTGTCAATAGTTTGCCCTTTTCATTTACAATAGCGACAGACGTTATTGTTGCGATTCTTAGAAGCATACCGAGAAGAACTTGACTTGTCAGAGATCTCAGGATGAGAATCAGTCTGAGAATAAGACGAACGTGAGATTGGGGCAACTAATACTATATGACTATGTTGTAAATACAGAGTTTGGAGTCTTGTTTTCGCACGGACAAGTTCGAAGACGGCCTTATCCAAGGTGGGAAGAGGACTACAGTGGAGAAGTTGCCCACAAACAAGCTCAAAATCGTCATGCAGAGCCATCAAAAACTGATAAAGATGGTGCTGATCTCGACGAGTAATATATAACAAAGTGTCGTTGGGAAAAAAAATGCATCCTAGCAAAAAAGTCATTTATAGTCTGTCCAGGTTCCTACTTCAGATTATAAAGATCAACCATCAGTTGATATTCACGAGAACCATCAGTAGAGGAATAGCGAGATGCAAGCATATCCCAGGCACCTCGGGAGTCCTCATAATTGCTAAATAAGACTGCAATAGAGGGGATGGTGGTGTTTCGAAACCATGTGAGAATCAGGTGATGACTGCTCTCCCAATCAATGAGTCGAGTACGAAATTGATCATCAGATTCAGTATCCCCTTTAATAGGTTTCTTTATGTCACCAGTCACATAAAACCACAATTTACGCCCTTTAAGAAAGCTACGCATGGCTTGTGCCCAAACTGTGTAATTAGTGCCATCAAATGTAACTTGCAATGGACTGTAAATCTCATTGTGTACCATGTGTTGAACAGGTTTAAAGATTGCAGAGTATTGCAAAAAGAAAACAATATATCAATAATATCTAGTATAATAGTGTAGAGTAGAAGGATAATATCTAAATGTGAAGATTCTGCAATATTGGAGCAGATTGCAAAACAGTGTCTCACACAAACGGAGAGGATCTTTGTGATTCTCACCACACAGGGAAATCTGAGACTTCGTTCTGGAAGGGGAAATGAAATCGACTATGTATGCTCGGGACACAATGGAAGAAGACGTAATAGCGATTTGGTAAGAAAATGATCGTCGGATGGCGTTGCCGTCGCTGAGAGACTGATGGCGGGGAAGACGGCTGGGTGTGGGCGAACGAAAAGGGCTGCTTAAGAAGCTGGGTCAAACTAGGGTTGGACCCAAAAATAAAATAGAAAAGGAGGAATTATATATATACGAAAGGGTGATTCAGAGCCTGTGCTCTGATACCATGTTTGTATAAATGAATTCTATATATATATTTCACATATGTAAAAGTACATAAGGGGTCTATTTATATAAGCTAACTATATAAGCATGTACAACAGGTAACCGATGTGGGACACTTTCTATAGCTAACATGTACTGTTCAAAGAATAAAACTTGTTTGAGAGGCCCAATCACTGTTCATTTTGTTTTCAAAATGAAAACACTTTCTTTTCATAGTGCTGAAAACATGAGAACACCAAAATGATGTTCTTTTGTTCTCAGCTTTGATTTTAAAATAAAATAAATAAATAAATTGAAGCAAATACCTGCAACCTGTCGCTGCAACCTCCGCCACCACGACACCACCAACCGCCGCCACCACCACAACCACCAACCACCACCACATATACATACACACATATATATATACACACACACACACACATATATATACACATGAATCGGTGTAAACCCCAATCGACACGACCACCACGACCAACCGCCACCATCTGCAACCACCACGAACACCACCACCACCACCAATCGGCACCACCAAACACCACCACCACCGCCAATTTGAAACCCTAACCCCTAATTTGAAACCTCCACCCCCAATTTGAAACCCTCCACCCACAAGTAAAACCCTAATTTTGGAGAGAGAGGAGAGCCGATTTGGGTATAGGCATGTGTGTGTATAGGTATGTGTGTGTGTGTGTTGCTGGAAATTGTGTATAGGCGTGTGTGAGAGAAAAGAAGAAGTCATTTTTGCCCCCAAACATGTTTTCTTTTTTATTTTTTTAAATGAGAAAATAAAGACAAGATAAGAATTGATTCTTGTTTTTTGGAGCGCAGAACAAAAACAAAAATAAAGGGTTGCCAAACGGATCCTTTTAAGTTTTTATTTTTAACAACATTAATATGCTTTAAGTTTTCACTTTTTCAATAATTAAAAAATTCTTTTATCAGATTCTTTTATTAGATTAGGAGTGTTATAAAAGTGTTATTATATATGTATATTTTCTATGTCATTATAAGAGTGTAAATCATTTTAACATTATATGCCTTTTTTGTTTTAATCATTATGTTCATATAATCATTCTAATATTTAGTACTATAAGAAGTGAAAATTTATTAATCAATTTTATAGTTTTGCTTTTTGAGCTCTAAATGCCACAACATCGACTTATATAAATATGACCTTTAAAATATTTATATGAAATTTAGTGTGATATATCAATATAAATCAAGTTTTATGTCACATGCGGATGCACGTGATCTCAGCTAATAAATATATATATGTGTGTGTGTGATCATCAATCTGATGGAGAGAATCAACCACGGAATTGAGAAAGTCATCACATCACAGTTGATACTACTCTTACAAGGTACCTATTCTTTTCCCTCTATTATCAATTCAATTAATCAAACACCTACCATTCACTCATTGATGTAATGCATTTACATGTGGTCCTTAGCATATGTTGACCTCTCTCTAAAAAAAAGTTAATATGAAAGCTTCCTATGCTTGACTAAACCCAACCTTTAATAGCAGCCAACTACTACATCTGTGATACATAAAGATGAGGTCTGTGGTCGCAAGGACGACAAAGAGAAGATAATTGAGTTGCTGATCTCTGGCAGTGCGACTGTGAATGAGATCCCTGTGATCCCCATTGTCGGCATGGGCGGGATTGGCAAGACAACCCTTGCCCAATCTGTATACCAGGATGCTCGAGTAAGTGACAATTTTCCTGTCAAATCATGGGTTTGTGTTTCTGATGCATTTAATGCTTTCATGATAACAAAATTTTTTTTGGACAATGTCACCTCCAAAAACAATAACATCGATAGCCTTGATGAACTTCAGACAAAGTTGAAAGAAAGCCTGGCAGGGAAGAAATTTCTTATTGTTTTAGATGATGTCTGAAATGACAATTATCTTGATTGGGACACACTGAGGAAACCTTTTAGAAATGGAGCACTGGAAAGTTGAATCATTGTGACAACACGCAATAACTCTGTGTCATCAATCATGGGAACAATTTCTAGTCATGTCTTGGAGCCACTGCCTATAAAAGATTGTTGGTCATTGTTTGCAAAACACGCTTTTGTGAACAGAGATTATACGGCTTATCCGGATCTAGAGAGCATTGGTAGAAAAATCGTGAACAAGTGTGGAGGCTTGCCTTTAGCAGTGAAATCTCTAGGTGGTCTGCTGCGTTCAAAAATCAAAATTGAGGAATGGGAGATTATATTAAAAAGCAAGGTATGGGATCTGGATTGCAGGATTTTTCCAGCTCTAAGAATCAGTTACGATTATCTTCCTTCGCCTTTAAAGCAATGCTTTGCATACTGTTCAGTGTTTCCTAAGTATTACAAATTTGAAATGGAAAAGTTAGTGCAGTTTTGGATTGCCTTGGATCTTGTGCAACAACCCAAAAGCGACAATTCTATGGAAGATGAAGGTAACAACTACTTTCATGAATTAATATCTAGGTCCTTTTTTCAGATATCAGGTCTTGACAATGATTCTCATTTTGTAATGCATGACTTGATCCATGACTTAGCACAAGATATATCTAAAGGCTTTTGTTTAAGGCTAGATAATGAGCAGTCCCTTGTTCATGTCTCTGAAAAAGTTTGCCATTTCTCGTATGGTCGCGGCGAGTACGATGGGTTTGAAAAATTCAAGGCTGCTAATAAGGTTAAGTGTTTAAGGACATTCATGTCATACTCCAAAGAAGAACAATATAGATGTTGTTACCTGGGGAGTAAGGTAATACATGATATTTTGCCAATTCAGAGATGCTTAAGGGTTCTCTCTCTGTCAAACTATCGTATTTCTGAATTGCCTGAATCAATCAAAATTTTGATTCACTTGCGCTATTTGGATGTCTCTCGGACAAGAATCAAACAATTACCTGATTCAGTAACAAACTTGTGCAATTTATTGATGTTAGATTTGTCATATTGTTTGCTCCTCACAAAGTTACCTGTGGATATGGGAAAATTAATCAACTTGCGCCATCTTTATATCCAAGGAACTAGTTTGACTGAAATGCCGGCACAAATGAGCAAGCTGAAAGATCTCAGACATTTATCATGCTTTGTAGTTGGCAAGAACAGTGGATCAAGCATTGGTGAATTGAAGGAACTCTGTCATCTTAGTGGGGAATTCCGTATTTCAGGGCTGGAAAATATAGTTAGTGGTCATGTAGCATCAGAGACCAATATGATGGATAAGAAGCATTTGGAAGGATTAGTATTGATATGGGATGGTGATGCAAATGATTCAACAACGGAAAGAGATGTACTTGACAAACTAGAGCCTCATGCAGGGATGAAGTCTGTCAGCATCTTCAACTTTGGGGGCACCAAATTTCCACATTGGTCGGACAGAGCTTATTCGTTTTGTAGCATGGTGTCCTTAGAACTTGCAAGCTGTGCAAATTGCCTTTTTCTGCCGTCAATTGGGCAGCTACCCTTTCTAAAACATCTAAAAATTGAAGGGATGACGGGAATAACGGTGGTGGGTCAGGAGTTCTATGAGGATGCCTCCTCTTCTTCTTCCTCTATCAAACCATTTCAGTGTTTAGAGACACTAAGCTTTAAGAAAATGTCAGAGTGGAAGGAGTGCCATGCATTGGGGGCTGGAGAGTTCTCTCGCCTCCTAAAGCTTCTATTGTCGATTGTCCTAATCCGATTGGTGAATTACCCAACAACTTCCCATCTCTAAGGGAACTCGAAATTTCCCGATGTCATCAACTCGTGTCCAGTCAAATTGGTTTGTTACTGCAAGGCCTGCCTTCTCTTCAAGAATTGAAGATGTCAAAAATGTCAAACTTGGAGGAATTGCCTCTCGAGTTATGCAGACTTATAAAACTTGAAAGAATGAAGATAGCGGAATGCCAAAGCCTGGTGTCATTTCCGGACATGGGGTTGCCGCCGACGCTCAAGGCTCTGGAGATCATGGAATGTAGAAGTTTAGAGTTTCCGGTGCCGGAGGAGCCGGACCATAACTACCACACATCCATTGAAGTTTTGAGGATAACCAATAGCTGTGATCTTCTCAAATCGCTGTGCGTAGGTTTTTTTCCAAAGCTTCGTAATCTATGTATTGATGGGTGTATAAATTTTGAAAAGATTTCCATTCCAAAGGAAGAGCTTCATAATCTGGTGTGTCTTATCATAAAAGAGTGTCCTAAAATGGAAATGGTTGGCAGTGGAGGTGGAGGAGGATTTCTCTCCGCTCCCAATCTGACGGAATTGTGGATCTTGAATTGCAAGAATCTAAAGTCACTGCCGCAACGAATGAACATCCTCCTTCCATCTCTTCAATTGTTGACCATAGAAGACTGTCCAGAAGTTGAACCATTTGCAGACACAGGAGGAGGTTTGCCATCCAACCTGCGTATCTTGACCATCAATAATTGCGAGAAAGTGATGAAGGGGCGGATGGGGTGGGGTTTGCAGCAAACACTCCCGTCTCTTGCATTTATCAGGCTTGGTGGTGGACATGAAGAAGAAGAAGCGTTGGAGTCATTTCCGGATGAGTGGCTATTGCCCACCACTCTTACACATCTTAGCATCAGAAATCTTCCAAATCTGAAATCAATAAACCACAAGGGACTTCAACACCTCACCTCTCTTCAATGTTTATACATCAGCAACTGCCCAAAGCTCCAGTCCTTGCCACAAGAGGGGCTTCCCAACTCCCTCTTTTACCTGAACATAAACAAGTGTCCTTTGCTGAAACGACGTTGCCAAAGGGAGAAAGGCCAAGATTGGCCCATCATTTCTCCAATCCCTCACGTATGGATTGAGGGTCAAGACATTGTAAACTTGGAGTGACAGAAAATTGCTCATATGATCGCATTGGATTCCGCTGATTGTTTTTTCTAATTCCTTACGCTCAGGTACTCAACTTTTACGTTCTCCACAACATATACCATCACACTTCTTTCATCTATTATATTTTAATCACACTGATGTAATTAAATGTTATGACATGATAGATTGGTAACTAGTTTAAATAACATGAATAAATATGTACACAGGTATATATATACCCTTATTTCGAACTCTTCCATCACCCGCGAAAACTCTCAACATTTTTGGTCCAGACATGACACTTCACCGTTGGTGAGCAGCACAAATCTATTTTAACATTTAGTGCCTTACATTTCATGATTTTTTCTTTTCTTTTCTGGTTGCAAATTTGAAATACAGGGCAGTCGAAGCAGAAAAGCATAAGCTGTAAATAATAATTTTGGAAATCATGCTCTCACTTGCCTACCACAAGAGTATAGCATATGTTGTTGTATTGGAAATTGCGTTTTTTCGTTACTCATGAGTAAATAATTTAATTTGTAGTGTGTATATATTAAGTTTTGACACGCTGAAATTGTGAATTTGGAAGTTTAATTGTATATGTTGGATTCCAATAGTGGTTCCCTCATTAGTTAATTGGCTTTTATATCTCAGTTTAGAGTGTGATTCTTTTTGGGAAAAGTTGTTGTAATGTATGTACCAGGTATAGGGTTTCACAGGAGCCATACTAGAAAACTACTGGCAATTTGCTGCAATGTATTAAGCAAAATTATTGTTTTTTTTTTTTTTTTTTAATTTTTTTTTGAGAGCTTCACACTCCCACCTCCCATCTGCCTTTTTTTTCATCAAAATGTGGAAACATGTTTATACTCAACATGGTAAAGACACATGGTTGGTGTATGTAAAATGTGAATGATCTTTTTCTGAATTCATGGACTTTATTTTGATAGGTTTCGAACTCTTCCATCACTCTCGGACGCTCTCAACATTTTGGTCCCAGACATGGCACTTCACATTTGGTGAGCACCCTAAAATCTAATTTCCCAAATTAGTGCCTTGAAATTTTTATATTCTTTTCGTTTATGTCCTTGTGATGTTTGGTTGAAAATTTGAAATACAGGGTAGTCAAATCCGAAAAGCAAGAGGGAAAGTTAAGCTGTATATAATCACTTTGGAAATTATGTTCTCACTTGCTTACCACATCAGTGTATGATGTAATTTTTTAAAATAACGTTTTTGATGTGTAAATAGGTTTAGTTTTAACATACTGGAAGTGTTAATTTGCATGTTTCAGTAAATATGTTGGATTTCAACGTTGACTCCAGATTAATTACTTTGCTTTTACATCTTAGTTCAGTGTGATTGTTTTTGGTGAAAAATGTTGTAATGCATGTATCAAGAATAGGGTTTTCAGATGAATTTGTTAGGAATTAGTCCTCTCTGCTATTTGTTGTTAGGATCACACGGATCTGTTTTCTTTTTATTCAGAAAATTATTGAAGATCTGGAGCATACAATTTTTTTTCCTTATATTTGTATTGATTGAAGGTATGACTTAAAAGGAGAGCGAAAATGGTATATAAAGTTCAAATAGTTTGAAAAAAAAATGTATATATTTGTTTTTTCATTTATTTTTTCTCACAATTTATTTGATTACATTACGATTTGGATATAATGATAAATACAACGCAATAAACTTCCTAAGGTACCATTTGAATAAGTAATGGAATTTTAGACAAACTCAGTCAAGAGATACTTTTCAGAAGAAAGAGAGAGAAGAAGAAGAAAAAAAAAACACAATAATGAATTTTTTTTTTCAAAGTTTTCAAAAAGAGAATAAACAATTAGACCGGAGCAAGGTTTGCTCTTGACCAGCTGACCAAATGGTCCAATGGTATTTTCTCTCTTCCCAGTTGGGAGGGTGAAGGGTTCGAGTTTCTTAGAAGACCAAGTGTCCGTGAAAAACTTAAAAAAAAAGGTTCCCTATGGGCATACGCAGAGCCTTCCCCGATGGGGCCCTAAAAATACTCCAAACATTTATATGTGTCATCTATTTATGCTTTTGTCCTCCTCTGCTTATTTTGGGTCCATGGACTGCATTATTGGGGTCTACGTGCATGTGTGTGTGTTCCACCTTCAATCTTTGATGAATTTGTGTGCTTTCTATTCTAATTTTGTAGAAAAATAGAGATTATACTAATTCGAAAGTTTTTAAAAAGTTAAAGAAGCTATCAGGCTGAAGTTATGAACAAATCCATTATCTAAGATAGGTACATCGCACTTCTACTTTACTCTTCGCATATTGTGTTGTCCTCTCTCCAAGAAAAGTTGATATATAAGTGACCTATGCTTTATTGGTGGGAATGGAATCAATCAGTGTATTGCAATGATCGAATAAACATTACTCAGGCCAATGTGTAATTTTAGACTTTCGTGCAATTTCACAATAACTTTTACTTTATCAATCTTAACCAAAATCATTGAACATTCAAGAGAATTTCCATTGCTAAGTGTCTCTCTCTGTTTCTCTCTAAAGGCTTTTCACAGCTACTCTGCATCAGCTAAGCTTGGAATCAAAGAACTCCTTAAAATTGGTAACTCACTCATCGAATTGATTGTCGAAATTGTAATTTCATTCTCACACTTGATTAACATTGAAGATTGGCATATTGTGTTGTCCAAGAAAATTTAATGTAAAAGTAAGCTATGCTTTATTTGTGGGAATGGAATCAATCAGTGTCTTGCAAGAGGGTTTTACTTTGCAATCGAATAAACTTTAGTCGTGTGGGCCGCACATTCATTATCACAATAACTTTTACTTTATCATTCTTCACCAAAATTATTGAACATTCATTCAAGAGAATTTGCATTGCTAAGTGTCTCTCCTTGATCTCTCTCTGTTTCTCTCTAAAGCCATTTCATAGCTACTCTCTCTCTTCCTCTCTGTGTGTGCGTGTGTGATTATATATATATATACATATGGCTTTAGCTGTGGTGGGTGGAGCTTTTCTCGGCGCTGCCGCTAATGTGCTGTTTGATCGGTTGACTACTCCTGAGGTCGTAAGCTTCTTTTCCAAACGAAAGTCGGACCACGGACTCAGAGAGAAGCTGGAGACAACATTGCTGGCCCTTCAAGCGGTGCTGGAAGATGCAGAGTACCAGCAGATCACCAACAAGAGTGTGAAAGATTGGCTTGACAAGCTCCAGCATGTGGTCTACCAAGCTGACGACTTGCTGGACGAGATCACCACCAAAGCCTCGAGGGACAGGTCTGAAGCTGGTCATGCGGGAAACACCACACCGAAGGTTGGTTTCGGGTGTTGTTTCCGACCCATCAAACAATCTCTTTTTCGCAAGAAACATTCTGTTTATCTGTCTGATAAAGAGATGGAGTCCGAGATGAAAGAGATCACTAGCAACTTGCAGGGCTTTGTTGATCAGATTAGATGTCTTAATTTGAGAGGCAATGATGGGAGGAAACGATCACAAATGCAGCCAATTACTACATCTTTGATAGAGGAAGATGAGGTCTGTGGTCGCAAGGACGACAAGGAGAGGATAATTGAGTTGCTGATCTCTGGCAGTGCTTCTGTGAAGGAGATACCTGTGATCCCCATTGTCGGCATGGGCGGGATTGGTAAGACAACCCTTGCCCAATCTGTATACCAGGATGCTCGAGTAAGTGACCATTTTCCTGTGAAATCATGGGTTTGTGTTTCTGATGCATTTAATGTTTTCACGATAACAAAGAAAATTTTGGACGATGTCGCTCCCTCGAACAATAACATCGACAACCTTGATCAACTTCAGACAAAGTTGAAAGAAAGCCTGACAGGGAAGAAATTTCTTGTTGTGTTAGATGATGTCTGGAATGATAATTACTTGATTGGGACACACTGAGAAAACCTTTCAAAAATGGAGCACTAGAGAGCAGAATCATTGTGACAACACGCAATAATTCTGTGTCATCAATGATGGGAACAATTTCTAGTCATGTCTTGGAGCCACTGCCTGGAGAAGATTGTTGGTCATTGTTTGCGAAGCACGCTTTTGTGAATGTTGATTATGTGGCTTATCCGGAGCTACCAATTATTGGTAGAGAAATTGTGAATAAGTGCAAAGGCCTGCCTTTAGCCTTGAAATCTCTCGGAGGTCTGTTGCGTTCGAAAGAGACCGTTGAAGAATGGAAGAGTATATTAGAAAGCAGGATATGGGATGTGGATCGCAACATTTCTCCAGCTCTGAGTATCAGTTACTATTATCTTCCTTCACATTTGAAGCGGTGCTTTGCATACTGTTCGGTGTTTCCAAAGGATTATGAATTTGAAATGGAAAAGTTAGTGCAGTTATGGATGGCCTTAGATTTTGTGCAGCAACCCAAAGGCAACAAGTCTCTTGAAGATGAAGGTAACAACTACTTTCATGAATTATTATCAAGGTGTTTTTTTCAAAGATCAGGTCATGACAACGATTCTCATTTTGTAATGCATGACTTGGTCCATGATTTAGCACAAGAGATATTTAGAGATTTTTTTTGTAGGATAGATAATGACCAGCCGCTTGTAAATATCTCTGAAAAAGTTTGCCATTTCTCATATGTTCGTGGCAAGTATGATGCGTCTGAGAAATTCAAGGTTGTTAATGAGGTGAAGTGTTTAAGGACATTCATGTCATACTCCAAATATGAACAATATAGAAGTTTTTACTTAGCCAATAAGGTAATACATGATATTTTGCCAATTCAGAGATGCTTAAGGGTTCTCTCTTTCTCAAACTATCGTATTTCTGAATTGCCTGAATCAATCAAAAATTTGATTCACTTGCGCTATTTGGATGTCTCTGGGACAAGAATCAAACAATTACCTGATTGTGTAACAAGCTTGTGCAATTTATTGCTCTTAGATTTGTCATATTGCATGTCCCTCACAAAGTTACCTGTGGATATGGGAAAATTAATTAAGTTGCGACGTTTGGATATCCGAGGAACTAGATTGATTGAAATGCCGGCAGAAATGAGCAAGCTGAAAGATCTGCGACATCTGTCATTTTTTGTAGTTGGCAAGAACAGGGGATCAAGCATTAGTAAATTGAAGGAACTCTGCCATCTTAGTGGTGAATTCCGCATTTCAGGGCTGGAAAATGTAGTCAGTGGTCAGGTAGCATCAGAGGCCAATATGAAGGATAAGAAGCATCTGGAAGGATTAGAGCTGATATGGGGTGGTGATGCGAATGATTCAACAAAGGAAAGAGATGTACTTGACAAACTACAGCCTCATGCCGGGGTTAAGTCTGTCAGTATCACCAAATATGGGGGCACCAGATTTCCACTGTGGTTCGGCGGAGCTCATTCGTTTCCTAACATGGTGTCCTTATCACTTATAAGTTGCGCAAAATGTGATTTATTGCCGTCAATTGGGCAGCTGCCCTCTCTGAAACATCTAAAAATTGAAGGGATGAAAGAAATAACGGCGGTGGGTCGGGAGTTCTATGAGAACGCCTCGTCTTCTTCTTCCTCCTCGTTCAAACCATTTCCATCTCTGGAGACACTAAGCTTTAAGGAAATGTCAGAGTGGAAGGAGTGGCATGCATTGGGGGATGGAGTGTTCTCTCGCCTTCTAAAGCTTTGTATTGTGGATTGTCCTAAGCTGACTGGTGATTTACCCAACAACTTACTATCTCTAAGGGGACTCGAAATTTCCGGATGTGATCAGCTCGTGTCCAGTCAAATTGGTTTGTTACTGCAAGGCCTGCCTTCTCTTGAAGAATTGAAGATGTCAAAGATGTCAATGTTGACGGTATTGCCTCTCGAATTAGGCAGTTGTACAAAACTTGAAAGCTTGAAGATAAAGGAATGCCCAAGCCTGGTGTCATTTCCGGACATGGGGTTGCTGCAGACGCTCAAGGCTCTGCAGATCAAGGAATGTAGAAGTTTAAAGTTTCCGGTGCCAGAGGAGACGGACCATAACTACCACGCATCCATTGAAGTTTTGAAGATAATCAACAGCTGTGATGGTCTCGAATCGCTGTCCTTTGGTTTTTTTCCAAAGCTTCGTGATCTAGAAATTGATGGGTGTATAAATTTTGAAATGATTTCCATTCCAAAGGAAGAGCTTCAAAATCTGGTGAGGCTTGAAATAGCAAATTGCCCAAAAATGGTATCCTTTCCCCATGGAAATGGAAATGATGGAGATGCTGGAGGATTATTGGTGGCTCCCAATCTGACCTTTTTAAGGGTTTGGAATTGTGAGGAACTGAAGTCCCTACCTCAACAAATGCACAGCCGCCTCCCATCTCTTCAAACATTGAAAATCCGTGACTGTCCAGAAATTGAATCATTTCCAGAGGGAGGTTTGCCATCCACCCTTCGTTTCCTCAGCATTGGTAATTGCAAGAAACTGATGAAGGGCCGCATAGGGTGGGGTTTGCAGCAGCAAACACTACTCCCATCTCTTACATTTATGTCGCTCAGCGGTGAAAATTCGGAAGAAGAGTTGGAGTCATTTCCTGAGGAGTGGCTATTACCCACCACTCTTACAACTCTTTGGATTGGAAATGTTCCAAATCTGAAATCAATAAACCACAAGGGCCTTCAACACCTCAGCTCTCTTCAAACATTATTCATTGTCGACTGCCCTAAGCTGGAGTGCTTGCCACAAGAGGGGCTTCCCAACTCCCTCTCTTACCTGACAATAAGAAACTGTCCTAAGCTGGAGTGCTTGCCACAAGAGGGGCTTCCCAACTCCCTCTCTTACCTGGGGATAGTCAGATGTGCAATGGTTTCAGCACGTTGCCAAAGGGAGAAAGGCCAAGATTGGCCCATCATTTCCCCAATCCGCCACATACAGCTCGATGGTGAAGACATCGTAAACTTGGAATGACACCACCTAATTCATTTCACTCAGGTAATCAACTTCTACATGCTTCACAACAAACCTAATTTCATTATAATTGTAATTTTATGATATTTCTATTCCCCCAATATGTTTCCAAATATATTGTTAGTCTAAGTACTATTGCAAGTCTAATTAAATTTTAATCCCTCACATTATAGATTTGTAAATAATTTCTATACATTTGTTGAACTGCCAAGGCCACCATTATTTCTCTTTCTATACATTTGTCAAGTATTTTTTTTTTACTCAAATGATTTAGTCTAAATATAAAATACAAAATTTATAAATTAAAATAATTGCTTCTACATTTAATCTATTTATTGAAAGTATTAATAATTATGATTATTGATATGAGAGGTAATACAAAGGGACACAAACATATACAACCTTCAATCATCATTCATACAAATGATTACTTTTTTTTTCTTTTTTAACTTTATACGTTTTTTTAATTTTAAAATCAAATGATATAACTCTAGAGTTGAATTATAGAAGTTATAAATAGAAAATAATTTGTTACCTATTTATTGTATCTATTATGAGTATTCACAATTATACTTATTGATAATGGAGATGCGCAAAAGAATACCAACTTTGAGCATAACAAATATATATAGAGGCATAAGAATAAAACATATCCCTTTCAATGTCAGCTGTGTGCATTTTGAATTTTGTTTTGCTATATTTGTTTGGTGAAGTCTTGGAATTGCATTATAATTATAATTTTATAATATTTCAATTATGGCAATATAATTCCAAATATTTTGTTTGTATAAGTACTATTGCAAGTCTAATTAAATTTTAATCCCTAACATTATATTTGTAAAATTTAAATAATTTCTATACATTTGATATTTGACAGGGTCACTCTATAATCATAAGTCAATTACATACCAATTAACAAGGCTCAATCAAATCAACCTTGCAATGACTTAGGCGATTGTTGTAGTGAGAACGAGGTACTCATTTACTCTATAATATTAATATATGTTAATTAAGAAAATGTGACAAAATTAACCAATTTTGGCTTTTGATTGGAAGAAAGTGTTGGTTTTCATAATGTTAAACATAAGTTAATTCCCTGAAAATTTTGTGTGTTTGTAGGTAAGAGATACTTCCATAGCAATTGGGTGGGCTTGGAGGAGTTTGAATTGAATTGAAGACCCAACTGATATACTAGATTTTGGCAAATGGAATTTTGGTGATTAGTGAATTGAAATGCATTGTGTAGGGGATTGCCTTGTTTTGGCCATTTTGAATTGTAATGACTATATGTGGATTACTTTGAACTTTAATGTTTACTTTTAAATGCATTTTGTAGGGGATTGCCTTATTTTGGCCTTTTGGGTTTGTAATGACTATATATATATATATATATATGTCTTATTCTGGATGTAATGAAGTATGAGGTTGTGCTATTCAAGTGTAATTAAGTGGTTCAGACCTTGTACATTTTCTAAAATGTGACTGATAGATCAAATGTGAAGTAGTTCCATGTCCTCTAATTCATTTAATAGTATTTATTTATTATTGAGATTGTAAGTGTAAAAATATTCTTGTTGAACTGAAGTTACCAAAACTACGCAGAGGGGATGCAAATCATACTGAAATCAAACAAAGTTTATCATCAAAACCCCGAAGCAGCACGTCAGATAATTTTTATATTTTTATTTACTATCTTTATGAAAGAAATTTAATGTACATTTGAGTCCCAGAAAGCAATTACTGAATCATTGTTAGTAATAAGTCTCATTTATTTTCTTGGCTACAAGCCATACAAATTCATAGTAATTGTTATTTATTTTCTGGGTTTGTAATGACTATATGTCTTATCTGGACATAATGAAGTTGGACGTTCTGTGGTCAATAGTCATATACTTTATATACATTTTGTATAGAACCCACAGTACTTGCAGAGGCAATTTGAGTAACAGAGCAATTAATAGGGAAAAGAAAAAGGACTTTAATTATAAAACAATAAAACTCAAATGCTACTCATATGTATTTGAACTCGATATGTATATATCTATTATGTCTAGTTATGGTGTACAACTATATTTATATTCCTTAATGAAGACTAGTATATATTTATCCATAACTTCTAGATATAATGCATATCGCTATCCTAAGTAAATATTAATAACTAGTTCGCTATATGAGAAATAAAAGCAACACACTAAATATATTTGATTGGTGCATTTTTTTATCCCCCACGGTTTGATGTTATCTTGTGCATGATAGTGTTTAAATAATTTCTTTTTTGGTTGGGGAAATTTTTGTAAAATAAATTTATTTCCTAACCTTATGTAAAGTGCAATAACCACCCCTGAACTGCTACATTTTTCCAATTAACCCCCTGAACTTCAAATCACCCTGGACTATCAATTTGGTACAAATAAACCCAATTTCCTTGCAAAAGACCATTCTATCCTCATTAAAACAAATTCATTCTTCTAATTATACCACTATTTTTTCCTCTCTTTTAAAATATTAACTATACCATTCACCTTAATTGTATTTCTATTAAATATATTATCAAATATATATAAAAAAATCATAAGTTGTAAATATTTTATATTTAAAATAATAAACTTGTTATTAAAAGTTAGTTTGATTTAATATTTATAAAACTTATTACCCTAAGCTTAAATTTTTAGATGCTAACATAAAAAAAAATCTTATTTTCCAAAGATATACATTCATACAAAATTTATAAATTACTTAGATAACAATTTTTTTGTACTAAATATATAAATATTGTTGAGTAATTACCTAATCATTTCAAAAATCTTAATCTTATTTCAAAAAATCTAAATCATTAATTATTCTATTAATTTAGAAGGGTGTTAATCTATGTAATTTTTCATGAAGAATATGCTACCAATTTTTTTATAAATTACTCCATAATCTATGTTAATAAGAAAAACACACAAGTATGAATCATTAAGAAAGGACGTTATGGCCATTTAGGAAACAATTTGAAAGAATTGGGGCAATTTGCAACTAATTGTGATAGTTTAGGGTGTTAACTGCACGTATTATAGTTCAGGTATGTTTTTTTGCAAAACTGAAGGGGATTTTTTTCGCTTTACCTTATATAATAAGTTGGGTAGAATAATTTATCATTTTCAAAAAGGGTAAAGTGCATTAAACCCCCCAAACTTTACTCTCTCTCTCTCTCTCTCAACCTCCCCTAAACTATAAATTGTGCAACTAATTCCCTAAACTATCACATTTTGTTACAAAATGCCCCATTATCTTCAAAAAAAATTCATGAATGACCAAAATACCCTTTCTTATTCAATTTTACTTAATGCATTTTTCTCTTTAATATAAATTTTGAAATAATTGTTACTAGTTTGATGGCCAATCTCCATTAAACTTGCATATATTTACACAAATTTTTTCTTATGAATGAACTAATTAATGCTTTTAAGTTATTTAAATAAAAATTAAATAAAATTTTAAAAAGTAATTAAGTAATTTCTCAATTCTATTTATATATATACCATGATAAAAAAAATATTTATTATTTAAGTTATTAGTAAATTCATTTTCAATACATCTTATGAAAAAATATATATTTTAGTATAAAAAAGTTAGAACTTAGAATAACAAGTTTTTGTAATACCCCGTATTTAATGGATATTTATTTCGTTAATTATTTTGTATGGCATATTGGATGTTTAAATTATTGAATGAGGTTATCTTAGTCTTTTTAAGTCTAGTAGGTTAAAATGAAATTTTGTGATTTGAAGGGGGACAAGGTTGTCATTAGTGTTTGGGCAGTTTGGTGATTTATGCATAACACAAGGATAGTTTGGATAATTCCCTAACCCTAGCCTCTTCTATATAAGCATCCTTAACTTCAGATCTAACCACTATGTCATTTCTTCTACTACTTCTTCTTCTTCATCAATTATACCCGAAATTGTGAAGGTTGAGAGGTTAAAAGCTTAGAATTGGTTTGGATCTGTACTTGTGGTGGATTCAGCTCTACATTACACGCAAGACATATGTTCTACTCTTTCTCTTTGTACTGAAATTTCGTAGCATTTACTTTGTCCATCTATAATCTGCTAGATAGTATTTTTCATATATGTATATGTATGTGTAAATCATGTTCATATATGACTCTTATATATTCTGTTTATACATATATGTATAGATCCGTAAGTATATATATAGATCTTGTATATATGTAGAGATTCGTGGACTTATATAGGCATATATGTATAGATCTGTTAGAGTATGTTCATGTTCATGTTTATTTATGTGATGATATATATTCTATTTATACATATATGTATAGATCCGTAAGTATATATATAGATCTTGTATATATGTAGAGATTCGTGGATCTATATATGCATTTATGTATAGATCTGTTAGAGTAGGTTAATGTTAATGTTTATTTATATGATGATATATATTATGTTTATATGTATATGTATAGATCCATGATCATATGTACAGATCTTGCATATAGGTAGAGATTAGTAGACTTATATAGACATATATGTACAAATCTGTTAGAGTATATTTATATTCATATATATATATGATGATTTATATTCTGGTTATACATATATGTACATATCCATGATTATATGTATAGATCTTGTATATACATAGAGATTTGTGGTGATATATTGATATATGCATGAGACTATGTTTATATCTAGCAATACGTACAAATCTGTTTTTACCATGTGTAGATATACATGTATGGATTCGTGATTATGTGTCTTGCTGGTATGATTCTGATGAGGTGTATACGGTTGGAACTAAGTATAAATATCTGAATACAAAAATATTTTAGATTTCAATGTTGACAAAGATTTCAAAACTGTTATTAGAAAAATATTGCATATTTATGTAATTGTTTTTCTCTATTTTCTTTGTTATCAGACTCTGGACATTGATTTATATTATTATTAGGTGTTTCACGAATTATACTGGATTACGTATTTTTGACCGTATAAATGAATAGTTTTGACCGTACAAAATACCGTATACCTTAGCGCTGGGGCGCTGCCCTAGACTCCGCCAGGGGGGTGCTCAGGTAATGGTCATGCCGCCTCCCCTGGACCCCCCAGGCTCGACCTTATAAATTGTTATACGTTCCCGAATAAAGATTACGAGTGAATTATTAAATTCGTAAAATCATAAGATTTAAATTAAATGACTATGTTTTGGAGATTTATAAGGAACCACAAGGAGGCTAACTATTACTGCAGTTTAACTAGTACCATGGGACATGGGTGAGTTGTCGGGTACGTGGTTATGGTAGGGCATGGATGTTGTATGGAAAAATCAGATTAATGTAAGAAATTTATAAACATAATTATATTAAATGGTGGTATATTAGTGACTATAGTTATAGTTAAATATATTATTATTTTATAATATAATTTTGGGATTAGGTGTCGCTAGGAAAGGGGATGGATTTTGGTACTCTGCTTGGGATCATGTAGAGTTGTACTTGCTCGTGAGTTTAACCCACATTTTTGTTGTTTCAGGTCCTCGGCAATTTCACCAGCAGGGTTGAGGACTTCATATCTATACGTCCGGTTCTATCATATTTTTCTTCCACTCCAGGGTAGGATCCGATAAAGGACATATGTTGTATTTCGTTTAAGTGTGTTTCTAGGGGTCCATGTTTATGGGATTTCCAAGTTGTACTGTGTGGGACTTATTTTATTTAAGGATGTATTGGGGGTGGTCTTCTTCATGTATAAGTTGTATCCTTATTTTGTTATTGTTGTTATTATTATATTTTGATTTTATATCTTCTCTTCTGTGCTTATGTTATCAATTACTAACGCTCCTAGTTTTCTGTGTATGGGCCTGACCAACGTATGCATGGAAATTTGGGGGTGTCACAGTTTTATTCTTTAAATCAAAGTTATTATAATAACATGTTAAATATTTCAAATATAAAATAATTACAAAAAAAAGTATTTTATTTTATTTTTATTTGAGGAGAGATTTACTCTAATACAATTAATTAAGTTGAATGGTTAATTTATCCTATAAATAATAGAGAAGATTATTAATATAATTTAAAGAATGACAAATTAAGTATGAAGGGTAAAAAAAGTCTTTTAGAATGAAATTGTGGCTAATTGCTACAAATTAATAGTTGAAGGAGGTTAGTTTAGGGGTTCGTTGCAAAAAGGGCAATAGTTCTGGGAGTTTTTTGCACTTTAACTTTATTTTTTCACATATTCTCATTAAAATTTTGAGCTCTAAACCTTTTAATAATAAAAAAAGTAAGAACTATACCAGTAAATTGCAACATTTCATCAATTAATTTTTATATTTTTTATCCAAAATTTTTGCCTTCAGTGTAGAGTTGGCAAAAGGGTTAGCCTTCGGTATAGATGGTTTCAAATTATAAAAGTGTCGATCCGAGTAGGACATAAAAATATTAGCATTGTGTTTTGGTCAAACTCAAATAATCTGAATAACCAGTTCCACTCGATTATATTTTATTTTTTTGATATATATATATATATTCCATTCTCTAAGTGATCACAAGTTAAAATATATCAAAAAGTTATAATTGGATCGTGTCTATTCAATTTAATTTTACTAATAAACAGATTAAACAATTCATTTCGTGTTGTAAGTCAATTTAATTTTTGAAAAACATATTAATTGTTCGTGTCGTGTACAACCCGGCCCAATTATTAAACGGATTACACAAGTTATGTTGGATTACCTATTTAAATAATAATTGCATTAGTATTAAGCATATTTGACAAGTGTAGCCCATTTAATATAATATCGTGTCTCAACCCCAAACCAACACCACCCACTTCATCATCTCCATTATGAGTAATCAGCTGAAAATCATTCAATATTTATGTGCCACGGTTACACAACACGTGACTAGGGGTGGTTAGTTTTCGATTGAAACCGAAACCGATACCGGAACATGACTATTATTTTTGTTTTTTTATTAAGAACCGTAATCGAACCGTTAATGCAAGAAACCGAATCGAACCAAACCAAACTGTTTTTTTTTTGTTTCGTTCTGGTTGGTTCTGGTTCCTACTATTGGCTTTAAAAAAATAAAAAACGTCAAGTATTAAAATAGAATATAATTATAAATTAAATTAAATAAAGGATAACTATTACAAACCAAAAATCAATTATATAATTAGTGAAATGAAAGTAATTATTTCAAAATTATTTCTCCTAAAATTATTCTCTTATAACTATTGACTTATAATTTTTAAATTATATATAAGTAAAAATAATAATACTAATAAAAAATAAAAATAATAAGGATAAAAAAAATTGATTCGATTCACCGAAATTAAAAAATCGATTATTCAATTTTCGGAATCGGAACCCAAGGGACCGCTTTGGAAAGGTTCGATCCGATTATTTGGGTTCTTTGTTCACCAATAAGGTCTAACTCATTTTTTCCAAGCAAGACTATTTTTCCACTATTTGATTGGCCAGTGATACAACACTATAACAAGCAAGTTATTCACAGATTACCCCCAAATGCAAAACCCTTCATCACCATTGTCTGTGCAACAAACATTTCTCACTCAGTCAAGCTCTTGTCAGCTCCTCCAATGGCGGCTTCTCATCTCCTCTCTCACTCCCCATCTTTTCCAAAATCCCACAAATACCCTCCAATCTCCACCACAAACCCTTTTGTCACCAAACCCATAATCACCTTCAAACCCACCTCAAGAACCCTAACCCTAAGGGCAGTCCTGTCCCAAAACCCCACAAAACCCTAGCTTCAGACCCAAAAGCTCAAAACTTTGAGCACTGTTTCACCAAATCTGAAGATGGGTATTTGTGCTGTGAGGGTCTTAGGGTTGAGGATTCGATGGAGACAGTGGAGAGAAGGCCCTTTTATCTGTACAGTAATCCCCAAATCACCAGAAATGTGGAGGCTTATAAGGATGCTTTGGAGGGTTTGAATTCAGTTATTGGGTATGCAATCAAAGCCAACAATAATCTCAAGATTTTAGAGCATTTGAGAATGTTGGGTTGTGGTGCTGTGCTAGTCAGTGGCAATGAGCTCAGATTAGCCCTTCCGATCCCACCAGGTATAAGTTATCATATTGTATATGCATTGATATTATTGTACACTCACGAATTTAGTTTGTTTCAGAATATGGTTGTGGTCTGTATTGGAATTGTCAGTGTTCAATAATGTGTGTTAGTAGCTAAAGATTGCATTTTTGTGATTAATAGAATTATTGCAATCGGTAGAAATTTAGATGTTTTTGTTATTGGTGTACTGCTCATGTTGCTTTTGGTATGAAGACTCTGACTTGGTTCATTCTGAGACTTTGACATGATATTTTTGTCTAGAGTGTTAAGGCCCTATTTGGTTTTGTTTGCTTTTGAGGGATGTGTTCTCCTTTTGAACTACTGTTAAATCATATATAAAAAAGGGTATTTTTTTAACTAGTTCTTATGAGATAGGTTTTTTATGAATTTAATGATCAATTAAAATTATTTGCGGAATTTTTAATTTTAATCCAATCATTTATGAAGAGATGACACAAGAATTTTTAGAGTGAAAAAACTTTGGAATAAATCCCAAGTAAAAAATCACGGGTACCACCGGTACTGATGCACTATGAATCAAAAAATTGTACAAACCCTATGAAGACATTGTCACGCTCCGCCATCCGTTAACCCAAACGAGGTCTCCGAATAGCAACACGCGACGCCAAAACAATAATTAAAGTTCATCATAAATTGTTCCTTAGCCCTCTTGTTATGTAAAATATATTTCTAACACCATGTTAGGAGTAAAATAGTCATTTTACATTTTATAAATATCATCAAAGTCGCCCACGACTCGAAAACAAATTAAAAAGAACGAAATGGTACTTTAAACGGACCATTCTGACACCCCATGTTTGCCCAGGGGTAAAACAGTCATTTCAGGTTAAAACGATTCATTTCCAAGTTCGCCTATCTAAACCCGACATAGGAGAGGTAATAGGGTCAAACGGAACTTAATTTGAGTCAACGAGGTGGGAGATATGAATTTTCAAAGTTGGAACAAAAAAACAGGAAAAATCTGAAATTTCCGTGAACAGTGTTTTTAGCCACTGGAATCACTATTCACAGCTTTCATCAAAACTTTCAATTTTTGCTAACGGCCATCGTTTTCGACACCTCCGGTCCCAAAATTTCACAAACAATAGAAAATTGATTTCTAAGCCTTCGGGTTTCAAAAATACTAAGCAGGACCCGGGGGTGAGCGAAAAACATCGTTTTCTTTAAAACTTTCGCAAAGATATGTTTGTAAAGTTTAACATTTTTCATAGTTTCGACTTCAAACGCACCTAATAGACAAATTCAACTCCCAACATCATCTTTCACTCTGAAAGTTTAAAATCTAAACTCAAAAACTCGTAAAACATAAATATTTAAAGAAAATACAGTCTTTAGTCAAATAAACACAAAGTTCTGTCAAATCTCCAAAATATACATGTTCTTTGTAATTAAGGCTAACATCCTAGCCCACCAAAATAATAGTTATACATCAAGTATCATTTATAATCCAAAATATACAAACTTTTGAGTTTACAAAGAAAGGAATACGACTTTTAAGCCAAGATACACAAAAAGGGCTTTAAACCGTCAACCACCAACGCGGACGTCCTAAAATCCTCCTTTCGCAAAATCGCCACCTGAAAATATTTAATAATAACGGGGTGAGCTACACTAGCTCAGTAGGAGAATCCTCGCCACCCCAATCCCGGTCGTCCGAGTGGTACAACCCCTTAACCCGTATGCATGCTTCTAACTAGGTCGGTCTAAGTATCCCACATGGCACGTGTGCCAATCCGGGACCCCAATTGTACCCACAATCAATCCCCAAGCAAACTCATATCAATACACAATATCAATAAATCGCGATAAGTATCACAATAGCATGTATAAATAAATGGGTAAAATGCACAAAACACCCCTGATGTTTCGATTTTGTGCAAATAACACCCCTCTGTGTTTCTAAACACCCCTGAAGTATCAAATCTGTGCGAGTTGACCTTTTGATCACTTTTACGGCCAAAAATAGGTCATGTGCGAAAAACGTGATTGAATTTTACTTAAATGCCTAAAATACCCATGACCAGTTACGAAAATACCCTCTTATATGAAATTTGTATAAACTTTACATCCTCCACTCCACAAACCCTAAATCCCTCTTTCATTCCTTTCATAGGGCACCATTTTTGTTCTCTCTCAACCTCTATCTATCACTTACGAATCTGGTATGCTATATATCCCTCTCTCTCTCTCTACAAAATTGGTAAGACATCAAGTCTTCTCCATTCCTCTTTCGATTTGTTTTTTTAAAATTTTTTTTTTTCTTCTGGAAAACCCTCTCTTTCTCACTCTCTCTCTCTACAAAAAAATAGAACTGAAGAATATAGTCAGCAAAATAAAGAAGAAGTGGGTGATAATGGATGGGCAGATAGGAAATGGGGAGAATTACCAAGTGTAGTCACACTTGGTAGGTTGAAAAGTAGAAGTAGAAGAAGAAGCCAAGGGAAGCTTCAAATCACATTTAATCTTGGGCTTGAATTTGGGGGTTTTGAAGATACCAACCTTGAACCTAACCCTCAGATACAACTTGACATCAATATTGTAAATCAATTTTGAATTTGGGGGTTTTGTGTGTTCCTCTGAAATGGAAATTCTTCTCGTCTATAGTAATGTTAAGGAAAGAGAAGAGTTCGATGAGGAAGGAGGTGATCGAATTGCAGCAACAACGTCGTGGGACAATTCAGCATATGGAGGTAGTGAATGAGAGGCTCCAAGCAGCAGAGCATAAGGAGAGAGAAGAGTTCTCAAAACGACGTCGGTTTTAGGCAAGGGTCATTTATGGTATTTCGCAAATATTTTCTTTAAATTTCAAAAATATAAATATAAGGGTATTTAAGTAATTTAACACCTCAGGCACCGAAACTCAGTTTGAGGGGGTCAACTCGCACAGATTTGATACTTCAGGGGTGTTTAGAAACACGGAGGGGTGTTATTTGCACAAAATCGAAACATCAGGGGTGTTTTGTGCACTTTACCCATAAATAAATACTGTACAAATGCAATGCACCCTAACCACTAAGGGTAACGGATATCAAGTGTCGCCAATAAATACAATCTATCACATGAAAACCAGTATGTGGAATAAATGTCCACACACGCCCCCTGTTAAGTGGCTTACTATTCCACAAGCATCGGGAGACTCCTACTGGTCAGTTGTTGCGACTATCCGAAAAGGCAAGTAGTACGGGGTCAAATGAGGCATGAAATATATATATATATATATATATATATATATATATATATATATATATCAATGCATAACTCATATACATGTTCCATAATAACATCAATATGCCTCAATTGTACCAAAGATCAAAATATATCCGCATTTCCAACTTATACATTTTTTTCATTTAAGTATGCTTTTCATTCTCAATCCAAATACTCATATTGTCAAGGAACAAATCAACTTTTCATAAACAAGTAGTCAAAAGGGACCCTAATCATGTTCCTAAGTCGTGACCCATATTAAGTGTATAATAAAGTTTATACACTTCGACGCACACACCCACGTTACCGAAAGAGAAGGTGGTCCGTCAACCCCTACCTCAATTCCAAGCCGAACGGAAACAAGAAGCGAGGGCAAGTAAGAGGGTTCCAAAAGCTTTTTCCAAAAGGATTCCAAAAGATGCACCAAGTCTCTCTATGATTCCTCCAAAGCCATCAAAACATCAATAATTGAATAAAATGAGTTTACTAGCAAGATCTTGTCAACAATGATCAACTATAAGAATTTCTTCCAAAAGAACCAATTAAGAGTACAAAGTTAAGATTTCAAGTGGGATAAGGTCTAAAATGGCACAAGAATTCTCCAATTTATCAACATCAACATATTGGAGAATGGGATCAAAATAAGTTTGGTTAACAAGGATTATTAAGAATAGCCATCAACCACCAACATATCAATATAGGAAAAAGGTTGTGATGAACAATAAAGTCTGTATCCACAACTATAATAATACGAAGCAAAACAGTCCCAAATGTTTATAAATGAATTTTCAATGAATATTGAATGTGGTATTTACAATAGGAAAAATCTCAAAAGGATACAAAGTTTTTCCCAAGTGATCATTTGTCGTTATAGTGGGGAAAATAGTCCAAATAAGCAACTTCAACAAGAATTAAATAGGAAAAGCTTTCAAAGATTTACATAGAATTTCATGAAAGAGTTGAACTCCTTAAGATATGCTCAAAATCGTAGGGTCAAAAGTGAAGCAAGATATATCAAGAAAGTCTTCTAAAGTACATAAAAGAAACCTCTACAAAAGTCTTCCAATTAGTACAATTTCTAAAGTGAAAGACCAAGATCACAATGTGCTTTATTATCAAGTATTCACAACAAGAGAAGCAAAAATATAAGATTCACAAGGGATTTAGAGATTTAGATTTCTAGGAATACAAGGTTAGGTTCCATTATAAGGAAGTTCAAAATTATACAACAATTCTCCAAGCTATCAATAATCATTATAGTGGGAATGGAGTCACAAGAATACATTTTAATAAGTATTATCATCAATGGAAGCAAATTTTCAAAGCTTGTAGATAATTTTCAAAGTTTCACAAGTTTGGTTTATAAGAATCAAAGCTCAAAATCAATGAAACTCACCAAATAAAGCTTCCAAGAATGTGTTGATGCAAAGGAGAGCTCACCCGTTCCTCTTTTCAAGATCTTCAAGAAGAGAAAAATAATAATCCAAAATTAATCACAAGATTTTCAAATAATGGAGTTTATGAGATTTCTTTGAAAGAATACTCATAAAAGAGAGATCACTTACAACTTTGGAGTCAATAGAAGGACTAGAGAATGAGGAACATTTATGTAGTTGAAGCTTTCTTCAATTTCACAAGCAAAAGGAATGGAAAGTTGCAAAATTTGAAGATGAAGAGAGAAAGCCCAAGGGGCTGCCGAACAGGGGTTTTTGAGAGGAGAATAAAGGGTCTTGTTTGGTGTCTTGAAGACTGAATGGTTGTCTAGACACATATATTTACGTATATATGTAAATGCCCCAATTTCCATCACTTACCCTTTCCATCCTAGGGCCACAATTGAAGAAGAGTGAGATGAGATGGTAGGGATCTATGTGGTGTTGACACATCACCTATCTCTAGAATTCTCTTCACAATTCTCTTACAAAATGACCTATGTTGCCCCTTGACCAAATTAGCTAAAGAAGAGAGGTAAGGAGAAAAAAAAAGACAATCCATTCTTTATACTAGTCTAAGTTACCCTAACAAGATCAACTTATTTACCACAATGACATGCTCTTATAGACTAAGTTAGTAGGAGCAACACTTAGAAAATTTTCTAGGAAAATCCATTAACACAACTTTACACAAAATCTCAAAAATATCCCTATGCGTAAAAATTCTGAAACCAATTTCTAAATTCCTTATTTAGCGTAACGAAGCAAACTCAACTTTCGGATTCGAGATAGGACATTCCGGGGACCTACTTCCACCATACGCTTTTCTTAGGTTCCCGGGTTGTCAGATAACGGAAACGCTAAAATAAAATGACATCCGAATTCAGAAAAATCCCAAACTTTAAATGTCATACTTATAACATATATGAAAGCATTTAATATTATTTTGGCAATTAAATAAAATAATTAAAATAATCGCGAAAAATTTACTCGTAATTTTGGAAAATAACGGGACGTTACAGACATGACTTACAATAACTCGTACTGCCGTTCTTCATTCGATGTCCGAAAGTATTGATCTAGTCGCGATCCACGAAGCTCTCGCTCCGATCTCCGTACTCTGACGGCTCTGATTTCCAATGAATCAATTTTCCACGAAACTTCTCTCACCGATATCCGTACTCAGACAGCTCGCTCTGCTTCTCAATGAATCGATGTAAATGTTGCAACTGGTGGTGTGATGATTTTGCAACAACCGGATATTCAATTGTGCATAAGGATCACTTATGTTGATTCACAATTGAAAAACCCACAGAAACTAGAGAGATATCCAAAGATGGATGATCAAGCAATCTTTCTCTCTGCAAACGGATCTGATATATAATAGAATTGCAGAGTTCTCTCAGAAATCACAAAAGGCACAAACCACAACTCTTCTCTCAAATTTAACTCATATATATATAGAGAGAGAAGAGTCTTCAACTAGGGTTTGGAATCATTTTCTTTCTAGGATTTGTCTTTTGACCATTAAGTCTTCAATTATTGACCAAATAACAATAATAACTCTTAAACACGTCTTTAAGTGGATAGGAGTCCATAAACCATCAGAATAATACATATAAAAAAACGGGTGTCGGTCTCGATCGAGTTCTCTACAGTTTATGTTGTCAAATGAAAGAAAAAATGCAAATTAAAATAAAAGTATGCTTAGTAAAACAAATTTACTTTCTCTTTGGGAAGAATTTTATATTTAGTGAAGAAAAGAGAAAGTATGTATACTTTCTTTTATGGTATTTTTATTCCCAATATATATATATATATATGAACAAATAGAATAGTAAATGAAAATAAGAAATAAATTGATATAAAAATTAATAAATAAAAAAATACATCATTTAACTTGGAAGGATATACCTCTCTCTCTCTCACACACAGAACACCCCACAAACACGCAAACGCACAAGTACACTATTACACTGTATTTTAATCCTCTTTCTTTGCCATATAACTCTTTCTATTATTGTTATTATTTACATATATAATGTCCCTTTCTCCTATACGCTCCTCCCTCAAAGAGAATTGGAGATGAAGTCGGTGAACATCTGTTTGGTATGTTACTTTACATCACTATAATATATATACACACACACACCAATGTTAGTCATGGTAATATTTCCTGGTATTCTCTGTTTGCCTAAATATTTTGAGTATAGTGCTATAGAGTATGCTGATTAAATTAAATATTGTTACAGTCACTTTCAGTTACACCCCATGAGGTTTGCAAAAAATGTCAGTAAAATTTGTTGTGAAATGTCTTTAATGCCCTTAAGCCAAATAAACTTAAACTAACTTAATTCCAGGATAGTCCAAGTTTGGTGTCAAAACAACTCTATTCTCATATCCAAACAATCCCAAAACAACCATCATCCTCAACCCTACCCTAATCTTCACACCACTCCAAACACTCACCCCCAACCTCCACCGCTACCGCCATTGCCATCACTACCCCTACCGCCACCCTCAAACTCCCCCCCCCCCCCCCCCCCCCCCCCCAAATTGGAAATGTTCTCTCTTTCTCTCTTTAAAAATAAACCGTGTTTTAGTTTTTTATGGGTATTTTTTGGGTCAATTATGTGTTTTTTTTGTAAATGGAGGTTTATGAGTGATGGTTGTGTTATTAGGGTATAGAAAGTGATTCCATATATATATATATGTATATATTTCAGATATATACGGTGATATTTGTGTAATGGTGTGATCTTATTTTCCCTTGCAATTGAATAATTTGTCCATATAATAAATTTTGATCAAATATTTTAATTAGAAATATAAATTTAAACTTTTAAAAAAGAGAAATAATTTTTTTCATAAATTTATGTCAAATTATTTAACAAATTACAAAATTATTTTTAAATATTTTTTAATTTTCATTTTTAGATTTTTTGGGATTGGTAGGGGTCCTTGTTTCCAAACACCACTTAATTCAATATTGAGGGTAGTTTAGGTATTAAATTAAAATTTCAGGGTGATGACATGGTATTGGGGGTGCAAATGATGTGTATAAATAGAAATAAAGGGTGTAAATGAATTTTTGCAAACGTCAGGGGGCGTGACTGATGTTAGGACAAACCTATAGGGGTAAATGAAATTAACCCATATTTTTTATATGCAGCAAAAATCTTCATCATCAGAACACTTGTTTCAACAACACCAAAACCCTAATCTAACTTCAACTTATGGATTTCTCTCTCACTTTTACAACTTAATGGGTCTAATAATCACTTTTAAGTATGATTCATTAAGAAAGGGCATTATGGCCATTTAGGAAATAATTTGAAAGAATTGGGGCAATTTGGAACTAAATGTGATAGTTTAGGGTGTTAACTGCACGTATTATAGTTTAGGGAGATTTTTTTGCAAAATTGACCATAGTTAATGCTTCGTTTGGTTGGAGGGATGGAAGGGATAGTGAAAGAGATGGATGAGATATCTTTAGGGAAGGGGTGACGTCTCTCTTAATTTGTGTTTGGTTGAATAGAATGGATAGTAGAAAGGATGAATGAAATAATAATTTCTTCGTGTTTGGTTGAAAGGAAGGGATTCATTATTTTTATATTAAATTTACAAATACACCCTTAATATGTATAATATGTTGTATAAACAAATTGTTAGGAAAGGTAAAAATGTCAAATTCTATAATTAAGAAAAGTTGGTTATTTTCTCTCTCTTCTTCCGCCCAAATTTGGGTGAATTGAAAAATATAAAGGATGGAGGAATGCATTATCCTTCCTTGTCTCCTTCTTCTATGCCCTTCTCTCCAACCAAACACAAAATAATTACATTAACCTCCTTCTTATCCCTCCCTCCTCAATCCATCATTCCAACCAAATATAGCATAAGGGAACTTTTTTCACTTTACCTTATATAATAAGTTGGGTACAATAACTTACCATTTTCAAAAAGGGTAAAGTGCATTAAACCCCCTAAACTTTACTCTCTCTCTCTCAAAAAACCTCCTCTAAACTACAATTCGTGCAACTGATTCCCTAAATTATCACATTTTGTTACAAAATGCCCCATTATCTTCAATTTTTTTCATGAATAACCTAAATACCCTTTCTTATTCAATTTTACTTAATGCATTTTTCTCTTTAATTTAAAATTTGAAATAATTGTTACTAGTTTGATGGCAAATCTCCATTAAACTTGCATATATTTACACAAAAATTTTCTTATGAATGAACTAATTAATGCTTTTAAGTTATTTAAATAAAAATTAAATAAATTTTTAAAAAGTAATTAAGTAATTGCTCAATCCTATTTATATATATAACATGATAAAAAAGTATTTATTATTTAAGTTATTAGTAAATTCATTTTCAATACATCTTATGAAAAAATATATATTTTAGTATAAAATAGTTAGAACTTAGAATAATAAGTTTTATTGTTTAAATCAAAGTTATTATAATAACATGTTAAATATTTCAAATATAAAAGAATTACAAAAAAAGTATTTTATTTTATTTTCATTTGAGGACAGATTTACTCTAATACAATTAATTAAGTTGAATGGTTAATTTATCCTATAAATAATAGAGAAGATTATTAATATAATTTAAAGAATGACAAATTAAGTATGAAGGGTAAAAAAGTATTTTAGAATGAAATTGTGGCTAATTGCTACAGATTAATAGTTCAAGGAGGTTATTATTAGTTCAGGGGGGTTCGTTGCAAAAAGGGCAATAGTTCAGGGGTTTTTTTGCACTTTAACTTTAATTTTTCACATATTCTCATTTCGTTGGTATAGGATCCAATAACTGTTAAAATTTGAACTCTAAACCTTTTAATAAAAAAAAAAAAGTAAAAAATATACCAGTAAATTGCAACATTTCATCAATTAATTTTTATATTTTTTATCCAAGTTCTTGCCTTCAGTGTAGAGCTGGCAAAAGGGTTAGCGTTCGGTATAAATGGGTTCAAATTGTAAAAGTGTCGATCCGAGTAGGACACAAAAATATTAACGTTGTATTTGGGTCAAACTCGAATCATCCGAATAACCAGTTCCACTCGATTATATATTATTTTTTTGATGTATATATATATATATTTTTTTTTTCCATTCTCTAAGTGATCATGAGTTAAAATATATCAAAAAGTTATAATTAGATCGTGTCTATTCAATTTAATTTTACTAATAAACAGTTTAAACAATTCATTTCGTGTTGTATCGTATCAAATTTAATTTAATTTTTGAAAAACATATTAATTGTTCGTGTCGTGTACAATCCAGCCCAATTATTAAATGGATTACACAAGTTATGTCGGATTACCTATTTAAATAATAATTGCATTAGTATTGAGCATATTTGACACGTGTAATTTTTAAATTAACCCATTTAATATAATATCGTGTCTCAACCCCAAACCAACACCACTCACTTCATCGTCTCCATAATGAGTAATCAACCGGAAATTATTCAATATTTATGTTCCATGTATGTAACAGTTACACAACGCGTGACTAGGGGTGCACACAGTTCGTTTTCAATCGAAATTGAAACCGGAATCGAACTATTATTTTTGTTTTTTTATTGAGAACCATAATCGAACCGTTAATGCAAGAAACTGAACTTAACCAAACTGTTTTTTTCGGTTCCGTCCCCGTTGGTTTTGGTTCCTATTATCGCCTTTCAAAAAATTTAAGAACGTCAAGTATCATAACATAATATAATTATAAATTAAATTAAATAAAATATTTCAACTATTACTGGTGTGTTTTAAAATATTACTCGCAAGTGCACGAATCAATTGTAGTTTAGGTTATGCAAGAACGAGGTCGAACCCAAGGGAATGCTTTAAAGAGAACTTAATTAAACTCAAATTAATCTAAAACTAACCTAGTTTCTCAAAGTTTGTTTGTTGAAGTGATTTTTATACTAAACATGCAATATCAAAATACAAATAATTAAAGCGAGAATAATAAGGAGAAAATACTAAGGTATCGGAATCCACCACCACTAATCCATAAACTTCTAATTATTCTTTTATCAATTCCAATTTTAGAGTAGTAATTTAGAAATCAATCTTATTACTTTCTCAAGATTTAACAATAACGCACTAATGAAATATATTTTCAAGAAATAGATTTTCCTTCGCTTTAAAGTGTAAAATTCTTAGCATCATATGTATGCAATTTAATGGATCACATAAGATCAAAGATTTTTACTTATAAACTCATCAAATCCAAACTTGATTAATTGTGATAAGAATTCTTAACTACTATAAATACATGATATTTATAGTGAAAGGAATTTAAAACAATTAATACTATGAAGCGAAAATCATAAGCATTTAAACCATACACATGGAAATTGATAAAAGACTAAAAAGAATTTATTTCATAAATAGTGGTTTCATCCTTAACCTTAGTTGAGGATTTAGTTACACATGCTTAAAAAGAAAATAACAAAGTAAGAACAATAAAACCCGGAATTGAAGATAAATTCTCCTCCTCTTTGGTGTCCTTCTTGCTCTCCTCCTTCTTCTTTCTCTTCTTTCCTTTTTCTTCTTCAAGATGTATCCATATTTATAGAGAAATATTGGAATCAAATTACAACTTGTAAAGAGAAATAAAATATTCTTTTCTTTTCTTTTTCTTTGAATATACATAACTTTCCATCACATTTTATTCTTTTCCCATGTGCATTTGAATCTTGCAACTTTCATCCATGTGCATTTGATTCATCCAACTTTCATCCATGTGCATTTGATTCATTTCTCACTTTACACCTATAAATGAAATACATAAATGTAGATGTAATTTAATGACATTGAAAATGATTTATTCAACAATTTTATTATATAAATTAAGTTTTGTGCACTTATCATTATTACACTTCTAAATTAATTAAAATAAATAGTTTTACCTACTAACAAATATATATTTGGGGATAAAATATGTATGTAAAATGGACTTATCAATTACAAAACCCAAATCAATTATATAATTAGTTAAATGAAAGTAATTATTTCATGTAAGTTTGGTTGGGTTCGGTTGCATTAATTATAAGTCAATAGTTGTAACCTTATAACTATTGACTTATAATTTTTAAATTACATATAAGTAAAAAATATAATATTAATAAAAAATAAAAATAATATTATTCGATTCTATTAATTAAGAACCAATATCCAACCTAAAAATTCATTTTTTTTAATTTTCAGAATGGAAAGCAATCGCACTTTGGAACCAAAGTTACCAAACGAAAGCTGGGTTCGATCCGATTATTTGGGTTATTTGTGCACCAATAAGGTCTAACTCATTTTTTCCAAGCAAGACTATTTTTCCACATGGGTCAAACTGAGTACTGATTCAACCATTTGATTGGCCCGTGATACAACACTATAACAAGCAAGTGATTCACAGATTACCCCCAAATGCAAAACCCTTCATCACCATTGTCTGCTCCTCCAATGGCGGCTTCTCATCTCCTCTCTCACTCCCCATCTTTTCCAAAATCCCACAAATGCCCTCCAATCTCCACCACAAACCCTTTTGTCACCAAACCCATAATCACCTTCAAACCCACCTCAAGAACCCTAACCCTAAGGGCAGTCCTGTCCCAAAACCCCACAAAAACCCTAGCTTCAGACCCAAAAGCCCAAAACTTTGAGCACTGTTTCACCAAATCTGAAGATGGGTATTTGTGCTGTGAGGGTCTTAGGGTTGAGGATTCGATGGAGACAGTGGAGAGAAGGCCCTTTTATCTGTACAGTAAGCCCCAAATCACAAGAAATGTGGAGGCTTATAAGGATGCTTTGGAGAGTTTGAATTCAGTTATTGGGTATGCAATCAAAGCCAACAATAATCTCAAGATTTTGGAGCATTTGAGAATGTTGGGCTTGTCAGTGGCAATGAGCTCAGATTAGCCCTTCGTGCCGGGTTCCCACCAGGTATAAGTTATCATATTTTATATGCATTATTTACCTAAAAAAATAAAAATAAAAATTATATGCATTGATATTATTGTACACTCACAAGTTTAGTTTGTTTCAGAATATAGTTGTGGTCTGTATTGGAATTGTCAGTGTTCAATAATGTGTGTTAGTAGCTAAAGATTGCATCTTTGTGATTAATAGAATTATTACAATCGGTAGAAATTTAGATGTTTTTGTTATTGCTGTACTGCTCATGTTGCTTTTGGAATCAATACTCTGATTAAGTTCATACTGAGACTTTGATATGGTACTTTTTAGAGTATTAAGGCCCTATTTGTGTTTTTTTTAGCTTTTGAGGGATGCTTTCCCCTTTTGAACTACTGTTAAATCATATATAAAAAAGTTTTTTTTTTTTTTTTTAATCTAGGTGGTTTGTGGATTGATTTGTAGATGGGAAATGTTTTAAGATGTACAATTCTAATCAGAGAAAGGTTGTTATGAGATACATATACCGTGAATCAATAGGCAGGGTTTGATTAATATTTGGTTGTTCATATGGTGCCGATATATGTTAGACAGTTCTAAATGAGTATCTATTCTGGACCTGAGATAACTGCTCAATGTTAGAATAGTTGCTAATGCTATAGCAAAATATAAGTTTTCTCGAAACGGTTAAAATTGCCGAATTCTGCATTATTTTGCAAATGGTCTTGTAGAGGACCAACATGTTCATGTTCATGTTCATTTTCTTTTCATTTCTTTTTAAAATTGATTAAATCTTTGATAAGGGTATAAATATGATTTGAGAACCCATACAGAAAATTGGAAAGTAGAAAAAAGTAGTTTATATTTTAGAAACTTCAAATTTTTACGTCGATACAAAATTGCTTCATCATTATAAATATCCTTACAAAAAATTTTCCCCATCATCTCCCTCTTGTTTATCTCATTCTTGGTTAAGTGTTATCTTGGGATGTGCTTGTTGTTTTAACTTATTCCATTATCTTTGGAAGAACATGTGTATTTTTAATGGAAATGGAAAGCTCTTGGATGATATGGTATTAGCCGCCAAGGAAGGTGTTTTTGTCAATATTGACAGTGAATTTGATTTAGAAAATATTGTATTAGCTTCAAGAATTGCTGGGAAGAAGGTTAATGTACTACTCCGGATAAATCCAGATGTGGATCCTCAGGTAAGTACATGCCGAATTTTAACTCCTGTGTGATGATAATGACCTATGGGAAGTCTTAAATTTAGTAATGATAATCCTATATGTGAAGGTATTGTTGCTATATTGTGATGTTGAACTGAATAAAACTATTCATTGTCTTCCCTGCCATTATCGTCATGAAATTATCGAGCTCCAAGATAGAGACCTGAACCAAAAAACACATCAAATTCTTGGGATAATCTTTACCATTCATAGATCTGATCTGTTCATAAACCTGTTTTGCTTACAGATATATCACAGCTCATAAATTTCATCCAATTGCAGATCAAAAATCTCTTGGAGTTCAGAAACCAATCCTAATTCATATATAGGGAATTTTAAACTACAAATCTTCTTAAAATATTTTTTTGGCCTTTTAGTGCATTGCTTCGTATTACTGGATCTAGTTGGGGTGAAAACATGAATGATGCAGGAAGAAAATAGTCGTAGAAGATGCATAATGTCTATCCACTAACTCATTAGTCTTTTCTAGAAGTAGTAGGGAATTAAAGATTCAAGTTTTATAAAACATGAATTAATCGAGGCTGGGTATTGAAGTAGAAAAGAAGAATACGAACTGGCTTGATTATTAGTCTTTTTTCACCATGAGGAGGGAATCGTAGCGGAGAATGACTCTCCCCATGATATGTATCATAAACTAGTCACTTTGTTCCAGCCGCGACACAGAATGCACTGTGCAAATGTGAGGAAATGATTTAAGCAATGGTCTGATTGACTGAGACCGGAGCAATATAGGACTGATGAGATGAAAACATTTCCCTTATGTTTATGAGTAAAGCTAGAAGAGAGCTCTTTTTGTGACGAGTCGTGAATTCCCTTTTTAATCATTGGATTAAGTTTTGGAGATATGTCAAATGAATCTTGCAACTCCCTCAATCCATTAGTCAAGAAAAGAGAGCTCGTAACTCGTGTCATGCGAGGACTCTATTTATAGCCTTAATCTCTTATTAAAATGTTTGTGTTTTTAAGAATATGATGAAAGACAAATCTACACTTAATCGTACCCTCTTAAGCACTTGAAATACACTAAAGTGGAAGTAAAATTTTGTGAGAGATGTATTATTGTGTAAATGGGTATTTACATTCATGTCGGCGGGCTTAATACATATGGCAGTGAGTGGGCTAGTGTGTGTAAATGATTGAGCTGGTGTGCTCATAACTCTTGTCATGAGATAACTCTATTTATAGCCATACTCTCTTTTTAAAATGTTTGTGTTTTGAAGAATATGAAGAAAGACAAATCTACACTTAATCGTATTCTCTTAAGCACTTTAAATACACTAAAGTGGAAGTAAAATTTTGAGAGGGAAGGAATATTGTGCAAACGAGTATTTACATTCAAGTCGGTGGGCTTAATGCATGTGGCAGTGAGTGGGTTGGAGTGTGTAAATGATTGAGTTGGTGTGCCCATGTTCATTTATATATGAATGGACCCATATGTGTGAACATGTGTAGAGAAGTGATAATCTATAGTATTCACGTGACTGTGTTCATGTGTATGTGAATACAGCAAGTATGGGTAAGTGTGTTCAGAGACGTGACCACAGACAGCTGAATTCTTTTAAACTATATGGTGAGTTTAATTTGAGAACTTGACACGTTTGAGAAATCAAAGTATCTTAACTATTACTGATATGAACTAATCTAACCACACTTTGTTTCATGATAAAAGGTTTTTTTTAATGAAATGCATAAGGGTTATGCATCAGGCCTTTTGACATTGACTTTTGTAAAACATAATCACTGTCTTGGTTACCACAGTACCACTCCAACTAATCCAGCCACAATAACCATTACCACATCTGCTGTAGCTGCCCCTGACATTGATAACTATTTGTATTAATAAACAACTACTACCTAACTACCATTTATTTACTCTGACACCCCAGCAGCCACCATATCCACACCATTCCACCGCCAATGTCATGCTATCACTACACCAGAAGCTCCTTGATCCTTAATAATGGCTACAACATGTTCCGAGTGTTGGAAGTTTTGCTATCTTTTCTTCCTGAAGGTATTAATTTCTCAATGTTGTAATAGTAAACTTCAATCATCTTCTGAATGTGTGCTTTGTCTTAGGTGCATCCGTATGTTGCCACTGGGAACAAGAATTCCAAATTTGGGATTAGAAATGAGAAGCTGCAATGGTTTCTGGATTCTGTGAAGGCACATCCAGATGAACTGAAGCTTGTGGGTACCCATTGCCATCTCGGCTCTACCATCACCAAGGTACCTTAACAAGACTCTGCTTGCTTCTTTTGCATTTTAGAATATGATTTTGCAAGGTTATACTACAATGAAATGAAGTTGGAACCAGCAGTGTTCACACTTTCATCAATTCTTGCCACTCAATTGAAGTTCTCGGGAAAAAATTTATGCATTGATTCCTATTGCCATCGATACGATACCGATTATGAATGTATATATGTATGGCAGTTGGTAAATGAACAGGATTTACCATTATATATTTGATTGATTGGTCATTGATATGAAGGTTTTCTGTGCTAAATGTGTGATCTTAGACACCTCTCTTTGTGCAGAGAAAATTTTCTCCTATTTTTTGGCTTCTCTCTGTGTTTTAAACAAGTAAAAGGGTTAATATTTGATTTCAGTGCCCTGGTAAAAGGATCTTGAATAAGAGAGGTAAGTTTGAAGATGGATAGACAATGCTTGTATTGTCTCTGCATGTGCATGTGTGTGTGTGTGAGAGAGAGAGAGGTGGGGGGGGGGACCATACAGATGTAGCAAATGATATGTTAGAGAAAGATAATTGGTTAGTTCCAAAAGTTGTTAAAAATTAGTCTTTTTTTCATAAATCAATTAAGAAATTCAGGTTCTCATTTTGTTTTTACTTTTGAGTACTTCAATTCCATTTTGGCAAAGATATGTCATTGTCTTGATGAATGACACAGAAAATTTTTCCTAGAAAATATCGTAAACATTTTAAATACAATTATCAAGAAGAAAATAAAGAAGTTTTTGTAACTTAAATTAGTAGCTATTGAACTTGTCATTTAACAGGTGACAACTGTAACTATTTTAATATCTTACGACTTTGTCGTCGGGGAATTCTCATCTTCTTCGTGCCGCAATACTTGAGTATTCCTTCCTTCTCACTTTCCCTGAATTTGTTCAGTTGGAGTATGGCATACCTTAATAAATATGTTTCTTGTAAATGCCATCCAATTGGCATATTTGTATATATTTATGATTTGATATGCTGCAGCAAGTACAACCATGATAGAGAACTTAATTTTTTGTTCGACAATATTTGGGGTCCAAAAGTAAGTTGTAAAGGTTCTAGTTCAAATTTTATGTCTTTTAGGGGCACTTAAGTTATTCTTAGTTCCAAGTTCACTATTTTGGGTCAATAAGTAAGTTTTCTGTTTGGGGGGGGGGGGACTTAGATTCATTTTTATTTTTTTTTGTTTATTTCTTTTTTGTGTCGAATTCTTCTATGTTATCCGTGAGTTTAAAAGTATTACTATTACCATTTCAGGTAGACATTTTCAGGGATGCTGCAGTACTTATGGTGGAGTACATCGACCAAATTCGAGCACAGGGCTTCGAGATAAATTACTTAAACATTGGAGGTGGTTTGGGGATCGATTATTATCATGCTGGAGCTATCCTTCCCAAACCCAGAGATCTAATTAACACTGTAAGATAATGTATCTAATCTAGTCTCGTGGTCCTAAGGAATTCATGCAACAAGGGAAAGTGGTCATCCATGGTTCTTACTTTACTGTTATTTAGTGGGATAAATATCATGATAGGTCCTAATTCACAGCTAGTTTTGTTCTGGGATACTTTCTTTTAAGAAAACATTATGATCCAAGTATTGTTGAATGACTTTTGTCTTCAACATAATATTCTACCAAGTATAAATGCCACATCCTAAGGTTGGACCCATAAGGAGGACCTCCCTTTCGAGGTACAAAAAGAGTGCGGTACATAAGGAGGTTGGTCTTTCTCAACGTGGTGTACTATTTTACATTTAAATGCCTTAATGTCTCTAAGATGATGGGTCCACTTGCATTTAAACCTTACCTTCTAGTGTTGCAGGTGTTATATTGATGCAGAGGAATTTTGTTTTTTTTTGGACTATCTGATGTTCACTGTCTTTTGGCTTCGTGGATGGTTACTGCAGGTACGGGAACTGGTTCTCTCGCGAAATCTCAATCTCATCATTGAACCTGGGAGATCTCTTATTGCAAATACTTGCTGCTTGGTCAATCGTGTGACCGGGGTTAAAACTAATGGGACAAAAAAATTTATTGTCATCGATGGCAGCATGGCGGAACTTATCCGTCCTAGCCTTTATGACGCTTATCAAGTAAGATTTCTAGTATGATTAGCTAGTCTTATTGCCAAATATGCTGGCATTTGTGGATAGTATTTTTCGCAATGCAAAAGTTGGATGATTTACTTTTTCTCCCCCGTAGATTTTTTCTTTTCTGTTTTTGTTTCTCCAATGCAGTGGTTAGACACAAATATTGGTTCATGCAAGACTCTGGTTGTGGCATTTTTTTGCAATGCTTTGGCATGTTGACAAATTGATGCATTTCCTTGTGGAGCACCATATTGATAAACAACAATTGCCCTTTTTCGTTAGTAGCCTTTTTGAGGCCAATTATACATGTTGGGGCACCAGCACTTGTCCAAGTGTCTGGGATATGTCTGAAGTGTCAGTTTATCAGAACTCTTAATCTAAGCACACTGCACACAAGGACACGCCCAAAAATTCCTATTATTGAATAGGTTTTTTTTTATTTTCTAACAATATAATGTCTACTTGTTTTGAAGCAAAACGAACAACGTAAAAGAGTTAAGTATATAGTAATAAATTTTAAACATGGACTAGGCATCCGACATGGGTACTTCACGCATTTTTGGAGAAGTTCTTGTAACATAGGTTAGCAAAAGGCTTTATTGTTTTGAAACATCTCTGATAGTTGCAACCCTAATATGCTGTAGGAGTTGGTGATGTGCCTCCTGTTTCTTTTAGTAAAATACTAAGATTAATTCTTTTTAGATTCATCATTTTCTGGAGATAAGACCGTCAAGCTTTAGTGCCTTGCGACATTGTGCTTTACTTAAGTTCCAATTTAATATAATCCAAAACCGAAACTTGAACAATTTTCTTTTTCCAGAAAGCTTGTTTCTTTTTGCTTTCTGCAGTGCTAAATTGCTACTAATTAGATTATATACTGTTAGGAGGAGAAGATCATTAAACCTTTCCTCCCCTGGAAGTTTGTTTTTTCCACGAAAAAATAAATTTTATTTTATTTTTTTATATAATAGAAAGCAAAACCCCACCTTGAAAATACTATCATTGTTTGTTCCAGATAACTTGTTTTTTGCTTCTCATCATCTTTATTTTCGAGTGCAGCACATAGAACTAGTTTCTCCTCCATCTGAAGCTGCGATTTCTACTTTTGATGTGGTGGGCCCAGTCTGTGAGTCAGCAGATTTCTTGGGAAAGGATAGGGAACTTCCCACTCCAGCTAGTGTAATGTGTTCGACCACTTATCATGGTATGGTTACACCAATACTATTGTTTTCTTCACTGACCCGAAGTTTCACTTTTCAGGGAGCTGGCTTGGTAGTTCATGACGCAGGTGCTTATTGCATATGAGCATGGCATCAACTTACAACCTCAAGATGCGCCCACCAGAGTACTGGGTATGCCACTCGACTTTATATTGCATTCACCTATTCCCTGTGTACCATTTTTTTTATTTTCCATTTTCGGGTTCCAACTCTTAATCGGGACATGCAGTTAATGCATTATTCCTCTTAAAGTTCCAAAACAACCCATTTCAAGTTTAAAACTTCATATTGTATGTTGGGAACAGTGTCCAAAAGTCGAGGATATTTTGAAATGGACACCTTAATTGGGTGAAAAATATTGGGACAAACAAAAAATGGAAAAGGGATGAGCTTTTGCATAAGAGTAGTGTTACTAATTTAGGGTATATACTTGTTCTTGCCAGCAGTGACTTTGTTCTTGCTAGCAGTGACTTAGCACAATATGAAGAACATTTTTCTTGTCATATTAAATTATCAAATTTAGTTTTGATGATTTTAGGCAAGCATTTCTGTAATTCTCAGTCATAGTGAATGTTTTCTACAATGACTGGTTAACGATTCCCTCCAAAGTTCGATAGCAAAATAACTAGTACAACTACGTCACCTCTTTATATTTATGTAAGGGTTCTATGATACTTCTGTGTCACTTGCAAGGTATTCTGATTGTTATGATTATATTATTGACAGTTTTGTCTGCCGACACACGCCATCGTCCCCTCAACACTTGTACACCTTCAAACCAAATAAAACCTCAAGTGAAAATTTCCGGCTTGTTCGTAATAGAGAAAATGAATTTAATGTTGTGAAACATTTTATCAACCTAACTCGCTCGAGCATCCCGCCACACGTATGATGCAGAAAACTTGGAAGAAATGCATTTAAACATGAATCTAGTAATTAAATTTTGTTCCGTCTTCCTCTGTCGTGTCAACGCATTATGTTCAAATTGGCCGGGGTAATGACTTGTGTATTTTCTTTTTGCCATTAGGATTCTAAGTGCTGAGAATTTGATTTGATGCTTTTAGGTTGAAGAAGATGGATCAGTAACCAAGATCAGGCATGGGGAAACATTTGAAGACCATATGAGATACTTCAATGGTCTTTAACTTTATTTGCACCGGACTGACATGATTAAGAGGCTTGAGGTTAGCTCTTTGATCTGCATGGTCTGCTACATGCAAATGCCATGCCCGGGATATTTCGTGTATTCGGAAATCGACAGGCTATGTAAGCGTCCCAGGTGCGCGCCTCAGGCGCCGGGCGCATTACGGCGCAGCTGTTGCGCCTCCCAACAGGTCAGGCGAGGTGTATTGAAGAAGGCGCGCGCCCTTTATGCATAGGCGCAGGAAGTTCCAGGCTGCTATTATTCTTCAACTTCTCTCTCTTTGACACGAACACACACAAATTACACGAGAGCACCCCCACACAGTTTCTCAATCAAATTCTTTTATTTATTTATTTTTAACATCAACTCTGTTTCCTCTCTTTCTTTTCATCTTATTCTAACTATGTAATTCCTCTTCCTTGGAATATAATGGTTTTGCCTTCAACCCCATCTTTATCTCTCTCTGTCTCTCACACACACACGCTCACACACAAACACAAACTCTCAGTTTCTCAATAATATTTTGGAATTTTGCAATTTTGCACTTCTGATTTATCAGATTTTTTTTTTAGTGAAATACAAAATAAGGACATTAAGAGAAATGACTGCAAGTGGGTTAAAAGAAAAAAATATCTAAATTAAGTGTAAGCAAAAGAACATTATACTTATTTCAAAATTAAAATATAATGTTAATTATATATGTGACTACTTTAATAAGTGCAAAAATGACGATTTAAGGGGTGTTCAAAACCGGCTCGGTTTCGGAACTAGAACCAGAAACCCGTTTTTTCGGTTCCTTAAAAATCGTAACCGAAACCCGAACCGAACGTGCAAGGAATCGGGAACCAAACCCTTTTACAATTGTTTTTTTTTACCTAATGATATGCTTGATGGAGGTGATGATTGTGAGAAGGAGGGTTGTTTGAGATGATATTGTATGGAAATGTAGTTATGTTCGTTCAGAAATTTTGATTTATTAGAGTTTTTTTAGTGAAATACAAAATAAAGACATTAAAAGAAATTACTGCAAATGGGTTAAAGGGCATTATAGACCAAACTTATGTTTTTCCTTTTTTGTAATTGTTTTTGTAAATTGACCTTTTCTTTAAGGCAACGTTTGGTATGAGTGATTTGAAAGAATTTGGAAAGAAAATAAAAGAAATGATAGTAGAATTTGTGTTTAGGTTGATATTTTAAAAAGAAAATAAAAGATTTGGAGTGATTTGAAGGGATAACTTATCGCTTCAAAACCCTTGGTTACTATTCCCCCAAAATGAGAAGATTTGTAGAGAAATGATAACAACTTAAAGAATGATTTTTATAATGACTAAAATGCTAATGTGTTGTTTGATCGGTTGGCTACTCATGAGGTCATAAGCTTGTTTTCCAAACGAAAAATCGAACCATGGACTCAGAGAGAAGTTGAAGACAACATTGCTGGCCCTTAAATGGAATTAGCTAGGATGAATATGTTTTATTTTTTTTCCATTAAAAAAATCATGAATTGGGTTTTGGGCGGAGTCGGGTTTTGTGTTAAATTCGCTCCGAGTCCAACTAGCTTGAACCTGAGTAGTTATGTATATATTTAAAAGGGTAAAATGCAATAAACCCTCCTTAACTATAGTCAAATTTGCAACAAACCCCCCTGAACTATAAATTGTGCAACAAAGCCTCCTGAACTATCACATTTTATGGCAAATTACCCTAATCGCTTATATTTTTTTCATAAGTGACCAAACAACCCTTTCTTTATTGAATTTTACTTGATACATTTTTCTTGTTAACATAGAATATGAAACACTTGATACTAAATTGATAACATATTCTCTTTAAATTTACATAAATTTACACATAATTTATAAAATTAATTGTTATAAATAATATTTTTAAACTATTTAAATAAAAATTGAGTTAAAATTTGAGAATACTTAAATAATTACCCAAAATCATTTTTATATATAACATGAAAAAATTAAAAAGTGTTTAGTTTTTAAGTAGTTAGCAAGTAATAGGGGTGTTCACGGATCGGATTGGACCAGATTGAAAGTATTTTGGATCCAATCCACTAATACCGGATTTACCATTTATGGATTCAATCCAATCCGTTTGCCCAACGGATCCAATCCAAACCTGACCGCGATGAGCCCGATTGGTTCGGGTTAGATTCACGGATTCAAAGATTAAAATATAAATATAGTAAAGAGAATGACAATAAACTTTCACCAATAAAAATGAGTGTTACAATAGGCTGTAGCAAATAGCAATACTAAACATACTTAATCCAAAAATATAGAAAATAAACTTGAGGAAATTGTATATAAACATAGATAATAAACAATAGTGGTGATTTGTATTGATAGTGTCACAGTAATAAATTGACACAAACATGTATAACAAACATAGTCATACAAGTGATAGTGTTACAGTAGCAAATTGACACAAACATGGATAATAAACATACAAGTGATAGTGTCACAGTAGCAAATTGTACATAATAAAAAAATAATAAAATTGGAGTAAATAAATAAAATATCATACAACATTCGGAAACTTCAATGATTGATTCAAAAGTTATGGTTACAAAAGTAAAAGAAATTTAGTTAATTATTAACAAAAAACTATAAATAAATTGTAATTAATAAATAAAATATACTTAATATATAATGAATAAATAAACATATTTGATTCAATATAAAAAGAGATCATTAGACAGTTGGAGAAACCATCACAAAGCCTGCCGACCACTTCATCTTTGGTATATGAATCTGATATTTGTGGAAGGAATGATGACAAAGAGAAGATTATCAAGAAGTTGTTCTCTGGCACTGGCAGTGCAGCGGTGAATGAGATCCAACCTTTAATTGTGTTGGGACCATGGAGTGTATTATGGGTGTGAATTGGATCCACTAATGTTTATTTCAACTTGATTTTTCGTTTGTTTCCTTACCCACAAAAAGATATTACTTTCTTTGATATTGCTTTACTCTGGCCCATGTTGAATAGCCGTGTGAGGCACACATCCATTTTAGACTTTTCTGCAGTTTTGCGATAAGTTTTACCAGAATTGTTGAACTTTGAACAGAACCTGCATTACTAAAACTCTCTCTTTGATATCTCAAACTCTCTCTCTACAAGAAATTTTCATCTGTACGAAAATATACATATGTAATATACCACCTATTAAAGAAAGTGAGTAGAAACTTCAAAGTTAGGAACTATTTTCCTTTTTCAATCCTTTGTATTTGCCTTCACATATATGTATTTAGATGACTTTGGTTCTATGGGTCCATGGGGTTTTTGGATTATCATAGAATATTCTTAGGTGTGTGCGATTAAATAACTAATGAGTTATTGAGTTCTTGGAAAATAAAACGTGATGCTCTAAAAAAGATTTTGTTATTCTCATGTGCAAGTTCGTGTGTTTTAATTTTGTAATGTTTATTGTTTACACTCCAAATGAGCAAGAAATTCGTAGTTAATTAAACTTTGACCATACTCTTTTGACCAACATTTATGCTCACGCTTTTCGAAATATGTCTATACTGTAGTTCAAGGTGTCCACAATATCAATGCCATTCCTCGTAAGAAATTGAAAATTTACTAGTGGAGTTTTTATTTTTGCTTCACTAAATTGGTTCACTATCAGCTATTAGTATGTTACTTAGGGATTTGATTGGTTTGCATATTTGAAAATAGATTTTTTATATCTGAATATCGAGAATCAGAAAACTGTACAAAAAACCTGTTTGGTTCAATTTTTTGAAAACTAAATTAGTTGTCAGAAACCTCCACCTCGCGCACTGAATAGATTTTCAAAATCAACTGTAGTTTCATTCTCGCACTTCTACAACGGCTGTTGAATTGAGAGTATATTGGAATTTATCTTTGAACTTCAACATAATATTCGATTTGAGTTATATTTTGGACCAGGTTGAACCAAACTCCCGCTAACAAGAGTTAAAAGGGAATGTCCATTTCTTTGGCCTCATAATTATACCTTTTTGTTTAAAACATAACCTCAATTTTAAAAAAAAATATATATAAAAATATGTTACAGAAGGGATTTGTTTGAACATTCATTGATTTGGTGGATTTATGTTGCATTATATACATGGGTGTTTTTTACTTACTTGATGAACAGTTTTAATCAAACACCTACCATTTAGTGGTTGATGCGATACATTGGATTCAAAAATTTATATGTGGCTACATATATTTTGGCCGATTCAATCGTTGATGTAATACATTAGTTCAAACATTTATATGTGGCTACATATATTTTGGTCCTTCGTGTGTATATACATATGGATTTGTCGTCCCTGTGCATTATTGGTGTTTGTGTGGAACCCATTAATGTCCATTCCAGCTCTAATTCACATGGCATAACAACGTACATAAGTGACTATTCTGCAATTTACATCGAGTTTTACTTTGCCTTTAATGGTGTAGGGTCCGTGGAGTGCATTATTGGTGTGAATGGCATCAATCAGTAATCAAATATAAACTTTATTGAACATTTAAGAGAATTTCCATTGCTAAGGGCTTGTTTGAAAATTAGTTTAGTTTAGATTTGTCTTGTTTTTGTTTTATTTTTAAAGACCAAATGTACTTTGGTTTTACATTTTAAGACCAAATGTTTTTTTATAGGTGGGTCCCCCATTCCACTATACATCATCTTTTTTTCTCTCTCTTTCTTTCTATATAAGATAATTTGCACTAACACCCCCTGAGGTTTGCATCTATATATATTTTCAAAAACATATGTTTTAGAAATATATATATATTTCGAAAATATATATATAATTTGAAAAATATATAAATTCGAATATATATTTATTTCAAAAAAAAATATAATTCAAAATATATATATTTTCAAAAACAAAATTCAAAAAATTATATAATTTCGAAAAACATATAATCATTTCAAAAAATATGTATATTTTCGAATTTATATATTTTTATTCTTATATCTATATATATATATTCGAATTATATATATATCTCAAATTTTATATATTTTTTGAAATTTATATATGTTTTTTAAAATTATATAATTTTTTGAATTTTGTTTTAGAAAATATATATATTTTGATTTTTTTTTGAAATATATATATTCGATTATATATATATATTTTCGAATTATATATATATTTTTTAATTTTTTGAAATATATTTTTAAATTTATATATGTTTTTCGAAATTATATAATGTTTTGAATTTTGTTTTTGAATATATATATATATTGAATTTTATATATATTTTTTGAAATATATATATATATATTCGAATTTAAATATTTTTCAATTTATATATATATTTTTGAATTTTATATATATTTTTGATTTTATATATATTTTTGATTTTATATATATTTTTTGAAATTTATATATATTTTTCAAAATTTATATATTTTATTCTATTTTAATATATTTTTTGAAATTTATATATATTTTTCAAAATTTATATATTTTATTCTAATTTTATATATTTTTTGAAATTTATATATATTTTTCGAAATTTATATATTTTATTCTAATTTTATATATTTTTTGAAATTTATATATATTTTTCGAAATTTATATATTTTATTCTAATTTTATATATTTTTTCAAAATTTAAATATTTGTTTTCGAATTTTATACATTTTTTTGAATTTTAAATATTTTTTCGAATTTATATATATGTTTTTCAAAATTTTATATATTTGGGGTTAAGGCATAAAGGTCATTTTACATTATCCTTAATATTTTCGAATTTTATGAATGGTATTTTGGTCATTTGGGGTGTCATGGCAAGCAAAACCAAACCTCAGGGGGTGTTAGTGCAAATTACCCTTCTATATATATATATATAATTCATGGTGGGTCCCGCTGACCACTACTCTTTACAAAACCACACAAAACTAAACAAAACCACACAAAATCAAACAAAACCAATATAGCAAGACAAAACCAGACAAAATCAGACCAGACCAGAAATCAAACGGGCCCTTAATAAGTGTCTCTCGTTATTGTGTGTGTATATATATGCTTCTGTCCTCCCTCTACTTCTGTTGGGTCCATGTACAGTTGTACTGCATCATTTGGGGTCTACATGAGTTTGTGTTCCACCTTCAATGTCCGATGAATTTGGATTAAATAGAACTCTAATTTGAGGAATTCTATACTTTCATGAATTATACAGAATTTGTTTGTTACTAAATAAAATAATATTACATGGTTTTTTACTACGGAATTTAAAATAATCTTAATTAATGTGTTTATGAATATTTTTATAAAATTGATACTATTGTTGATGTGGTTAATTGAAATTGGCCTACCATATAACATGTTGCTTCCTAACATAACAAATTTTTAATAAAAAAAATTTACAAGTTTATATTTTCTACTTCATTACATAAAAGTCGTAAATTCAGAATCAAACATAATCTCCGTCTATAGTCGCGCTATTTATGTTCTGTTAGGACAAATATTAAAAAAAATTCTCTTTTTACTTCTTAAATTTTTAATTTTATTGTTAAAAATTACACTAAGTACCCATTCTTTTTATTAGTTAAAAATTACATTAAGTACTCATTCAGTCATTGACGAAATGTAAAACATAGAATTCAAACATTTATATGTGGCTACAAATATTTTGTTTGCATTGGTGTGTGTGTGGAACCCATGAATGTCCATTCCAGCTTGCTTTTCAGATTGCATTCCCACCTGCAAAATGATGAAAAGTAGGTTTACTACGGGGACGCATATTGCAGCATCCATTTTTGACTATTGTGCAATTTCCCTCAAGTTTTACTTATTAAGCTTGACTAAACCCAACCTTTAGTTGTTGATTAGCCGTGTGGGGCGCACATACTTTTGTGCAATTTCACAATAAGTTCTACTTTTATCTTTCTCAACCAAAATTTTTGAACATTCAAGAGAATTTCCATTGCTAAGTATCTGTCTCTTTGATCTCTCTCAGTATCTCTCTCTAAAGGCTTTTCACAGCTACTCTCTCTCTCTCTGTGAAAATATATAGCTATGGCTGGAGCTGTGGTGGGTGGAGCTTTTCTTAATGTGCTGTTTGATCGGTTGGCTACTGGTGAGGCCTTAAGCTTATTTTCCACACTAAAGTTGGATCATGGACTCCGAGATGAGCTGGAGGCAATATTGCTGTCCCTTCGAGCAGTGATGGATGATGCGGAATACAAACAGATTACAAACAAAGATGTGAAACTTTGGCTCCACAAGCTCCAACATGTTCTCTACCAAGCTGATGACTTGCTGGATGAGATAGCTACCAAAGCCTTGAAGGACAAGCTGGAAGCTGATCATGCCCAAAGCACCACATCTCAGGTTAGTTTCAAACGAGTTTTACGTCCCATTGACCAATTTTGGTTTCGCACGAAGATGGAGTCCAGGGTGAAAGAGATCATCAGGCAGTTGGAGAAATATGCTAATCAAATAAATCATCTTAATTTGAGCGTTAATCATGGAAGCAAACCATCACAAAGCTTGCCGACCACATCATCTTTGGTATATGAATCTGATATTTGTGGAAGGAATGATGACAAAGAGAAGATTATCAAGAAGTTGTTCTCTGGCAGTGCAGCCGTGAATGAGATCCCTGTGATCCCCATTCACGGCATGGGTGGGATCGGCAAGACAACCCTTGCCCAGTCGGTATACAACGATGCTCGAGTAACTGACAAGTTTCCTATCAGATCATGGGTTTGTGTTTCTAATGCATTTGATGTTTTCATGATTACAAAGAAAATTTTGGACGACATCACCTCCTCAGACAATAACATCGACAACCTTGATCGCCTTCATACCAAGTTGAACGAAAGCCTGAGAGGGAAGAAATTTCTTATTGTTTTAGATGATGTCTGGAATGACAATCCCATGGATTGGGACACACTCAAAAAACCTTTCAAAAGTGGAGCACTGGAAAGCAGAATCATTGTGACAACACGCAAGGACTCTGTCGCATCAATGATGAAGCCAATCTCTACTCATCGATTGGAGCTGCTGTCGGTAGAAGATTGTTGGTCATTATTTGCAATGCACGCTTTTGTCAACGGAGATTATATGGCTCATCCAGAGCTAGAGACCATTGGTAGAGAAATTGTGAACAAATGTGGAGGGTTGCCTTTAGCAGTGAAATCCCTCGGAAGTCTGTTGGGTTCAAAATCGAAAATTGAGGAGTGGGAGGATGTGTTGGAAAGCAAGATATGGGATTCGGATCCCAACATTTCTGCTGCTTTAAGAATCAGTTACTTTGATCTTCCTTCTCATTTAAAGCAATGTTTTGCCTACTGTTCGGTGTTTCCTAAGGATTATGAATTCGAAGTGGAAAAGTTAGTGCAATTATGGATAGCCTTAGATTTTGTGCAGCAACCCAAAAGCGGCAAGTCAGTTGAGGACAAAGGTAAGGACTACTTTGATCAATTATTGTCAAGATCTTTCTTTCAAAGGTTTAGTCATGACAAGAATTCTCATTTTGTAATGCACGACTTGGTCCATGATTTAGCACAAGATATATCTGGAGATTTTTGTTGTAGTCTAGATTATGACCAGCCACTTGTTCGTGTCTCTAAAAATGTTCGCCATTTCTCATATGTTCGCGGCGAGTACGATGCATTTCAGAAATTCAAGGTTGTTAATGAGGTTAATTGTTTAAGGACATTCATGTCATATTCAAAATACCAACCAATTGGAGGTGGTTACTTAGGCAATAAGGTAGTAAATGATATTTTGTTAGTTCAGAGATCCTTAAGAGTTCTATCTCTGTCAAATTATGAGATTTCTGAATTGCCTGAATCAATTGAAAATTTGATTCATTTACGCTATTTGGATGTTTCTCGGACAAGAATCAAACAATTACCTGATTCGGTAACAAGCTTGTGCAATTTGTTGAGGTTAGATTTGTCATATTGTCAGTTCCTCGAAAAGTTACCAGTGGATATGGGAAAATTAATCAACTTGCGCCGTCTCGATATCAAAGGAACTGGATTGACGAAAATGCCGGCACAAATGAGCAAGCTAAAAGAACTCCGACATTTAGATTTGTCAGATCGTTGGTTCCTCACGAAGTTACCTGTGGATATGGCAAAATTAATCAACTTGCCCCCTCTCTATATCCAAGGAATTGGATTGGTTGAAATGCCGGCACAAATGAGCAAGCTGAAAGAACTCCGACATCTATCATGTTTTGTAGTTGGCAAGAACAATGGATCAAGCATTTGTGAATTGAAGGAACTCTGCCATCTTAGTGGGGAACTCCATATTTCTGGGCTGGAAAATGTAGTCAGCGGTCAGGTAGCAGCAGAGGCCAAAATGAAGGATAAGAAGCTTGTTGAAGGATTGGCGCTGGAATGGAATGGTGATGCTGATGATTCAACAAAGGAAAACAATGTACTTGAGAAACTAGAGCCTCATACAGGGGTGAAGTCTGTCAGTATCTCCAACTTTGGGGGCACCAGATTTCCACACTGGTTGGGCAGAGATCATTCGTTTCCTAACATGGTGTCCTTAGCACTTATAAGCTGTCCAAATTGCTATTTTTTGCCGTCAATTGGGCAGCTACCCTCTTTGAAACATCTAAGAATTGAAGGGATGAAAGAAATAACTGAGGTGGGTCGGAAGTTCTATGAGGATGCATCCTCTTCTTCTTCATGGTCGATCAAACCATTTCCATATCTGGAGACACTAAGCTTCAAGAAAATGTCTGAGTGGAAGGAATGGCATGCAATGGGGGCTGGAGAGTTCTCTCGCCTTCTAGAGCTTTCAATTGTGGATTGTCCTAAGCTGACTGGCGAATTACCCAACAACTTCCCATCTCTAAGGGAACTCGAAATTTCCGGATGTGATCAGCTCGTGTCCAGTGAAATTGGTTTGTTACTGCAAGGTCTGCCTTCTCTTGAAGAATTGAAGATGTCAAAGATGTCAAACTTGACAGAATTGCCTCTCAAATTTTGCAGACTAGTAAAAATTGAAAGAATGGAGATAGAGGAATGCCCATGCCTGGTGTCATTTCCGGGCATGGGGTTGCCACCGACGCTCAAGTCTCTGAAGATCAAGGAATGTAGAAATTTAGAGTTTCCAGTGCCAGAGGAGACGAAGGATAACTACCACACATCCATTGAAGTTTTGAGGATAATCAATAGCTGTGATCTTCTCAAATCGCTGTCCTTAGGCTTTCTTCCAAAGCTTCGAGATCTATATATTGATGGGTGTATAAATTTTGAAACGCTTTTGATTCCAAAGGAAGAGCTTCGTAATCTGGCGAGTCTTGCAATAGGAAGTTGTCCTAAAATGGAACTGATTTGCGGTGGAGATGGAGGAGGATTACTCTCCGCTCCCAATCTGACAGAATTGTCGATTTGGAGTTGCAAGAATCTAATGTCACTGCCGCAACAGATGAACATCCTCCTTCCATCTCTTCAATATTTGTACATAAAAGACTGTCCAGAGGTTGAATCATTTGAAGACACGGGAGGTTTTCCATCCAACCTGCATTCCTTGTGGATCGATAATTGCGAGAAAGTGATGAAGGGGCGGATGGGGTGGGGTTTGCAGCAAACACTCCCATCACTTAAAGCAATCAGCCTTGGCGGTGAAAATGAAGAAGAAGAGTTGGAGTCATTTCCGGAGGAGTGGCTATTGCCCACCACTCTTACACATCTTTCGATCATAGATGTTCCAAATCTGAAATCAATAAACCACAAGGGGCTTCAACACCTCACCTCTCTTCAAAGGTTATACATCAGCAACTGCCCTAAGCTGGAGTCCTTGCCACAAGAGGGGCTTCCCAACTCCCTCTCTTACCTGTGGATAAGAGAATGTCCAATGGTGAAAGCGCGTTGCCAAAGGGAGAAAGGCCAAGATTGGCCCATCATTTCCCCAATCCGCCACATATGCATTGATTATGAAGACATCCTAAACTTGGAATGACAGCTCCTAATTCCTTTCGCTCAGGTAATCAAGTTCTACATGCTCCACAACAACCTAATTTCTTTTTTCCAAATAATAAAACAGATCCCTTTCAATGTCAGTGGTCTGCATTTTGAATTTTGTTTTGCTATATTTGGCTGCTGAAATCTTGGAATTGCATGCTTGGTGTATTCTTTCCTTTCCTTTAATGGCTAATGTTAAATGGAGAACAACTATCTTGGATTAACTTCGAACTCTTGCTTATTTACTTGACATGTACCCGAAAGGCAACGATATTAGTTCCTATGGTCTGTTCTGTTGGTGCTTTCACATGGATTGATTGGGAAAATCCTTTCAGATAATGATTTTGCCTTCTGTCTTGGACATATAAATTTCTGCCCTGCCACTAGCACTCAATCTCTGTTCTGTCCAAGGCTTACCAGTTACACTTACCTTGGTACATGTCTTTTTGTTCAAATTCAAAGTTATAACAATAACTGTTACGTTATTCGAACTTGATTGGTTTGATTTCTGGTTTTGTATTTCAAGTAGTATTTCCTATTTTCAGTTCATTGACTTAGGTGTAATAGGATCTTCATTTCTTCTGTTATTTGCTAAATTTATTGCAATTTTGAAAAAAATCTTTAAACAATTGAAGGATCCAATGGTTATAGGTTCGGTTCTCGGTGCCTTATAATTCATACTCCATGTATCCTAAAATAATAGTTTTAGTTATATTTTTTGACTTTTTAAGATATTATATGGGTTAATTTCACAAAACCTCCCATATACTAATTAATTTAAGGGTTAAAAGCAAAACACCCCCCTGAACTATACCCTCTCTCTTACTAAACCCCCCTAAACTATTTTTTGTGCTGAAAACCCCCCCAAACTATAGTTTTTCCTGCACAGTTATAACACCGTTAAATGAAATTGTACTGGGATCCCCTGAAGTTCCTGTTAATTTCGCTCGCGCCCTAAAATTTTATTTTCCTTGCAATGACACCCCCTTGAAGGGGTGAAATGACCGGAATGCCCATGTTTTGTCTCCCCTATTTCATGAGATAAATATCTAGGTGGTGAAATTACCTCCATGCCCCAAGATTAGAACCCTATAATATTTGGGGACATTTCCAAATATTTTTTTCAAAATAAAAGTTAAAGAAAAGATGTTGAAAATATTTCAAAACTTTTAAATAATAATAATAACTAATTAATATGCATTACTTGAAGTGTAACTCTAATGAATATTTCAAAAGATATAGAGTAAGGGGTTATAAATATTTTCATATTTTTTTAAAAAATATTAATTAATTAATATACATTAATTAAAATGTAACTCTAATGGATATTTCATAAAATATGGAGTAAAGATATAAGACAAATATATTTCGGCAAGCAACAAGTGTTAATCGTTAAGAACAAATTTTGTGACTTCCTATTCCAAATCTTCAACCTAATAATTACTCACTTTCTAAGAACTAATTTTTTACGACCGCATATATATATATTGAAACTTTAAGGTAACAATTTTGTCACTCACTTGAATTTCTATGTCACACACTGCTTCTAGTAAGGCTCCAACTTCATTTAAGGAAAATATTTTGAACAAAATTTGGCCATATGAGATTCTCTATAATGATTGTGGCTTGTTGCTTGATGAAAGACAGCTATGTAACTAATAATAATAATACTTACAAGAAAAAAACCCATTCAAAAATAAAATTTTGAATGAAAACTAAGAAATAAATGATCAACCTGCAATTTCCATCTTGATAAATATTCGAAAAACTAGACCATTCAATTTTAAATGAATCCAGGGGTTACAAGTTCTTGACAATCTTATTTTAAAGGGTTAATACTTGTTGCTTGCCGAAATATATTTGTCTTATATCTTTACTCCATATTTTATGAAATATCCATTAGAGTTACATTTTAATTAATATATATTAATTAATTATTTTTTTAAAAAAAATATGAAAATATTTATAACTCCTTACTCTATATCTTTTGAAATATTCATTAGAGTTACACTTCAAGTAATGCATATTAATTAGTTATTATTATTTAAAAGTTTTGAAATATTTCCAACCTCTTTTCTTTAACTTTTATTTTGAAAAAAATATTTGGAAATATCCCCAAATATTATAAAGTTCTAATCTTGGGGCATGGAGGTAATTTCTCCACCTAGATATTTATTTCATGAAATAGGGGAGACAAACAAGGGCATTCCGATCATTTCACCCCTTCAAGGGGGTGTCATTGCAAGAAAAATGAAATCTTAGGGGGCGAACGAAATTAACAAGAACTTTAGGGGATCTCAGTGCAATTTCACTTAACGGTGTTATAACTGTGCAGGAAAAACTATAATTTGAGGGAATTTTCAGCACGAAAAGTATAGTCCAGGGGAGCTTAGTGCACACCAGGGGGTTTAGTTAGAGAGAGGGTATAGTTGAGGGTTTTTTTTTGCTATTAACCCTTAATTTAATCAACTAACTCCCACTATATTCATTTTGCTCCCTATATTATTCAATTTTATCACTATGCCCCCTCCCCTCACATTTTGAGTCATAATACATAAACTACCCTCAATAGTATAGGGAGGTTTAGTGAAATCAAACATTTAAAAAAATTATTTTTCGAAAATCAATTATATTTTTCATAAAAACAACAAATTTCAAAAATATATATATATATATATTTCGAAAAAAATATTTTTCGAAAACAATATATATTTTGGAAAATATATATATATTTCGGAGAAAATATATATATTTCGGGAAATATATAAATATTGGAAAATGATATATATTTCGGAATATATATATATATAATTCATCAAAAATATATATTTTACGAATTGTTTTAAAAAATATTTTTTTTGTGAAAAATATATATTATTTTCCAAAATATAAAAAATATATTTTTCACAAAAAAAATAATATATATTTTTCTCAAAAAAAATATTTTTCAGAAAAAAATCATATTTTGAAAAATAATATATATTTTTCCCAAAAAAAATCATATTTTTTGAAAACAATTCGGAAAATATATACTTTTGATGAATTATATATATATTCTTAAATATATATCATTTTCCAATATATATATTTCCCGAAATATATATTTTTTCTAAAATATATATTGTTTTCGAAAAATATTTTTTCCCGAAATATATATATATATTTGAAATTTATAATTTTTGCGAAAAATATAATTGATTTTCGAAAAATAATTTTTTTAATGGCTTGATTTCACTAAACCCCCTATACTATTGAGGGTAGTTTAGGTATTATTACTCAAAATGTGAGGGAAGGGTAGTGATGAAATTAAATAGTATAGGGGGCAAATTGGATACAGTGGAAGTTAGTTGATTAAATTTGATAGTATAGGGGGGTTTTGTGAAATTAACCCATATTATATTTTGTTGTATTGATATTAAGGAACTTTTCATTTTTATCTGAGTAAAGAAAAAATAAAAGTTAGTGGAGTCAGCCCTACTTGTTTAGAGTTAATGAGAGAATGGTAGTCGGGAAAAATAAAAATTTATATTATATTTTGAGACAAATAAAGTTGAAAAAATAAAAAATTAATATTTAATATGAGGTGGGGAGAGTATATATTATTGCCTTGAATATATAGTGAACGACATTAAAATCTTCTCCCATTGAACTCATTTTTGGATGCTACAGTCTTTGTGATTGGGATAGAGGAATGAGAAAATGTATGAACTCATTTTTTGATGCTACATTCTTTGTGATTCGGATAGAGGAATAAGAGAATGTAGTCTATCTTTTACAGGAATGTGAGCTCAATTCCAAGAAAATTCCTTTTTTTTTTAACAATTGTTGGGGTGTCCGGAGTTTCACCCTCGACTAATCCACGTGACCCGTGTAAAACAACCCCACATAAATGTCAAAATGAGTATAGATGAGTATCTAAGGTAAATTTAGGTGAGGCAGTTAAAAGGCCTGAATCCTACGTGAGTATACTCTAACACTGTAAATAGTTTTCATCATTTCATGCCTTTGACTTGTATTCAAAATAATATTCTGCCATTCTTCATGAGTATTTAAACACTGCTCGAACTAAATATTGAATCATTGGGTGGACAAATACATGACTAGTAATTTACATCATATAGGGCATATTTTAGAGGAATTGTTTTCTACTTTCTGTTGTCAAATGAAGGAAAAAACGAAAAATTAAAATAAAAGTATGCTTAGTAAAACAATTTTACTTTCTCTTTAGGAAGAATTTTATATTTAGTGAAAAAAAGAGAGTATGAAAAAAAAAATTCTCTGCTTCTAATATTGTTTACTTTCTCTTGTGGTATCTTAAATTCTTAATTCCCAAATAAATAGAATAGTAAATAAATATATGGAATAAATTGATATAAAAATTAATAAAAAAACATACATCATTTGAATTGGAAGGATAGAACTCACCTCTCCCTCTCTCTCTCTCTCTCTCACACACACACACACACAAACGCACGAGCACACTATTACACTCTATTTTAATACTCTTTCTTTGCCGTAGAACTCGTTTTTTAAAAAAAATGAATAGAAGAATTTTTAAAAATGAGTTCTGCACTATTGAGACCTTGCTTGCTAAGATTATTCAAGTGGTTAAGCTGCGTTTCTTCTCTATTTCAAACATAAGGGAGTCTCCATCTTGTGCAGCTCTGGTCCAGGAATGGCAGCTACCTCTTTCTATTTTCAATCATGAAGCAGTTTCAATACTTGGCAGACATAATTAGAGGTTTTGGTTTCCAAAGGCATGGTTCTGGGATTTTGTCTAGAAGTGCTTCTGGCTTGATTTGGGATTGGCGTTTCATAGTTGCTGGACTTGGTTTTATGATGTTTCTTCTTCTACTTGTTGTTGTCTATGTGGGTAATATACATTCTGGTGCTGCGTGGATGCAAAAAATATGGAGTACATCTATTACAACAGTTTTGTTTGGGCTTAGTGGTCTCCATTGCTTTCAAATGCAGGATATAGGTTGGCATGTTTTAGCTAGCAACTATCCCTTTTGGTTTAATCTTCATTGTTTGAGACACTTAGGTTGTATCTCTCTATTTTTCATTTGGTGGAAGTGGGGCTTTCACATTATTTACTGGGGTATGCCCTTTTGATTTTGTAAGGCTTTTAGTCTCCTCTTTTTAATATATCTTTTCTTACCATTCAAAAAAAAAAAAAAAATCATTTTTTTTTTCATTATGGGTGAAGTGCAATAAATCCCCCTAAACTATCTCAGTTTTATAACTAACCCCCCTAAACTATCAATTTGTTGCAATAAGCCTCACTTCCCTTACAAAAGACCATTACCCATGTAATAAATTTTTCCATTCTTCTAATTATACCACTATATTTTTTTTCTTTTAAGATTTTAATTACATCATTCACCTTGATTGTATTCGTATTAAATATATTCTCAAAAATAAAATAAAAAATTATATCAGTTGTAATTATTGATTTTTAAAGAAATAAATTTGTTATTAAAATTTTGTTTGATTTAATGTATAAAAATTATTACCCTAAATTTAAAATTTTTAAATACTAAAACAAAAAACATTTTTTCCTAAGATATACATTCATAAGAATTTATAAATTACCTAAATAACAAAAAAACAAATGTGTGAAATATATAAATAGTGTGAGTAATTACTTAATCATTTTTATTTAATTAATCTAAAAATCATTATTTAGGTAATTAATTTTAGAAAGTTTAGAAATTATGAATAAATTTATGCAAATTTTCATGGAGTATTATCAAATTTATATAAATTATTCCATAATCTATGTTAATAAGAAAAAATGTATAAGCATAATTCAATAAGAAAGAGCATTATGGTCATTTATGAAAATTTTTAAGAAATTGGGACAATTTGCAACCATGCCATACAAATTATATTTGAGAGGTTCTTTGCAAAACTGACCATAGTTCAAGGGATTATTTGCACTTTATCCTTTTATTATTTACATGTGTAGTGTCCATTTCTCCTAATCGCTACGCCCTCAAAGAGAATAGGAGATGAAGTCGGTGAACATCTGTTTGGGTATGGCGAAAATCTGTTTCGGTATGTTACTCTATATCAGTATAATATATATATATATACACCTGTGTTAGTCATGGTAATATTTCCTGGTATTCTCTATTTGCCTAAATAATTTAATTAAAAATCTTCATTATTAGAAAACTTGTTTGAACAAGACCAAAACCCTTATCTAACTTCAACTTATGGATTTCTCTCTCAGTTTCACAACTTAATGGGGCTAATAAACAAAGACTCCATGGCATTGGTCTTTGGCAAGTAATAATCAATTATGTTAAAAGTAGTGCATACTCTCCATAAATTATTCCAAATTGTTGCCGGAGGAGCTGACAAGCCCATGTGAAATTTCTTCTTTTTTTTTTCTTTTTTTGAGAGAAGTACCCATGTGAAATATTTGGGTTGATAAATTAACTTTTTATTTTATACTTTGCAGAGGAGTACAAAATGGTTGAAGCTATGATGAGTGGACCTTTTCTCTCTGCGACCAAGGTACTTTTGTTAGTTTGTGATAGTATTGGGAGATTTATGATTTTATTTAAAAATAAATGATGTCCTGTTATTTTTTAAGGCAAAGAAACAGAATGGAGTGATATAATGATTTTTTCAAAACTGATGAATTTCGTAAGTACTTTTTATTTTTGAACATAAGGAACTGAAAGATTGTCTTGAGCATAATTCAGAAATTATTTTAACCAATGTTTAAACAAAATTACTGTTTTTTAAGCTTATATATCTTATACATTGAAGACATTTAATATATATATATATATATATATATATATAGTTTTTGGACAAGTACACACAGATTCGGTGAGAAGGGTCATTGTACATTGCTAACCTGCATGATGTTTATATTCCATGCCATTGGTCTTTAACAAGTAAATAATAAATTTTGTTAAAAGTAGTGCACTCGCTATAATTTATTCCAAATTGTTTCTAGAGGAGCTGAGAAGCCCATGTGAAATACTGGGTTGATGAATAAATATTTTATTTTTACTCTGCAGAAGAATACAACATGGTTGAAGCTTTGGTAAGTGGAGCTTTTCTCTCTGCTACCAAGGTACTTTTGTTAGTTTGTTATGGAAATTTATTTTATTTTAAAAATAAATTATGTCCTGTTATTTTTTTACGGCAAATAAACAGAATGGAGTGATATAGTGAATTTTTCAAAACTGATGAACTTCTTAAGTAGTTTTTATTTTTGAAGTACAAGGAACTGGAGGATTGTCTTGAGCATAATTCAGAAAAGTTGTATGATTTTAACTCTTTCTTTCATCTACTTGTTTAATGTTTAATTGTGCGGATCTTAAAACCTTTACCCTCTCAGTGAGAATTGAGGGGTGGTCATGTGGAGTTGGCCAAGACAATGGGGGACATATGCGTTTATAAATATACATGTATTTTAGAGGAATTGTTTTCTACTTTCTGTTGTCAAATGAAGGAAAAAACGAAATATTAAAATAAAAGTATGCTTAGTAAAACAATTTTACTTTCTCTTTAGGAAGAATTTTATATTTAGTGAAAAAAAGAGAAAGTATGAAAAAAAAAATTCTCCACTTCTAATATTGTTTACTTTCTCTTGTGGTATCTTAAATTCTTAATTCCCAAAATATATATATAAATAAATAGAATAGTAAATAAAAATAAGGAATAAATTGATATAAAAATTAATAAAAAAACATACATCATTTGAATTTGGCATAGAACTCGTTTTTTTTTTTTTTTTTTCATTATGGGTGAAGTGCAATAAATCCCCCTAAACTATCTCAATTTTCTAACTAACGCCCTAAACTATCAATTTGTTGTAATAAGTCCCACTTCCCTTACAAAAACCATTACCCATGTAATAAATTTTTCATTCTTCTAATTATACCACTATACTTTTTCTCTTTTAAGATTTTAATTATATCATTCACCTTAATTGTATTCGCATTAAATATATTCTCAAAAATAAAAAATAAAATTATATCAGTTGTAATTATTGATTTTTAAATTAATAAACTTGTTATTAAAATTTTGTTTGATTTAATGTATAAAAATTATTACCCTAAATTTAAATTTTTTAAATACTAAAACAAAAACATTTTTTCCTAAGATATACATTCAGAAGAATTTATAAATTACCTAAATAACAAAAAACAAATGTGTGAAATATATAAATAGTGTGAGTAATTACTTAATCATTTTTTATTTAATTAATCTAAAAATAATTATTTAGGTAATTAATTTTAGAAAGTTTAGAAATTGTGAATAAATTTATGCAAATTTTCATGGAGTATTATCAAATTTGTATAAATTATTCCATAATCTATGTTAATAAGAAAAATGTATAAGCATAATTCAATAAAAAAGGACATTATGGTCATTTATGAAAAACTTGAAGAAATTGGGACAATTTGCAACCATGCCATACAAATTATATTTGAGAGGTTCTCTGCAAAGCTGACCATAGTTCAAGGGATTATTTGCATTTTATCCTTTTATTATTTACATATGTAGTGTCCATTTCTCCTAATCGCTACGCCCTCAAAGAGAATTGGAGATGAAGTCGGTGAACATCTGTTTGGGTATGGTGAAAATCTGTTTCGGTATGTTACTCTATATCACTATAATATATATATATATATATACACCTGTGCTAGTCATGGTAATTTGCCTAAATAATTTGATTAAAAATCTTCATTATCAGAAAACTTGTTTGAACAAGACCAAAACCCTTAATCAAATTCTTAGTATAGCAATAAGTAGGGTCGAACCACTCTCAACTTAGAAATCGGTTTGAGACTAGGATCCAAAACTATATTTTTCGAGATAAAAACAAATTACTTAAAACAATTCTTGAATTTTTGAATAGTAAACTAATATAACTAGATAATTATCAAATGATGGAAGAAATCTCAAGGGAAGAGAATCCACCACCCAGGTCTATATAAATAATATTATATATTTCTATTGCAAATTCTCCTCCAACCTATTAAACATAAACATAGATATTGGTAGGCATTCCCCGTATTTCTATTAATTGGTAATCACGGAAAATCCTCCCTCTAATGTTTTGGTTTAAAAATAAATAAATATAAATAGTGGTAGGCATTCCCCGTATTTCCATTGATTGGTAATCACGGAGAATCCTTCCTCTATTTTCAACCTCTATTGTAGGTTTTGTCACTTGAAAGAATTAATTCGGGAAGAGAATTAAACAATAAGAAATAAAATAAAATTATGTATATCTTACCCAAGGTGGCTTCATCACTCCCTTGAGAAGATGTTTAAGCTAGCATAATGATATAGGAATAAAACATGATGATAGAAGAAATTTTCATTAACTAAGAAAAAGATTACAACAAAATAAAAACTTGATACAAGACTAAATTCTCTCTACAATTTCTCACTCTCTACCATCTAACTCTTACAATTTCCAACTACTCTCCTATTTATAGAGAAAATTGGAATATAATGACATCTTGTAAAGTGAAGTTAGATCTACTTTTCTTTTCTTTTTCTTTGAATATTGATGTTTTCCAAGTCATTTTATTCTTTCTTCATGTGCATTATATTCTTCATCTTTCATCCATGTGCATTATATTCTTTCTTCCATCCATGTGCATTCCTTTCTTCACTTTAATATATTTTCTTCATCTTTTCCAATTCAAACCTATAAGAAATAAAAAGATATATATAAGAACATTTATGCAATAAAATGGTGAATTAAAGATTTATTATTGACATTTAAAATAGTGATTTTGTGAACTTATCAAATTACCCCCAAACAAGCTCTTGCTAGTCCTCTAGCAAATAAGGGCAAAATAGATTAGTTCGCAAAATTAGACTCTTATTAATTTTAACTAAAGATGTGCCACTTTCGCAGGTTGCTTTCGATTGCATTTACCATATGCAATAAGGCCTTAAACCCCTAGGTTACCCTAGTGGACGAGCAATAGCCTCGTGAGGGTTGGATATATTACCCACAACTTCTTCATTCTTCATTTTCATGCATTCATGCATTCACATATTCATTAATCAAGCCATGATACAATATATAAGATAATATGAATACAAATACTACCACTCACTACCGAACAATAACTATCTCGAGCTAATGATATGAATGATCCCCACTGAAGTAAATAATTTCGTTACTTTCTACTCCCAATCTAGACAACCTTCCGTGTTTTTGTGAACATTCTACTATGGTATGTCAATCTCTCTTCTTCTACTTCATTGATCAAACTTTGCCATATTTTTCGTAAAAACTCATTATTTCCATCATTTCACTTCCATCCCTTTTTGTATTTATAAGCTCCGGACTTTCCAGCGAGGACTTTTAGTCCCGACCAACTGGGCCCGAACTTCTTCCATGGGATTTATGCTCATTAGTTTTCTCTCCTTTTTACGCGAACAATGATATTGGTGATACCAAGGTCCGGTTACTCAGATCGAAGAATTACTTTTTGCATTTCTTTGAAAATAATTTTTTAAAATTTTCTCCATTCTATCTCCCCTTTTATAGCGTCAAAGCTAATTTTTCAACTCCATAGTCAAAGATCAACTGTTTTTCCCATAGTGAATGTGTGCATGTGCTTATAGGTCAAAGCTGTCCTTTTCGGTTTCAATTTCACTAATTTATTTACCTATGTAAAACCACATTATTTCACTAACTCAATCTAATCATTACTCTCATGAGCGGGAATATCGCATCACATACTACGGATATATCATAAACATAAACTTAATCAACTTATAATGCAAAACACTCATGCATAAAAACAAAAAACTTTTCCAAACGAAATCAATTTTTCAATTTTTTTTTTTTTTTTTTTAATAATGAAATTCTATTTTGATTAAATAGATATCCACCCCCAAACAAAAATAACACTGTCCCTAGTGTTAAAAAATACATCTAAGAGACAAATTGGAACAAATTACCGCAATTGAGGTGGTGTTTTTGGAGTATAGTCCCTGCAAAGATTTTTGGCAAAAGAAAAGTCAAGTGATTGAAAATATTATGACAGACTTTACCCCCAAACAAAATCTAAACATATCCAAATAGAGTGAAAAAAATAAAATTGATAGAAAAATTTACACAACTAACTGGGCTGCCTCCCAGTAGCGCTAAGTTTAACGTCTTCAGCCAGACTCAATAGAGACGGGATGAAATTGATCTATAATCAGAATAACTGTCTAAGAAGAAAGCTCCCCCTAATGTCTCTAACATTTTGGTAACAAATGGAGGAGGAACAGGATCATGCATTATCACACTATTGAGGTTTCGATAATCTATGCAAACTCGCCATCCAGTTTGGACGTGAGTAGGAACGAACTCTGTGTATTGATCGAAAACAATAGTAATGCCAGTCTCATGAGGAACGAATAGGATTTGACGTAGCCATGAACCACTAGGAATCGGATAAGGATTAATCCCTATGATATCATCAATGGACCATGCTAAAGTTTCCCTATATGTCCTAAGAACCTTAAGTAATTTGGGTTCTTGCTGCTGGATTAAGTCAGATGAGATTACCATAGGATAAGACTCAGAGTCACCAAGGTTCGAATAGTGGAAAGTCTCAGGTAAAGGCTGTGATTCGACCTGTGGTGGTTTCTGTGCATTTTCAATTTCAGTGGCAACTGGCAAGGACAATGGTTCACATTTGGATTTATACTGGGGTGCTTCAAAGGGTGGGGCAGAGTTTAGCAAATCATTAACTTGACTAATGTAATTAATCTCATCAAAATCATTACCAAAATGGGTTAGACAATGCTGGAGTGGATCCTCAGGATATGAGCCGCCAATAGTAGGTACGGTCAATGAATGAATGAGACAAAATGGTTTTGGAGTGACCGTATCGACCTTAGGACCTTGAAACTCTTCGAATTTTGGAGGAGTGGGTGGAACATTTTGGGATGGTTCAATGTCTTCACCAATGGGTAGCTCAACCTTATTAACTCCTTGTATTGTGGAATTGATTTCGGGTTGGCTAAGCAATGTACCCCTTTGGCTTTCAAACAGAGCTGCAGTGAGTTGACTCAACTGATTTTGGAGAGAATGTTGAAATTGCAGTTGATTTTGAGTGAAGAGATCAAAGTTATTTTCTAACTGTTGAAATCTTTGATTAGAATGCTGATTGGATTGATCAAGATGGAAAGTAAGCATTTCTAAGATGTTGTCATAGTTGGAAGTATTATGGACCTGTGGGAGTGGAGCAACATAATTGCTCACTGGATCAACTGCTAAATTTTTGGTATTTGGATGGTAAGTTTGACTAAATGTATTAGGCAATGGTTGCCTAAAGGTATTGAAATCACAAACTTGCGCATCTGCAGGTTCAAATGAATAATAGACCGGACACTCCGCTGTGGGATGAGATAAACCAGAACAAATATTGCATTGTGCAGGTGTAGATATGAGGGAAAAGGCATCGAACTTTTTAGTTAAGTCTTTCACTCCATCATCAAGACATTGCATCACAGATTTGAACTCATTTTCCGGTTTTATCGCAGAAAAATCAGATTTTCTTTTAATTTGCTCACTCCAGGAAAAATCATTTGAGTTGGCTGTGTTTGGGGCAAAATAGTCATTCAGAGTTTTCGGTGCTATCATTTATGAACCACTGAGGAATTATTGGGGATGGACAGATTGGACACGGAAATTGATTTTCCTTCCAAATCAAGGAGTGATGGATGACTAGGAAACCTAACTAAACGATTGTTAACTTGCAACCACTGGGGCATAAACAAAAAGAAACCTAAAAAGGCTAGATGATGGGCAAATCACACAAAAATTTTGGCTTTGTTATCTTGAGCTTAAATTCAAAGGTGGTAAATTTTTAAATCTAATATTGTAGAGAATTAATAGGATGGTGTCCAAATTAATTCTCTCATAATTAGACAGCTCCTACTCTATTCCAGATTAAGTCGATAGATTACCAGTTAAGGATCATCAAACTAACAATGGAGTAGTTCCCAGGAAAGTGTGGCGAGGCACGTGGCCTGCTTAATGGCGCGTCAACCACACTCCTAGACAGAATTTCCTACCGTTTATCAATTTGATAATGACTCACTGGAGTGACTACCAACTGCTTCCTTCTTAGAGGGCCTATGAGCTCGTAACCCTAAATTGGATTATTGCTAATGAATTTTAAAATTAGGCTCATGGTTTAACAAATGCAAGGATTTTTGTAATTTGTGGGCCACGGAAACGGGTGATGAAATCCCGATCGTATCTTGTGGGAATTTTGCCCTTAGGTATTTTATGCAAAATGCTAATTAAAATATGCACACACAAGAGAAAATAAATAAATAAATAAAACAAGGGAGCTTAGGGGAATTTCTAATGTTATCTATCCTAGAATTCGCATGCAAAATTTTCATCTAATCTAGGAAAAAAATAATAAGGGTTTAGAGATATGGAACATGGCTGACGAACCGGTACGGTATCTCCTGGAAAAGAAATAACAAAAATAAACAAGTAAGTAAATAAATAAAATGAAAACAAAATTGAGTGAATAATAAAAATAATAATAATTAAACTAATCTTTTTTTTTAATTTTTAATTTTATTTTTAATCTTGAAGTTGACTTCTCAAATGCAAATTTGAAAATATGGAGAGAAAATGAAACTGCAACTTCGAAACTGCAGTATTTTTTTTTTTTTTTTTTTTTTTTTTAACTCAAATGAACCTGATTGATACTGCAGAATGATTTTTTTTTTTTTTTTATATATATAATTTTTTTTAAAAAAAATAGTAACTCAGATACAATCTTCAAAGTAGTTTCAAGCAAAATGAGAGATGCAAAATGATTTATACATTGAAACGAACAAAAACGGGACACATGCATACCCGCTTAAGTTTCAAATGGGATTTCTTAGTTGGGCTAAAACATATTCAGGCAATATATATGGACAGAATGTATCAACTAATAATTCAAGTTTTGTTTTTTTTTTTTCTAAATTCAATAACCTACTGTTGGAGTGTCCTGCAGTTTGGGTTTTTTTTTTTTTTTTTTTTTTTCTTTTTTCGAAAATGAACAAAAATCACACAATATAGAAAAATTAAAATAAAGGGAGGGATAGAAATTTCGGGTTGGTTCCCGAAAACTTGTAGTCTTGAATTTTTGACTCCGAATTCAATGTTGATGCGGCAACGGCGCCATTTGACGGTTGATGATTTATTGTTTCTTTTGTCGTTGCTTCACCAAACTCCGGTCAACAAAATTTATAATACCTACAAATACTTTACTTAAAATAGTATAGCAATAAGTAGGGTCGAACCACTCTCAACTTAGAAATCGGTTTGAGACTAGGATCCAAAACTATATTTTTCGAGATAAAAACAAATTACTTAAAACAATTCTTGAATTTTTGAATAGTAAACTAATATAACTAGATAATTATCAAATGATGGAAGAAATCTCAAGGGAAGAGAATCCACCACCCAGGTCTATATAAATAATATTATATATTTCTATTGCAAATTCTCCTCCAACCTATTAAACATAAACATAGATATTGGTAGGCATTCCCCGTATTTCCATTAATTGGTAATCACGGAAAATCCTCCCTCTAATGTTTTGGTTTAAAAATAAATAAATATAAATAGTGGTAGGCATTCCCCGTATTTCCATTGATTGGTAATCACGGAGAATCCTTCCTCTATTTTCAACCTCTATTGTAGGTTTTGTCACTTGAAAGAATTAATTCGGGAAGAGAATTAAACAATAAGAAATAAAATAAAATTATGTATATCTTACCCAAGGTGGCTTCATCACTCCCTTGAGAAGATGTTTAAGCTAGCATAATGATATAGGAATAAAACATGATGATAGAAGAAATTTTCATTAACTAAGAAAAAGATTACAACAAAATAAAAACTTGATACAAGACTAAATTCTCTCTACAATTTCTCACTCTCTACCATCTAACTCTTACAATTTCCAACTACTCTCCTATTTATAGAGAAAATTGGAATATAATGACATCTTGTAAAGTGAAGTTAGATCTACTTTTCTTTTCTTTTTCTTTGAATATTGATGTTTTCCAAGTCATTTTATTCTTTCTTCATGTGCATTATATTCTTCATCTTTCATCCATGTGCATTATATTCTTTCTTCCATCCATGTGCATTCCTTTCTTCACTTTAATATATTTTCTTCATCTTTTCCAATTCAAACCTATAAGAAATAAAAAGATATATATAAGAACATTTATGCAATAAAATGGTGAATTAAATATTTATTATTGACATTTAAAATAGTGATTTTGTGAACTTATCATTTAAACAAAATTACTGTTTTTAAAGCTTATATATCTTATACATTGAAGACATTTAATATATATATATATATATATATATAGTTTTTGGACAAGTACACACAGATTCGGTGAGAAGGGTCATTGTACATTGCTAACCTGCATGATGTTTATATTCCATGCCATTGGTCTTTACCAAGTAAATAATAAATTTTGTTAAAAGTAGTGCACTCGCTATAATTTATTCCAAATTGTTTCTAGAGGAGCTGAGAAGCCCATGTGAAATACTGGGTTGATGAATAAATATTTTATTTTTACTCTGCAGAAGAATACAACATGGTTGAAGCTTTGGTAAGTGGAGCTTTTCTCTCTGCTACCAAGGTACTTTTGTTAGTTTGTTATGGTAATTTATTTTATTTTAAAAATAAATTATGTCCTGTTATTTTTTTACGGCAAATAAACAGAATGGAGTGATATAGTGAATTTTTCAAAACTGATGAACTTCTTAAGTAGTTTTTATTTTTGAAGTACAAGGAACTGGAGGATTGTCTTGAGCATAATTCAGAAAAGTTGTATGATTTTAACTCTTTCTTTCATCTACTTGTTTAATGTTTAATTGTGCGGATCTTAAAACCTTTACCCTCTCAGTGAGAATTGAGGGGTGGTCATGTGGAGTTGGCCAAGACAATGGGGGACATATGCGTTTATAAATATACATGTTTTTTTTTTTGGTATTAATTTCTTATACGAGTATTTTATGTTTATAAATATACATTTAGGAATAAGGGGCGGGTGGTCTTTGGTATAATTGGACAATTTTTATGGGAAAGAGGAGTACATATTTTTTATTTTTTATTTTTGGTATTATTTTTTGATTGAGTAAAATAATATTAAAATGTAGTTATATCTGGCTAAAATTAGCATCCCGTTCAAATTCCGTGACATGGAGAGTATCAAAAGAGAAGCCAATTGGACGACCTTAAAGAAAGACTTGCTTCTATAGTCAATGGCGCTCACATAAACTAATGTTCCCCAGTCTTATATTTAAGCTATCCATATTATTATTTAATGAAATGAATGATGCAATTTATCTTGTTTAAATTTTCACATATCTTTAAAAAATTATCTCAAAGGATAAACTATGAGAGCTCCTTGTCTCTGTGCGAAGAAGTCCTCTTAATAGCATTTGTCTTTATTGATTAATATTCTATTCTCTTTCTCAACTGCCCCAATAAACATTGCATTCTTATTCTTTATCTAAGGGGAGCTTCTTCGCAGCAACTTGCAAGTCTCTACACATTTGTTGCTTCTTGGCCTTGGCATATTTTGTTGTCCTCTCTCCAGGAAAATTTAATATAAAAGGTGACCTATGCTTAAAATGGTGTGAATGGAATCAATCAATGTGAATTGAATTCCAACTTGCTTTTAATCTTCTGTTCTCTTGCTCAACTACCCCAATACATATCGCACTCTTTCTTCTTCATCGCAAATTGCAATCTCTCTAGCTACTCTGCAGAAGAAAACAACATGGCTGAAGCTTTGGTGGCTGGAGCTTTACTCTCGGCTGCTGCTAATGTGTTGTTTGATCGGTTGGCTACTCGTGAGGTCATAAGCTTCTTTTCCAAACGAAAGTTGGACCGTGGACTCAGAGAGAAGCTGGAGACAACATTGCTGGCCCTTCAAGCGGTGCTGGAAGATGCAGAGTACCAGCAGATCAGCAACAAGAGTGTGAAAGATTGGCTTGACAAGCTCCAGCATGTGGTCTACCAAGCTGACGACTTGCTGGACGAGATCACCACCAAAGCCTTGAGGGACAAGTTGGAAGCTGGTCATGCGCGAAACACCGCACCGAAGGTTGGTTTCCGGCGTTTCATCAAACAATCTCTGTTTCGCAAGAAACAGTCTGTTTATCTGTCTGACGACAAGATTGAGTCCGAGATGAAAGATATCATTAGTAAGTTGCAGGGCTTTGTTGATCAGATTGGATGTCTTAATTTGAGAGGCAATGATGGGAGGAAACAATCACAAATGCAGCCAATTACTACATCTTTGATAGAGGATGATGAGGTCTGTGGTCGCAAGGACGACAAGGAGAGGATAATTGAGCTGCTGATCTCTGGCAGTGCTACTGTGAAGGAGATCCCTGTGATCCCCATTGTCGGCATGGGCGGGATTGGCAAGACAACCCTTGCCCAATCTGTATACCAGGATGCTCGAGTACGTGACCATTTTCCTGTGAAATCATGGGTTTGTGTTTCTGATGCATTTAATGTTTTCACGATAACAAAGAAAATTTTGGACGATGTCACTCGCTCGAACAATAACATTGACAACCTTGATCAACTTCAGACAAAGTTGAAAGAAAGCCTGAGAGGGAAGAAATTTCTTGTTATTTTAGATGATGTCTGGAATGACAATTATCTTGATTGGGACACACTGAGAAAACCTTTCAAAAATGGAGCACTGGAGAGCAGAATCATGACAACACGCAATAATTCTGTGTCATCAATGATGGGAACAATTTCTAGTCATGTCTTGGAGCCACTGACCGCAGAAGATTGTTGGTCATTATTTGTAAAGCACGCTTTTGTGAATGGGGATTATGTGGCTTATCCGGAGCTACAAATTATTGGTAGAGAAATTGTGAACAAGTGCAAAGGCCTGCCTTTAGCCTTGAAATCTCTCGGAGGTCTGTTGCGTTCGAAAGAGACCGTTGAAGAATGGAAGAGTATATTAGAAAACAGGATATGGGATGTGGATCGCAGCATTTCTCCAGCTCTGAATATCAGTTACTATTATCTTCCTTCGCATTTGAAGCGGTGCTTTGCATACTGTTCGGTGTTTCCAAAGGATTATGAATTCGAGATGGAAAAGTTAGTGCAGTTATGGATGGCCTTAGATTTTGTGCAGCAACCCAAAGGCAACAAGTCTCTTGAAGATGAAGGTAACAACTACTTTTATGAATTATTATCAAGGTGTTTTTTTCAGAGATCATGTCATGACAACGATTCTCATTTTGTAATGCATGACTTGGTCCATGATTTAGCACAAGAGATATCTAGAGATTTTTTTTATAGGCTAGATAATGACCAGCCGCTTGTAAATATCTCTGAAAAAGTTAGCCATTTCTCATATGTTCGTGGCGAGAATGATGCGTCTGAGAAATTCAAGGTTGTTAATGAGGTGAAGTGTTTAAGGACATTCATGTCATACTCCAAATATGAACAATATCCAACTTGTTACTTAGGCAATAAGGTAATACATGATATTTTGCCAATCCAGAGATGCTTAAGGGTTCTGTCTCTGGCAAACTATCAGATTTCTGAATTGCCTGAATCAATCAAGAATTTGATTCACTTGCGCTATTTGGATGTCTCTGGGACAAACATCAAACAATTACCTGATTGTGTAACAAGCTTGTGCAATTTACTGTTCTTAGATTTGTCATTTTGCAAGTTCCTCGCAAAGTTACCTGTGGATATGAGAAAATTAATTAAGTTGCGACGTTTGGATATCCGAGGAACTAGATTGATTGAAATGCCGGCAGAAATGAGCAAGCTGAAAGATCTGCGACATCTGTCATTTTTTGTAGTTGACAAGAACAAGGGATCAAGCATTAGTGAATTGAAGGAACTCTGCCATCTTAGTGGGGAATTCCGCATTTCAGGGCTGGAAAATGTAGTCAATGGTCAGGTAGCATCAGAGGCCAATATGAAGGATAAGAAGCATCTGGAAGGATTAGAGCTGATATGGGGTGGTGATGCGAATGATTCAACAAAGGAAAGAGATGTACTTGACAAACTACAGCCTCATGCCGGGGTTAAGTCTGTCAGTATCGACAAATATGGGGGCACCAGATTTCCACAGTGGTTCGGCAGAGCTCATTCGTTTCCTAACATGGTGTCCTTATCACTTATAAGCTGCGCAAAATGTGATTTATTGCCGTCAATTGGGCAGCTACCCTCTCTGAAAGATCTAAAAATTGAAGGGATGAAAGAAATAACGGCGGTGGGTCGGGAGTTCTATGAGAACGCCTCGTCTTCTTCTTCCTCGTTCAAACCATTTCCATCTCTGGAGACACTAAGCTTTAATGAAATGTCAGAGTGGAAGGAGTGGCATGCATTAGGGGATGGAGTGTTCTCTCGCCTTCAAAAGCTTTGTATTGTGGATTGTCCTAAGCTGACTGGTGAATTACCCAACAACTTACTATCTCTAAGGGAACTCAAAATTTCCGGATGTGATCAGCTCGTGTCCAGTCAAATTGGTTTGTTACTGCAAGGCCTGCCTTGTCTTGAAGAATTGAAGATGTCAAACTTGACGGAATTGCCTCTCGAATTAGGCAGTTGTACAAAACTTGAAAGCTTGAAGATAGAGGAATGCCCAAGCCTGGTGTCATTTCCGGACATGGGGTTGCTGCCGACGCTCAAGGCTCTGAAGATCAAGGAATGTAGAAGTTTAGAGTTTCCGGTGCCGGAGGAGACGGACCATAACTACCACGCATCCATTGAAGTTTTGAAGATAATCAACAGCTGTGATGGTCTCGAATCGCTGTCCTTTGGTTTTTTTCCAAAGCTTCGTGATCTAAAAATTGATGGGTGTATAAATTTTGAAACGATTTCCATTCCAAAGGAAGAGCTTCAAAATCTGGCGAGGCTTCGTATACTCAATTGCCCTAAAATGGTATCCTTTCCCCATGGAAATGGAAATGATGGAGATGCTGGAGGATTATTGGTGGCTCCCAATCTGACCGATTTAACGATTCACAAATGTGAGAAACTGAAGTCCCTACCTCAACAAATGCACAGCCGCCTCCCATCTCTTCAGATGTTGGAAATCTATGACTGTCCAGAAATTGAATCATTTCCAGAGGGAGGTTTGCCATCCACCCTTGGCAGACTCGACATTTGGAATTGCGAGAACCTGATGAAGGGCCGCATAGGGTGGGGTTTGCAGCAGCAAACACTCCCATCTCTTACATTTATGTGGCTCAGCGCTGAATATTGGGAAGAAGAGTTGGAGTCATTTCCTGAGGAGTGGCTATTGCCCACCACTCTTACACATCTTTGGATTGAAAATCTTCCAAATCTGAAATCAATAAACCACAAGGGCCTTCAACACCTCACCTCTCTTCAAAGTTTATACATCTTCAACTGCCCTAAGCTGGAGTGCTTGCCACAAGAGGGGCTTCCCAACTCCCTCTCTTTCCTGCACATATGGAACTGTCCAATGGTTTCAGCACGTTGCCAAAGGGAGAAAGGCCAAGATTGGCCCATCATTTCCCCAATCCGCCACATATGCATTGATCATGAAGACATCGTAAACTTGGAATGACAGCCACCTAATTCCTTTCGCTCAGGTAATCAACTTCTACATGCTTCACAACAAACCTAATTTCATTATAATTGTAATTTTATGATATTTCTATTCCCCCAATATGTTTCCAAATATATTGTTAGTCTAAGTACTATTGCAAGTCTAATTAAATTTTAATCCCTCACATTATAGATTTGTAAATAATTTATATACATTTGTTGAACTGCGAAAGCCCCCATTATTTCTCTTTCTATACATTTGTCAAGTATTTTTTTTTACTCAAATGATTTAGTCTAAATATAAAATACAAAATTTATAAATTAAAATAATTGCTTCTACATTTAATCTATTTATTGAAAGTATTAATAATTATGATTATTGATATGAGAGGTAATACAAAAGGACACAAACATATACAACCTTCAAACATAATTCATACAAATGATTACTTTTTTTTTCTTTCTTTTTTAACTTTATACATTTTTTTAATTTTAAAATCAAATGATATAACTCTAGAGTTGAATTATAGAAGTTATAAATAGAAAATAATTTGTTACCTATTTATTGTATCTATTATGAGTATTCACAATATATATAGAGGCATAACAAATATATATAGAGGCATAAGAATAAAACATATCCCTTTCAATATCTGTGTGCATTTTGAAATTTGTTTTGCTATATTTGTTTGGTGAAGTCTTGGAATTGCATTATAATTTTAATTTTATGATATTTCAATTCTAGCAATATAATTCCAAATATTTTGTTTGTATAAGTACTATTGCAAGTCTAATTAAATTTTAATCCCTAACATTATATTTGTAAAATTTAAATAATTTCTATAGATTTGATATTTGACAGGGTCACTCTACAATCATAAGTCAAATCCATACCACTTAACAAGGCTCAATCAAATCAACCTTGCACTGACTTAGGCATGGTTGTAGTGAGAACTTAGGCATGGTTGTAGTGAGAACGAGGTACTCATTTACTTTATAATATTAATATATGTTAATTAAGAAAATGTGACAAAATTAGCCAATTTTGGCTTTTGATTGGAAGGAAGTGTTGGTTTTCCTAATGTTAATTCCTTGAAAATTTTGTGTGTTTGTAGGTAAGAGATACTTCCATAGCAATTGGGTGGGATTGGAGGAGTTTGAATTGAATTGAAGACCCAACTGATATACTAGATTTTGGCATATGGAATTTTGGTGGTTAGTGAATTGCAATGCATTGTGTAGGGGATTGCCTTGTTTTGGCCATTTGGAATTGTAATGACTATATGTGGATTACTTTGAACTTTAATGTTTACTTTTAAATGCATTTTGTAGGGGATTACCATATTTTGGCCTTTTGGGTTTGTAATGACTATATATATATATATATATGTCTTATTCGGATGTAATGAAGTATGAGGTTGTGCTATTCAAGTGTCATTCAGTGGTTTAGACTTGTACATTTTCTAAAATGTGATTGATAGATCAAATGTGAAGTAGTTCCATGTCCTCTAATTCATTTAATAGTATTTATTTATTATTGAGATTGCAAGTGTAAAAATATTCTTGTTGAACTGAAGTTACCAAAACTACGCAAAGGGATGCAAATCATACTGAAATCAAACAAAGTTTATCATCAAATCCCCGAAGCAGCACGTCAGGTAATTTTTATATTTTTATTTACTATCTTTATGAAAGAAATTAAATGTACATTTGAGTCCTAGAAAGCAATTACTAAATCATTGTTAGTAATAAGTCTCATTTATTTTCTTGGCTACAGGCCATACAAATCCATAGTAATTGTCATTTATTTTCTGGGTTTGTAATGACTATATGTCTTATCTGGACATAATGAAGTAGGTTATGTGGTCAATAGTCATATACTTTATATACATTTTGTATAGATCCCATAGTACTTGCAGAGGCAATTTGAGTGACAAAGCAATTAATAGTGAAAAGGAAAAGACTTTAATAATAAAACAATAAAACTCAAATGCTACTCATATGTATTTGAACTCGATAAGTATATATCTATTATGTCTACTTATGGTGTACAACTATATTTATATTCCTTAATGAAGACTCCTATATATTTTTCCATAACTTCTAGATATAATGCATATCGCTATCCTATGTAAATATTAATAACTAGTTCGCTATATGAGAAATAAAAGCAACACACTATAAATATATTTGATTGGTGCATTTTTTATCCCCCACGGTTTGATGTTATCTTGTGCATGATAGTGTTTATATAATTTCTTTTTTGGTTGGGGAAATTTTTGTAAAATAAATTTATTTCCTAACCTTATGTAGAGTGCAATAACTGCCCCTGAACTGCTACATTTTTCCAATTAACCCCTGAACTTCAAATCACCCCGGACTATCAATTTGGTACAAATAAACCCAATGTCCTTGCAAAAGACCATTCTATCATCATTAAAACAAATTCATTCTTCTAATTATACCACTATTTTTTCCTCTTTTTTAAAATATTAATTATATCATTCACCTTAATTGTATTTGTATTAAATATATTATCAAATATATATAAAAAAATCATAAGTTGTAAATATTTTATATTTAAAATAATAAACTTGTTATTAAAAGTTAGTTTGATTTAATATTTATAAAACTTATTACCCTAAGCTTAAATTTTTAGATGCTAACATTAAAAAAAATCTTATTTTCCAAAGATATACATTCATACAAAATTTATAAATTACTTAGATAACAATTTTTTTGTATTAAAAATAAAAATATTGTTGATTAATTACTTAATCATTTCAAAAATCTTAATCTTATTTCAAAAAATCTAAATCATTAATTATTCTATTAATTTAGAAAGGGTGTTAATCTATGCAATTTTTCATGAAGAATATGCTACCAAATTTTTTTTATAAATTACTCCATAATCTATGTTAATAAGAAGAAGGGTAATTTGCACTAACACCCCCTGAGGTTTAGGTCAATTCCACATTTGTGCTGATCAATGAAAGTTTTGCACTAACACCTCATGAGGTTTGGTTTCTCTTGCAATGACACCCCCTGGGCCAATAAAATGACAAGAATACCCTTAAGAGAAATATATGAAATGTGAAATGACATTTATGACCCAACCCCAAATATATAAAATTTTGAAAAACATATATATAAATTCGAAAAAATATATAAAATTTGAAAACAAATATTTAAATTTTGAAAAAAATATATAAAATTAGAAAATATATATATAAATTTCGAAAAACATATATAAATTTCAAAAAATATATATAAAATTCAAAAATATATATAAAATTTGAAATATATATATAATTCGAAAATATATATATAATTTGAAAATTATTTAAATTCGAATATATATATATTTCAATATATATATAATTCAAAATATATATATATATTCAAAAACAAAATTCAAAAAATTATATAATTTCGAAAAACATATATAAAATTCAAAATATATATATAAAATTCAAAAATATATATAAAATTTGAAATATATATAATTCTAAAATATATATATAAAATTCGAAAAATATATAAATTCGAAAATATATTTATATTTCAAAAAATATATATATAATTGAAAATATATATATTTTCATAAACAAAATTCAAAAAATTATATAATTTTAGTAATAATATAGATATATATTGTTAAAATGTCATATCTTTTATAATGAAGTGAATCAAACTATTTACCACCAACATCAATTAGTGGTCTTCTTATATATATATTTTTCCAAAATATATATATTTTTTCCGAAATTTATATGATGTTTTTGAAATTTATATAATTTATCCGAATTTTATAAAAATAATTCGAAATTTATATATATTTGTTTCAAAATTTATATATATATTTGAATTATATATATATTTCGAATTTTATATATTGTTTTTGAATTTTTTTATTTATAATTTTATATATATTTCGAATTTATATATATATAATGGGTAATCTCAAAAAATGAGCTTCAGCACCTTGTGCAGGCCTCCAGCTATTGGTATCCATCTACAACAACCCCAAAAAAATCACAATTCGAACATCAATAACTAATCTATAAATATATATAATTGTATATATAGATGCATGTATATATACCTTGAAGAAGATCCAATTCAGATGATAATCAGAAATGAAACCCTAAATCGGTGAAACTGTTCATGATAGAGAGTATTTTCTTCTACAAATAATTCGATCAACACAAAATTATGGAGAAGTATCCATAAATCGAATCAGGGATATTTACATTTACCTTCCCTCGGGAAGAGTTAAATAACAGTTACCTCTCCTCTTCTTTTAAAAATTACACCGACAGTCCCTCTAGTTTGGGTCAAAGCTGTTGTAAAAATTAAAACTTTGTCTCCTCAATATTGTCTAAATATTCAAAAATATTCGGAGGATTTCATGGATTTGAAGAAACTTCTACTCCCTCCCTTCATCTTTAGTTATCCATGTTTGACCAAAAAACACTCATAAATTCCATTAAGATGTAATATGAAGCTTCTTTTTTTTTCATTTTTTAAATGAGACAAATAGATATCTGATAAAATTAGGTAAGTTCGGTTTTGATGGATGACAAAGCTCTGGGTACATTAAGAACAATAAATAATTAGAATTAGTGTTAATGAAAAAGTGCACAAGTGCATTTGGTAAAATCATACGATTTTGTACAACGTTAAAATAATGATTGGACGGTTAAACCCTTCATATGAAATGCCTAAAAACTTATTTTAGTCCAATATCCTAATAAATTTATAAAAAAATATTTAAAGACTCAATGTATTATAAAATTTTGAAAATTCTAATATGATTTAAACTTTTAAATTAAATATTTAATATTTAATATTTTTTTAAAAAAATTAATACATTTAGGTAGAATCTTATGATTCTACTTTTCCGATTTGGCCCCCAATTCTGACAATCTTAGACTTTATTATATTAAAATGACATCAAAAGCATACTCTTAATTTTCAATAATCAGCCACCCTAATGCCACCATAAATTTTAAAAATTTACCACAATATAGTGTACAAGTAGATTGATAGAAAAGCTAACAATATCAATTTCTATAGTATGGAAAAAGTCAATTTTTTCCCTCTTTCCTCTTCGGCCCAAATTTAATTAAAAAACGTGAAAGAGAGAGTGATGCTTCAAACACTTCATCTTTCCTTCCTCTCTTCCCTTTATTCTTAACTAAACACAAAATAATTTCACTAACTCGCTCTTCTCCTTCCCTTCTCAATCAATCCCTCCAACCAAACATAGCATACGTGACTATTTCGAGTTTGCTGCTAAAGGTTATAGCTGCATTTTTAAGCAATGGTGCTTAAATCCATAGTGCAAAATTACTGTGATAGTTATACACATATTTGGCATTATGTCTATCATTCAAATACCATAACCTATAGTTTTTTGACGGAAATCATGATACGGGTGAGGAGGAGGACAGGAGCCGGTCCGAGGTGAGGCCGGTGAGGAGGCCGAAAGCCTATTGCCGTACTTGAGCCTGATTGGTCGCCATTGGAATAGGAAGTGGTTGCCCTTCATTCGTAACTTGGCTCTGCATGTCGTAAGATGTTGCATGAGAGAGAGCCACCAAATTAGGGATAAATATATTTGACATGCTTTGCTTTCTATATATATATATATATATACACACACATAAGATCTCATAAAATGGCGTATCAACCTTTGCCATAACTTTGAGTGAAAAAATTAACTTTCTGAAAATTTTGCTTAAAAAACAAAAACACATGCCGAAAAATAAAATAACTGATTATTTTACTTGACATAAGAAAGACTTTACCAGGCTTCCGTGACCTATTTGCATCAAGAAAATTGATAATTTGCTTCTCATACGAAACCAACTTGTCTTTGTAACCAGGTACAATACTGCCTTTTGGAACTTGTAAGAACATTATAATGCGCTCCAACATAGTCTTGAATATTTTGAGCTTTTCAAGCTGCTCATTCTTTGGCTGCTGAGGATGGCCCTCATGCTACAAAATAGTAAGAAATCAAGTTTATATAAAGAACTAAAAGAGTCAATACTGAGAAGTCAAACACTCTCTCTCTTCTTTTTCTTTAATATAAGATAAAATTCAGATGGTATACAACTGTTCCCATGGGATATCACACTGCCTCAAACCCTATATCTCCTACCCGACCGCTTAATTATAGTCCCACCACCTAACATAAATTGATAATTGATGATTGAAAGTGCAAAGACATCAAAATTCAAAGGATGTAGGTTGATAATTTACCATCTGCAACTTTCCAGCAATCTTCCGGTACATATTATTTAATTTCGGCAAGTACATCTCTTTCATGGCTTTAATCTACAAAAAAAAAAAAAAAAAAAAAAAAAACGCAAAGCTTCAAAATTTCAGGTACCATAGAGATAAATGTACCATTTGCAGAAAACTAAAAGTGTGAGTCATAAGAACTTTTTCCCCCTATCCCCCCTATCACAATCTTTGGGACATCAACACACTTTTTTGTACTTTATAATCTCAAAAAACAATAGGAAAACAGTTACCAGAGAAGGACATACGAACAATGGGCGATTAACTTCATGGTACAAGCTCTACTCCCTCCTAGGGGAAGTGAGAGTTTCCAGCCCCGTAGTGGGCAATTTGTGAAATGTGTTCGTGAGTGCTTACCTGATCGAGATTGAAGAGGGGGTGAAGCAAGCCAATCAAAAAGAGTCTTACCTATCCTAGGACGTATTTTTACGACTGCAAGGTTACAAAATCATTTCTAAGTGCAAGAATTCTTAGTCATTCCACAACAAGGGGGGCAAGGAAGGAGTAAACTTAGATATTAAAATCCTTCGTCAATCCTAAATGTTCCAGATGAAGTGTTAGGTGGTATGAGTCAATTGTTCTATTTTTCATCTTCATATAGAGACTTAGAATGAACTCAGTTATCTTTCTATGACTTACCAATTTGAGATGCATGTTATTAAGGAAGGTGTAAACTTAGATATTAAAATCCTTCAACACTTTTAATATATTTCTGCCTCCTACCTAATTTATACGTTATAGTCGGAACAATCATCAGTCAAAATGTAATCAAGTACTTCCTAACATGGAATCTGGGTGTCATTTTCAATGCTTACATAAAACTCAGACAAACCTTGTTTTCTCTTAAATGTTCAACATCACAAGTAACTTCAAGAAGAATAATATTACTATGGTTATTATAATATCTATAACTATAAGGGCGAGCTATAGTACCTTTTGATAGACCTCCTCTTGCCAATCGCCAGGGTTTGCATTTCCTGTCTGAGCTGTGGAATCCAAAGAAGATGCATAAAAAATTTAAACATGTGCAACTGTTACATAATTAAGTATCAGTTTGCTGGTCAAATTTAGAAGCATAACATAAGCAGCGAGAGGAAAAAATTTTACAAACTCAGCCTTGTAGCTACTGTTTACCAAAAATTCCAAAACATTTAGAAACCTTTCCAGGAAAAAGAAGCTTGATTAAAGTAAAATAGAGCTCCCTTCAACTCGGGGAAAATCAGGTCAACACAAGGATAGTTAGTAGTCAGGAAATCCCTGAAGTGATCTTCAGAAAATCTGTTGTTGGTTTTCCCTTCCTTCCTGTTAGGTTCATTTCTGTGTGCATGTTGTCTGATGTTCCCTCTTTTTCTGTTTTTTGGTAGGATATATTCCTCTAATTCTTTTCCCTATTTAGTTTGGTATGTCCATACTTGCCCTCATTTTCACCTGAGGAATACCTTTGTAGTCTTACAATGCCTCTTTTTTCCCCCTATTTATACCAATGGAGGAGGGAGAGAACAGAATATACAACACCGTTTTCAAGGATATGCAACTGAAAGCTCGACTTAAAAAGAATGTAAAAGGATTTTTGTTTGCTTTCAGAAACATTTGTAGGCCTATCAGAGTTATATTTACAATTAAGTTAAAGTCAAAGGCTCTAAAACAATCCTTCCGATGTTGAACACGAAAGTATTATGTATTCTTTGTTCCGCATTGATACAAGTCAATTCATAGAGCCAAGGCCGACAAAGAACAATATGTGTCACTCTTCCCGTTTCATTCAAATATGTAATCTTCCTTGGACATTGACATGCCATGTACCAATCTCCTAGTCAAGCACCTGTTATTCTTCCAGTTCCCTTGCTATCCATGAGACACTTCATAAATCGAGTGGGAAAAAAAAATTTCCGAAAAACTTTGCTAAAAAGATAAAAACACATGTGAAAAATAAAAAACTGATTATTTTACTTGACATAAAAAAGACTTTACCAGGCTTCCGTGGCCTATTTGAATCAAGAAAATTGATAATTTACTTCTCATACGAACCCAACTTCTCCTTGTAACCAGGTACAATATTGCGTTTTGGAACTTGTAAGAACGCTATAATACGCTCCAACATAGTGCGGAATCTATTGAGCTTTTCAAGCTTATCATTTTCAAGCTGATCATGCTGCAAAATAGTAAGAATTCTCAAGTGTACATCAAGAATTAAGAGAGTCAATATTGAGAAATCAAACTCTTCCTCCCTTCTTTTTCTTTAATATAAGGTCAAATCCAGATGGTATAAAAGAGTTCCCATGGGATATCACACTGCCTCAAACCCTATATCTCCTACCCGACCGCTTAGTTATAGTCCTGCCACCAAACATATATTAATAATTGTTCATTGAAAGTTATGCAAGGACATCCAATTCAAAGGATGTAGGTTGATAATTTACCCTCTGCAACTTTCCAGCAATCTTCTGGTACATATCATTTAATTCCGGTAAGTACATCTGTTTCATAGCTTTAATCTGCAAAAAACAAAAAAAAAAACGCAAAGCTTCAAAATTTCAGGTACCATAGAGATAAATCTACCAATTGCAGAAACTAAAAGAGCGATTCGTAAGAACTTTTTTCCTCTACCACATTCTTTGGCACATCAATGCACTTTTTTGTACTTGATAATCTCAAAAAACAATAGGAAAACAGTTACCAGAAAAGGACATAAGAACAATGGGCGATTAACTTAATGGTATAACCTCTGCTCCCTCCAAGGGGAAGTGAGAGGTTCCAGCCCAGTAGTGGGCAATTTGTGAAATGTGTACGTGAGTGCTTACCTGATCGAGATTGAAGAGGGGGTGAAGAAAGCCAATCAAAAAGAGTCTTACCTATCCTAGGGCATATTTCTACAACTGCAAGGTTACAAGATCATTTCCAAGTGCAAGAATTCTTAGTCATTCCACACCAGGAGCAAGGCCGATGATACCATCAACATGCTGTCCTTTTCTCCTAATAATATATCTTAAAAGCTAAACTCCGCAGATAGGCAGCCAGAGAGCGGAGTGATGGATCAGCCATGGCTGAATTTTTGTGAACGATTGAGTCTGCTCATAGAGCAGAGATGGTTGAACGGGGTTTTGGTGATGAATTTATGTGTGTGTATTTTAATTTGATGGTCGGCGCCGGGAATGGGACATCCCCGACAGTGACGACAATAAAAGGAAAAGAACTACCGAGAATCAGTAGGCTTTGATACCATGTTAACCACCAAACTACTCTAAATGCTTAAGCTGATAGAGAGGGTGTAAACTTAAATATTTAAATCCTTCAACACATTTTAATATCTTTCTGCCTTGTAGATAATTTATATGTTAGAGTAGGAACTATCATCAGTCATAATGGAACCAACTACTTCCTAACATGGAATCTGGTGCCATTTTCAATCCTTACATAAAACTTAGACAACCTTTTCTTCTCTTAAATGTTCAACCTCACAAGTAACTTCAAGAATAATAATAATATCTATAACAATAAGGACGATGCTATATAACCTTTTGATAGACATCCTCTTGCCAATCGCCAGGGTTTGCATTTCCAGTCTGAGCTGTGGAATCCAAAGAACCTGCATCACAAATATAAACATGTACAACTGTTACCTATTTAAGAATCAGTTAGCAGAGAAATTTAGAAGCAGAACATAAGTAGCAAGACTCGTAAATTGCAGCAAGAGGAAAAAATTTACAAATCCAGCCTTGTAGCTGTTGAATGATAAAATTGATTTAGAAGGAACATGAAGACACAAGACAACTCCAGAAGACACAAGCTTGATCAAGGAGCATCTGGAAACCACCGACCAAGAAGCTGCCACGAAGCTGTCAACGGTGGAATTTAAAGGTTGATTGTACAACATGGTTTGAACACGTCTTTGAAATCAACCTCTTCTCCAAGGTTATGAGATGCGGTGCTTGAAGCCTATAAATAGGATTGTAACACTAGATTGAAAGATAGAAGCTAGAAAATAAAGAGTGTCAGAGATTGAGAGAAAACCGTATTTGTATTTGAGTTGTGTTATAAAAATTGAGTGTTTGTCTGTCTCTCTAAACCTGTGGGTTATTGCACAACCACTATAAGTGAGTTGTAGTTGTCCTCTGCCACCAACAGTAGTATCAGAGCCTAAGAAAAACTGAGCAAGGAAGAAACGTTTGAACCAAATCTGCCAAATCAAATTCGCACACCTGAAGGTGATCAAAACATCATTTTGATCAGACACGAAGGGCCTGTTTGGAAAGCAGTCTGGACTGGTCGCTGATCCGAAACTCTGTTTCATAAGCGGTTTGGTCTGGTTCCAAAAATTTGTTGAATATATATATACACACACACATATATACCATCACATTAAAATTAATGCGGTGCCAGTGGTGGTGGTGATGGTTGTGGTGGTGGAAGTGAAACCAAACCAACAAAAATCAATTTTTTGTTGGTTTCAAAATCTGGTTTTGGTCTTGGGAGTTTTGGTTTCATTTTTGAGAGACCAACATTCCCAAACATGGTCTGGTCTCAAAAATATAAAACCAGACCACAAAAACCAAAATCAAACTGCGAACCAAACACGCCCGAAGCTTCTCCGCTCCAAGACAAACGCAATCGTGTGTAGAACAGCCTCATAAATGACCCCACGCGCCTCAAAACATATCTGCGCATTATTCGCACGTGCCCCCCTTAGCATCTGCGCGTGGGCTTCATGCTCCTCGCGCCTTCTCAGGCAAGTCCTGGTGTTTCCGGCCGAAGTCCCGCGAAAGCCATTTTTACCAATCGTCATCTCCGTCGACGTTATCTCCTCCGGCAACATATTCTGATGCCGATCATCCTCTTCGGCGAGGTTTTCGACGACTGCAATTTCTAGCGACCTCCATTGTTCACAACAATATTTTTCGGCCAAATTTATTTTCGTCATTTGAGGCTCGTTTTAAGTCTGTTTTGATCGAACGAAAAGTGTATCTTAGCTAAGCGAACGTTCCAGACGCAACCGCGTTGTTCGTTTTTCCAAATTCAGCTCTGATTTGCAAAAATAAAACATCTAAAGTGTTAAAGCAAATCCAATGGCATCCTCCAATAATTTTTCCAGCCCCAGCTTCCGCGATTGGACAAGGACAACTGCGAGAACTGGTGTATTCAAATGAGAGTTCTTGCCTCACAAGATTTGTGGGATTTGATCGAAACCGGGTATGATGAACTAGTTTTAAAAAGAATAGGGTAAATACCACTGACACCCCCTCAAAGATACCCTAATCCCACATAGACCCCCTCGATATTCACTATTCCCACTCAGACCCCCTCAAAATTGAATTTTGTCCCACAAAGACCCCCTCCGTCTCTACGCCGTTAAATTGTGCCGTTAACCACCCTGTGAATTGTCTATTTTGCCCTCAAAATGATATAAAATGACCTGCATATCCTTCTTCTTTAATTTGGGTATCCTAAAACCCTAACCCTAATTTATATATAGAGAGAGATTGGAAGTGAGAAATTGGGAGAGAGATTGAAGATGGGGATTGTATATATTGCATACCCATATATATATATATATATATGTTGTTATATATACCCATATACCCGTATATATATATATCCATATACCCGTATATATATATATAGATCTTGCTATATATATGTGTGTGTGTATATATATATATGTATAGATCTATATATATATGTGTGTGCGGCAGTGTGTAGAGGTGTGTGCGCGTGTGTGTGTGTGTGTGTGTGTGTGTGAGAGAGAGAGAGAGAGAATGAATGAAAAAAAAAATAAATGTTTTTTTAATTTTATATTTATTTTTGAATTTAGTATTTGTTTTTGAAATTTCATATATATATATTTTGAAATTTATATTTATTTTCAAATTTTATAATTTTTTATGTTTTTTTTAATTTTATAATTATTTTTGAAATTTAATATATATTTTTAAATTTTTATGTTTTTTGCGATTTTTATATTTATTTTCGAAATTTAATATGTTTTTTTGAAAAAAAAATAATTTCGAAATTTATATATATTTTTAATATTATATTTATTTTCGAATTTATAATATTTTTCAAATTTTAAAATATATTTTTTCGAATTTTATATACATTTTGAAAATTTAATACAATTGTTTTTGAATTTTAAATATTTCTTTCAAATTTTATATATTATTTTTGAACTTTATAATTTAGGTATGTTTTTTGAAATTTAAATATTTTTTTGAATCTATATATTTTTCTAAATTTTTATATATTTTCAGATTTTAATATAATTTTTCAAAATTTTATATTTTTTTTGAATTTTATATTTTTTTTGCATTTTCAGATTTTATATAATTTTTTTGAATTTTAAATATTTATTTCAAATTTTATATATTATTTTTGAATTTTATAATTTATATATTTTTTCAAATTTTATATATATATTTTCTAATATATATATATTTTCGTAAAATATATATATATATTTTGGGCATATGGGTAATTTCATACTTTATATATTATCCTAATGTAATAAGTGAAACCTTAGGGGGTGCTACTGCAATTTACCCTTTTTTAAAATATATATCGAAGGGCAAATTAGTAATTTCGCAATAAAACGTCAATAAAATTAACGGCCGCCTGTCAGAGGGGGTCCGTGTGGGAATACTCAATATCGAGGGGGTCCGTGTGGTATTATGGTCTCTTTGAGGGGGTGTCGGTGGGAATAACCCAAAAGAATATGTAGAAAAGTTAAGTGAAGCCCAACAGACAATGCTTAAAGAAGCCGGAAAGAAAAACAAGGCGTTATATCAGCTTTATCAAAGTGTCCATGAAGCAAGTTTTAAGAAGATGTCCGCCGTCAACACCGCCAAGCAAACATGGAAAATTCTTCATAAAGCACATCGAGGAATCGAAAAAACAATCAAAACTTGACTCTAAGTTCCAAGGGATGAATTTGAATTGTTGCAAATGAAAGATAACGAGTCAATTTCTGAATACTTCACCAGAACATTGACTATCGTTAATCAAATCAAAAGATGTACGTGTGCTCGAAAAGATTATGTGTTCTTTCAACTCAAAATTCAAACACATTATTGTTGCTATTAAAGAATCAAAGGACCTTGATGCAATGACAATAGACAAGCTACTAGCCGCGTTAGAAAATCATGAACAGAGAATCAACAAGAAGAACACCTCAAGTTCCCAAGAGCAAACTCTCCAATCAAAACTAACAGTCAAATAAAATAAAGTAGAGCGATGGGAAATTCACAAAGAAGAGTTATCGAGGACGAGGTGCTGCATTTAGAGGCGGCGGTGGAAGAAACAACTTCAGTGGAGAAAGAAATAATCAAGGCGGAAGAAATCAATCACTTAGAGGAAGAGCTAGAGGCAGAGAAAGCAGCTTCTATAATCACCTAAGTTATGACAAAAGTAATGTGCAATGTTATAACTGCAACAAATATGGTCACTACATAAAAGCGCCAGCAGCTGAAGTCGGAAGACAAGTAAACTATGCAGAGAAATAAACAAATAACCTAAGATTAATGGTGTTGATGGCTCAAAATGTGAATCTTGATGAAAAAAACATATGGTATCTAGATTCAGAAGCCAGCAATCACATGTGTGGAAAAAGACACATGTTTGTCGAGCTTGAAAAGACTAGGCAAAGGTAAGTCTCATTTGGTGATTTCACAAAAATCCCAGCCTGATCAAGCTGAAAAATGGATATCATAACTTCATATCCAATGTCTACTATGTTCCAGATATGAAGAACAATATTTTAAGTCTAGGACAACTCCTAGAGCAAGGTTACGACATTAGCATGAAGGATTGTATCTAACAATCAGAAATACAAATGGAAATCTCATTGCCCGGATAAAGATGTCGAAGACTAGGATGTTTTCTATTGACATTCAGCACGATTCAGCAAAATGTTAAAAGTGTCGTCGTTAAAGATAAACATTGGTTATAGCATTTGGGATATGGACATCTTAATTTTGAAGGCTTGAAGTTGCTCGCAAGCAAGAACATGGTAAGAGGATTACTCTACATCAATCATCCTAATGAAGTATGTGAAAGTTGTGTACTTGGGAAATATCACAGACTAAGCTCTGCTAAAGAAGTAAAGTGGCAAGCAACAAAGCCGCTGGAACTCGTTCACACAGATGTGTGGTCAATTGAATCCAATGTCATATGGACAAAACATGTATTTTCTTAACCTTCATTGACGATATTAGCAAAAAGACGTGGGTATATTTCTTGAAGAAGAAATCAAAAGTATTCGATAAATTCCAAGAGTTTAAATCTTTACATCAGTCATCCTAATAAAGTATGTGAAAGTTACGTACTTGGGAAACATCACAGACTAAGCTCTGTTAAAGAAGTAAAATGGCAAGCAACAAAGCCGCTGGAACTCGTTCACACAGATGTGTGGTCCATTGAATCCAATGTAATATGGACAAAACATGTATTTTCTTAACCTTCATTGACGATATTACCAAAAAGACGTGGGTATATTTCTTGAAGAAGAAATCAAAAGTATTCGATAAATTCCAAGAGTTTAAATCTCTTGTCGAAAAGCAGAACGGCTACAATATCAAGACGATGTGGTCAGATCAAGGAGAAGAAAATATGTTGAATGCATTTTAGAATAATTGCAAAGAGCACGGCATCCGACAACAAACAATACCATCTTATACACCACAGCTAAATGGTGTTGCTGAAAGGAAGAACCACATTATTTTAGACATGGTCAGAAGCATGCTGAAAGGAAAGTCATTGCCCAAGAAATTTTGGGCTGAAGCGGTATCATGTGTTGTTTACTTGCTGAATAGGTGTCCAACCAGAAGAATCCGTTTCAAAACACCCGAAGAAGCTTGGAATTCATACAAGCCAAGTACCAGCCATTTCAGAATTTATGGGTGTATTGCTTAAACCAAGATCCCTGAAGCCAGAAGACCCAAGCTTGACGACAAAGGACTAGAATGTATCTTTGTTGGTTACGGTGACAGAGCAATAGGATATAAGTTGTTCAATCCCATCACCAATGAAGCTATTATGAGCAGAGACATAATCTTTGAAGAAGATGAAACTTGGAATTGGGATCAGAATGAAGTGTGAAAACCAAGGAGCTCGTACTTGAAGAAGATAAAGCAGCAGCAAAATAAGTTGAAGCAGTGCCACAAATTCTTCCATATCAATCTCCCGTGCCTACTAGAAATGATCCATCATCAGATGAAAGTTTGAGTGAAAGACCCATCAGTATGAGAATGAAAAGCCTGAGGGAAATATTCACAGCTACAGAGATAGAAGAAGATCAAGATCATGATATGTTATGCTTATTTCTAGACAGTGATCATGTTAGCTTCATAGAAGCTATCCAAGATAAGAAATGGAAGACAACTATGGATGAAGAAATCAGGGTCATAGCAACAAAGCCATTGGAGCTCGTTCACACAGATGTATGAGATCCATTGAATCCAATGTCATATGGATAAAACAAGTATCTTCTTACCTTCATTGACGATTTTAGCAAAAAGACATCGGTATACTTCTTGAAGAAGAAATCAGAAGTATTCGATAAACTCTAAGAGTTTTAATCTCCTGTCAAAAAGTAGAGCGGCTACAATATCAAGACGCTACGGTCAGATCAAGGAGGAGAGTGTATGTCAAATGCATTTCAAAACTATTGCAAAGCGGCATCCGACAACAAACAACACCATCTTATACAACACAGCTTAATGGTGTTGCTAAAAGGAAGAACCACGCTATCTTAGATATGGTCAGAAGCATTTACACCAAGATCCAAGAAGCCAGAAGAACCAAGCTTGACGACAAAGGACAAAAATGTATCTTTGTCAGTTACGGTGAAAGAACAATGGGATATAAGTTGTTTAATCCCAACACCAAGGAAGTTATTATGATCATCTAAGAAACAACCAATAGTGACTCTATCATCATGTAAAGTTGAATACGTAGCAGCCCTGCTCAACAGTGTGTCATGTTATTTCGTTGAGAAATGTGTTGAAACATTTGGGTTTTCCACAAGATAATCCTACGGAGATATACATCGATAATCGTTCAGCAATCATACTTGCAAAGAATCCAGTATGTCATGAACAAAGTAAGCATATTGACACAATTTATCATTCCATCAAAGAGCATGAGAACAAAGAAGTGGAATTAATATCTTGCAGGACAAATGATCAAATTGCAGATATTTTTACAAATTCGTTAAAGCAAGACATGTTCAACAGACTGAAGATGATGCTAGGAATGCATAAATTTGGAGAATCAAGTTTAAGAGAGGATGTTGAATGGTAACTTGATTTAGAAGGAACATGAAGACACAAGACAACTCTAGAAGACACAAGCTTGATCAAGGAGCATCTGGAAACCACCGACCAAGAAGCTGCCACGAAGCTGTCAACGGTGGAATTCAAAGGTTGACTATAAAACATGATTTGAACACGTCTTTGAAATCAACCTCTTCTCCAAGGTTCTGAGACGCGGTGCTTGAAGCCTATAAATGGGATTGTAATACTAGATTGAAAGATAGTAGCTAGAAAATAAAGATTGGCAGAGATTGAGAGAAAAGAGAGAAAATTTGTCTATCTAAACCTGTGGGTTATTGTACAACCACCATAAGTGAGCTGTAGTTGTCCTTTGCCACCAACAGTAGCAACTGTTTACCAAAATTCCAAAACACCCAAAGCTTGATTAAGCAGAACATACTTGCCCTCATTTTCTCCTGGGGAGTACCCTTGTAGTTTTACAATGCCTCTTTTTTTACCATTTCTGATTTTGAACACGAAAGTATTATTTTATTCTCTGTTCCACATTGATACAAGTCAATTCATAGAGCCAAGGGCGACCAACAACATGTGTCACTTTATGGTAATTATTTCACCCCATCTAGAATCCTTAGAAGCTGCTCGAGAAAGAGAAACAATACAAGGGCGAGTTACTGAAATGAAAACACTCTATCCAAGACACTTTGTAAAAGTTGTGGGTAATAGGATTGGATGTTTGAGACACAGCTGTGGTAGCCAAAAAACATCCATGCAATAATAAGCTTTGAGCTACAGTTTCCACGACAAACTAGAATCTGTAATAAGATATGCGGTCCTCAACTCTAGGAACTACAACCAACTAACTATGGAGAGAGAGAGAACATCTTCTTTGGTCTCCTCCAAGTCCTCATGTTTTCTGTCCTGTATCACACAAATTTTCATTATCCTAGCCAATTTATTAATCTCTGGCTCTTCTTCCATTTCCATTCAAATTCCTAATCTTCCTTGGACATTGACATGCCATGTACCGATTCCCTAACATGTGATGCACTCGTTAATCTTCCACTTCCCTTGCTATCCATGAGACACTTTCTTTAAGATGAGCCATGTCAAATAAGATAGTTTGGAAACTATTGGTTGCTTTAAAAGCTGCATCGATTCTACCTTTAGGCTTTCAGGATATCCCATGGTCTTTCTTCCTAATACAGTGCAACTGAAAATAACATGGTCAATGCCACATATTGCTGTGTAAACAACTTCCTCTTCATATTAACCATATGCAGCAGTAAATCTAGCAAGCGCTTACACTTGGTCTCTACCATTTAACTCCTACTCTTTGGTTCACTAAATTTTTACACATATTCTGCCGCTGACATGCTTCCCTGTGTTGGTTTATAAGTGGATCGCCTATCATGATAATTGACCAGCATTTTCACTGTAGCCTAGCCTTCATTTCTTGCCATGTGCAAGTTTGTCCCAACCTCCAAATATCTCCTTTATCACCAGTCACAAAAATTCTGCAGTAAATCTCACTCTACAATCATAAAACATTTCCATACCAATCAAACAAGACTCAATTAAATCAAGCAATACCTTCATATGCATTAAATTCCACCCAATGTGTTTTATACTAAACACATGTTGTCATCAATACAGCTAATACCGAACTCTTCCTAAATTCGGGCAAGAGATTAGTTATTCCTTAATTATGGGAATAGTTACCTCTTTTTACATTTTTTATTTCCTGTATTCCAATTGTAATCGTCCTTTTGAATATGAAATAAAGAGTCAAATCTTCTCTGTCTTAGAGATTTAGCTTACACTATCCCTTATTCATAATGACCAGCAATGTATCATAGGAGCCTGACTAACACTAAGCATTTTTTCTAGCACAAAACAACAAAGAGGAATTCACTGTCACCATTTATCCATGCTCTCTATCTTAATACTAGATAACTGCAAAATAAGTTGGAAAGGCTAATTATGTAACGACAAAACCATGTTTATTGAAATTTGTACCATGAACTATCAATTCGAAAAGAAAGAAACCCAGTACTACAAAGAAAATACATCTGTTTACAAAGCATATATCTCATCACCCGAAGTAAAAACAGAACAAAAAACAAAACAAAACAATACCTTTTTATACATATATAACTAAAGTGCATTAGAAAGCTTTCAACCTTAATCGCATCCCAAAACTACACAGAAAGAACAAAAGATTCAAGGGCCCAAGGACCCAAAACCAGAAAAACATATATATATATATATATGTGTATAGCCATGACCCAAAAAAAAAGAGAGCTATGTACTTATCAAAAAAAAATAAAGGCTGTGAGCAATAGGAATTTCCAAATAGTCATATACCTTTGTCGCGAATCAAGTTGAAGCTGAGTCCTCCAATCGCTTCACCACCACCTTGTGCTGGCCTCCAGTTATTGCTATCCATAACTACCTAATCTAATAATAGCCCCAAAGAATCACAATTCGACCGTGAATAATCAATCTATGTATGTATGTATATAAATATATATAATTATGTATATAGATGTATGTATATATACCTTGAAGAAGATCCAATTCAGATGAGAAACAGAAATGAAAACCCTAGATGCTAAATCCGTGATTTTAGATCACACTGTTCATCACAGAGTGGTTTCTTCTACAGATTCATTTGATCAGAAGGAATATTTCAGGTTTATATTTATTTTACGTTGAAAAAGATGTACGCACACGAAATAAAATACAATAGTGGTAAAATATATATACGGTTACGGTAAGGAGATTGGTTTTTCCAAGAATTTTTTACTATCATTGTTGTGATTGTTGTATTATCCCCCTTGTATTAACTTTTATTGAACACAAAAGACTTTGGTTCGAATAAAAATTTCCAAGGAAAAAAAATAAAATAAAATAAAAATTTCCAAAAAAAATAACACCGACACATTTGGAAAAATTACAGTTCGTGTATTTTATAATACTCTGGTTAGTTGGTGAGAGTTTTATAAAATAAATTATTTTTTAGGATTATGTACTGACACCTCCCGAGATTTATGAAAATTACAGCTAGATGTATATGTCCCTTCAATTAAAGAATTTGATTAAATGGGCAAAATCTTTGAATAATAAAATGACCCATATACCCCTCTGTATAATATGTGATTTTGCTGTAGATAATTAGTTTTTTGCAACAAATTGGGTTTGTTGCCTAAATTTAATTTTTAACCACAAATCTATATGTTCGTTGTCTAAAATTGCATTTTTTATAACAAAGTTCATGCAAATTTTTGAACTTAGCAACAAAAATATAATTCATACAAAAAAAAAAAGCTACAAACTATTAGTGACAAAAAAAATTTGTTGTAGATAATTAGTTTTTTCCAATAACTTTTCGATTTGTTGTGTAAAATATAATTTTTAGCAACAAATTTGAATATCTGTTGTTTAAAAATATTTGTTTATGTCAAAGTTCCATTTGATCACACAATTTTTGTCAAAAAGTTAAGTTTTAGCAACAAATTAATTATTGTTAAGTGTGACAAATATGTAAAATTTGTAAAAATCATTGTTAACGATGAATTGAAATGTATATATTACTATTATTGAAATTTAGTTATTTGAGATTTGTCTATCAACTCTACTAAATATAAGTAGAGATTATTATTCTAACTGAGTACTATTCTTTTAAAATTATTTTTCTAAATAAAGTGAGTTAACAAGGATTACAATTTTATCTAAAAGTAATTGTTAATTAATATTTTTAGAAAAAAACTAAAATATCCGCACACACAAGAGTAGACCAAAAAACTAAAATAGTTAACTTGAGGATTAATAATGATACAACACAAAATTTGAAAAATTAAAGTGTAGTCCTAGTTATTTTAGTTAATTCAACTTGAGGGAAAAAAGTTAAAAAGAAAAGGAAAACAAAACATATTTATATTGCAAGACTAAAGTACTATGGACAATTCCTGAATGTCAAAAGGGGCATATGTGTTATTAGGATGTTTTGTCAACTTCAAACCTTACATCCCAAACCTTTGTCAACTTCAAACCTTACATCCCAAACCTCAAGAATGTAGTGTAAATAATCCAAGAATTTTTGTTAAGAAGACATCACCCTAAAGTAAAATAAAATTGAAAATGAACGCGTTCCGTTGAGATCTCTAAATTAATAATAGTATCATGTTAGGTGTTGAGTGTAAACTGCACGTAGAGATAGCTAGGAGAATACATAACTATAAGATGCACGGAATTTTTTATGCTCCGCCCAAAACACGAAACTGATATATATATATATATATATATATATATATATATATGTGATGAAAAGAAAAAAGAAAAACTAACTTACCAAATCAATTCCATTAATTATATGGGTTCCTTAGCTATATAAACCCCCCCGGACTCCTCACTTGTCATCAAATTATATCTTAATAAACTATATCTTATATATCATTACTTGCAAATTAAGAAGATGTCTTTTAAACTTCTTCTTCTTCTGGTGCTCATGCTTCTTGGAGCTGGTGCCGGTGGTGCTGGAGCTCAAGGTGGCGGTTGCGGTGTTGGTGTTGGTGGTGGTGGTGGTTTCAATCTCGGACTCGGTTCTAGTGCTGGTGCTAATGGTAATGTTGGTGTTAATGGTGATGCTGGTGCTGGTGCTGGTGGCGGTATCGAACTTAATATTGGTGGTGGTGGTGGAGAGCCTTGAATGGGAAGTGAGCGGTCTTGAATAGGAGGAGGTCTAAGGCCTTGAGTTATACTGAGGAACTCAAGATCTCTAGAAGCTGGTTACCAATTATATAAACATATATATATATATATATATACTCTCAATAATTATAATTACCTACTGTTTAAGATGTGTTTTTGTTTGTAATGATGTACGGTTTCTATGTATGTCTTCTCTTCACTCTACGTATTTTAATGAACAAATAAGCATTTCTAGTGTCTATCTACCCTTAATTAAACACACGTTTTATATATTGAAGACTACCCTGACCCTCTCTCAGTCATGTGTTTTTGTGTGTGAGAGCTTCATAATTTTAGTCCATTAGTTCTACAGTGATTCCGTGCCTGAATCGTACTCCTCAACACATGCAATGTATTATATATGCATACATTTGTTGTGTTGAGGAGTACGATTCAGGCACGGAATCACTGTTGTCACTCACACACAAAAACACATGCAATGTATTATATATGCATACATTTGCTGTGTTGAGGAGTACGATTCAGGCACGGAATCACTATAGAACTAATGGACTAAAATTATGAAAAATCTGTTTATAAAAATATTGGGCTAATATCACAAACCTCTCCTGTACTTTGCCATAATTGATCATGAACATATAGTAAACTTGGAGTGACAGACCGTTCGGTGTATTTTGCGTAGTCTTAGAATTGCATTATAATTGTAATTTTACGATATTTCTATTCTGCTCATACAATTTTAAATATATTATTGCAAGTCTAATTAAATTTTAATCTTAATTTGAATGTTATGACGTCAAATATTTGTAAATAACTTAAATAATCTATTTATTGCGAGTATTTACAATGATGAGTGCCAATGCAAAAGGACACAAACATATAGATAAAAAAATTAACCCCTAACTTAAAAGATGCTAGTACAGAAGAAAATCCAAGAAAATTAGTCTCTTTTTTTTTTCACTATTAATTTCTGTGTCACTCAAATTGCCCCTGCAGTAAGTACTATCAGATCTATACACAATGTACAAGGTCTAAGACCACAGAATGACACTTATTAGATAGCACAACCTCCTCTTTCATTATATCCAGAGAAGACATATATAGTCATTACACCCAAAAGGCCAAAACAAGGCCATCCCCTAGAGAATGCATTTAAAAGTACACATCAAAGTTCAAAGTAATCCACAGAGAGTCATTAACATTACAAAAAACCAAAGCAAAGCAATACCCAAAATCCAGTATATCAGTTGGATCTTCACTTCAAACTCTTCCAATCCCACCCAATTGTTATGGAAGAATCTCTTACCTACAAAGACAAACAATTTTCAGGGCATTAAATTGCATGTTTAACCTTTGGAAAACCAGCATTGTTTCCCAATTTCCTCACCTGTTCACTGATTGTTGAGTAGGTGCAATTTCAGGCATCTCACTTTCACATTGTTCTCCCATTGTACCCTAAACCAGTAACAGATTTCATCAGAAAATTTTGCACGCTTGGTGTATTCTTTGCTTTCACCAAGCATGACAGCACAAGAACACCCAAAACTATAAAAAACAGTAAACCCAAAATTCTATTGCATTTGTGAGTCATTGCTTTCTCCTCGAGTTTCATTTGCATTGCATTCAGTTGCATTCTTGTCTCCCCCAGTTGGCTCTCCATTTCGTTCAACTTCTCCTCCACTAGCCTTTGCTTTTCAGCATTTGAACTTTTCTTCTCAACACTAGCAACATAACTTTGAGGGCCCAACCGCTGTTGATGCATGTTTGAGAGGTTGTTTCGCAGATTCATCAACTGTTGTTGCCGTAGCAAGTTTGAAAGATTATTCTGCTGGCTCAGAAACCTCTGCTGCTGCATTATTTCAGTTATGCTGTTATGGTGATTAATTAGCTGATTCTGTTGCGTGTTTGTAGCAATTAGCTGGTGCCCCATTAGCTGCTGCTGTTGTGTTGGCAACATTGACTGCTGCTGCTGCCACACCGCCATTTGTTGTTGCCAGAAATTTGATTGTGGATGTTGCTGAATCACAGGTTGTGTTGACTGTTGAACGGAAGTCTGCTGATTCTGTTGAAGGTTAGATACTGGAGCTGATTGCATGAAAGAATGCGGCATAACAGATTGTTGAGGAGACTGCAACTGAGTTGATTGTAAAAGGTTTTGTTGTTGTTGCTGCTGTTGCTGCTGCATGTGAGATTGCATGAGTGAATGTGTGCTATTCCCCTGTGGGAATTTCGGCTTTAAAAGCTGCTGTTGCAACTGTTGCTGGTAAAGGTAATTCTGTGGATTCTGAGACTGCTGCTGTTGCTGGTGGGGAACAACTTGCTGCCTTCCTTGCATTTGCCTCTGCGTATTGGCATAAATATTAGAAGGAACCCCTTGCCCCATTGAATTTCCCATTGAGTTCTGTGAAACCCCAGAGATACTTTGAATGTTCTGCAAGTTGGAATTTTGACCAACAGCATTTGGCATGGTGGTCTGATTTAGACTGGTAACAGGAGGTAGTGCAGGTGTCAAACTAGTGGAACCCTGTACTGCAGTTGCTGCCATATTATTCTGGGATAATAGTTGTTGGCGTACTTGAGCCTGATTGGTCACCATTGGAATAGGAAGTGGTTGCCCTTGATTGGTAACTTGGGACTGCATGCTGTGAGATGCTGCTTGAAAAATAAATGAATAAATAAGAGAGAGAGAGAGAGATATTTTCTCCTGCATAAAGGCATATTATGTTTCACTCATCACCTGGATCTGGAGGATTTTTGCTATTTGTGGCAGCATTGGACGTAAGAGGATTAGCCATGGTGTTTTGTGATTTGTTCTCCATCGTCAACATTTTCAGAGATATCTTTCTCAAATAATCAGACTGTAATTAAAAACTAAGAGAAATTAATCTCTTGAATAATACATAACAATAAACCGAACCATTACTCATAACAACATGAAAGGCAAAACACAGATTATATTCATAGACCAGAGCGTAAATTGCAATTGCAACTTGCAAGATAGAAAGGTTAAGAGAGGCAACATGGCGATATACCTGACTTGTTGCAGCAGTATAGATCTTTTCCTCAAACCGAACAGCAATTTTCTTAAGTTCTTTTAGTCCCTCTTGTCCAGAAAAGGGAAGATGCCTCTTCAATGTCTCCATTCTACACACGTCAAACATTACATTTAAAATGTTAAACAAATACAACTACTAATTGAGCATAATATTGATTACCGGCTACTACTAGCTTTAACTGATTAATGGGGTATAACTGAAGTACTTATGTACTCAACGCGCCGCCTGATATGTAGCCAAACTTCACTTATGAGAAACTAATAGTGGTCAAATTGGCGTATTACCAAATCACGCCCCTATTGCCACAGCCGTAGATATAGGTATTTTGAGAATATGCCTTAACGACCAATGGTTAACAATGGCTCTGATGGGCGGTTTTGCTGTTCATATAGATTACGTTGCATGGACTCGGATACCTGCGAATGGACACAAGTATGTACCCATTCATCGGACGTGTCAATCTCTAAACAAAAGGACATGGGAGCACTATTATCCACTCAAACAGTTGTTTTAGTTTAATTTTTATTGCTAACAATGTGTCAATGTCCCGCAATGTTCAAAATAGATGTTTAACTCATTTTTAACGTCGTGATATAACAGTAGCAGATTGGTTATGCTTCTTAGGTATGTGTCAAATCAAAAGTAATGAGGTGCATATCCCCTACCCATATTTAAGCAAATATGTGTCGGGCGCAGTTACTTCGCTACTGTTAAAGCGCCCAGAAAGACAGGATTATAGTAATAATCATCAGGGAGGTGTCAGAATATTTTTTTCTTACAAGTAAGAGTAAGGAAGGTGTCAGAATATGAACATGGAACAACCTAATACCATGTAAATTTGATTGCTCCGAGAGATTACGCTACTAAAAAAATTAGCTCTATTAGGCTCAACACTTTAAAGCACGAACCATTTCCTTGAAACAATTTTAAATGTACAACACACAATTAATAAAAAAATTCAAAAGAAAAAGACCACCATAAAACTGCAGAAACATTGTGTAGTATTTCTCTGAAGTCACAATCAAAAAACTTTTTTGAAGTTTTCTAGAATTTAGAAGATAAGACTGTCTTAGCAATTTAACACTACTGACTTTTGGTCCATGTCGCGAGAAATATATAAACTATCTAATATGTCTGGATCACCAAAAACATGACAAACAACAGTTACAGACCAAAGTTACTAGAGATTATAGTTCCATTTAATTACAATCCCCCGCATTGAATCCATGCAAGTGCTTGTCTAAAAGAGAGTGATTGTAATTATTATAAAGATCACTTGCACAAATTATGTCAAAACATAAGATCAAGCGACAGAAAGCAACATCAAGGACGGGATAAATTTTCATAATGGTATAACTTCTTACTTTTTATCCTCCTTCCTTTTTATTTTCCAAATTCCTTTTTTTAAAGATAAGTAATATTGAGGCATTTACTTAATTCTTTGCTCTAAAAATAACTATTTAAGATTATTATTATTCTTATAATTCTTGGAATTGAAGGAATCTCAGCTCTGCTGTTATTTGGTATTCCAAAAATCTTTTCCTGGTATTAAGTGATTCAGTTACACAAGTTCACTGCCTCACTCTAACACCATTTAGCTACAGGGAGTTCAAGTGGTTCTCTATAGTTCTTTCCTTTGAGCTATAATTGCTTTCTCTCTCTCTCCTATAGATGTGCTTAAGCAATAATTACTTGAGTAAGAATCTTTCATTTGGAGTTTTGCACTAACACAAACCAACAAAGCATTGGAAATGGACATGGATTATTAGTACGACATGATACAAGACATATCTATATCACAAATTTCAAAAATATAGGCAATAGATATAGGCAATTGGCACAACAGAGAGGCGTCGAAAAAATATAAGAAACATATGATAAAAGAAATGATTTTTGCTAACCCATCATTAATGTAGTCTCTAGTTTGGAGCATAGAGTTGGATCTATTTTCTTTTCTTAGAATTTGTATTACTTTTTTCATAAGCCGATTGTATGTATTAAATTGTACTAGAACTCCCTTTAAAGCGGTGTGTCATAAAAGGTCTGAATGTGTCTCTGTCATGTCCGATCTGTGTCTAACCAAGAACAAAAATATACAGATTTCAAGACACTCCTACATGTGCCCCACACGACTCCCAATTGACACAGCCATGACAGTCCTTGAGAATTTGTGCATTTCCTAGATGCGAGTGAATTTAAGGAAAAAGTACAAAAATTTCAAGCATAACTACGAGCAAAAGAGAGAAAAAAATCTAGCACTCAATAGAAATGGCAACATAATTTACACTAGGTTACCTAGATGTAAATATTTTCTGAAAAATTAAATGTTATTCAGTATTTTTAAGTGTTTGGTTGATACTTCATCGCAAAATGTTTGACAATATCTTTTAGAATAGAAAAAAAAAGTAACTTATGAAACAAGAAACTTGTTGACCATTTTCTTCATTAATTCATTCAGTTAAACAAGATTCTTGTATGAACAAACAAGTTATATGTATAAAACCAAAGGATATATGCACAAGCATAGTACATATATCACGGGTTCAAACCCAGAAACAACCTCTTCATGCAAAGTAAGGTTGTGTAGATCTGACCCTTCCAAACCCCGCAAGGGTGAGAGCCTCGTGAATTGGGCAAAGCCCTTTATTCTAAACTATCTACTTGCCAATATATCAACCACTATATACATTAATATAAAATGCTCATATTTGCATCCATATGTTTTTTATTGTTGTACTCACCAAATACCTTTCCTTGTATTCCAATTGTAATAGTCCTTTGGGATATGAAATAAAGAGTCAAATCTTCTTTGTATTAGAGATTCAACTTACACTATCCCTTATACTTTGACCAGTAATCCATCCTAGCAGCTTGACTAACACTATGCAATTTTTCCAACACAATACAGCAAAGAGGAATTCACCGTCACCACTTTTTTTTTTTTGATAAGTAAGAATATATAAAAGAGCACTCAAACGAGGAGGGCATCTCATGTACAAAAGAAGCCCCTAAGGGCCAAGAGAACCCAAAAACTCTATCATCTCATCTAAGGATTTACAATAGCGACCCTCCACCCAACAAAACAAATTTAAAATAAAAAAATATTTAATGACCCCTATAGGGGACTCAATGCCCTCAAAACAACAACGATTTTGCTCAAGCCAAATGCCCCACCAAAGGCAAAGGGGGGCCACCCTCCAAAAAGGACGAGCGAGAGGCCTAATCCGCAAACTTTGCCAAGAAGCCAAGACGTCGCGAACCGCAGCCGGCATCACCCACAACACACCGAAGAGACCAAAAAGAAGACACCAACAATCATACTACGCCACCGGGCAATGCAAGAGAATATGATCAACGGATTCCCCCTCATTTTTGCATAAAAAGCACCGGTTGACCACAATAATGTGACGTCGCCTCAACTCATCCAAAGTGAGAATACGCCCCCAAGCTGCCGACCAAGAGAAGAAAGCGACCTTGAAAGGGGCCTTAGATCGTCAGACCGCCTTCCAAGGAAAGACCTTCCCCGTCGGAGGCGGAAGACATCCAAAAAAAGAAGCAACCGAGAAGCGCCACGAGTGAGCAGAAGACCAGATCAAACAATTCTGCCCGGTGCCCATGGCCTGAGAGTACAACAGCTCCAACAACCCGGAAACCTCCTCAAGCTCCCAATCCTGAAAGGGACGCGTGAACAAAACATCTCACACAAGCCTACCGGTATCAAGGTGATAACAATTGACCACAGAGGCATGACGATCACGCGCGATCTTGAAGAGCTGAGGAAAAGAAGAGGCGAAAGAACTCTCACTACACCACCAGTAAGACCAAAAACAAACATGACGACCATCGCCCACCCTGAATCTGATGAATGCAGCAAAAGGATCCCACCCCGACAGATATCCTTCCACACCCCACCCCTTTGCGCGCCCGGACCTCACCAGAGCACCAACCACCCCTATCCTCCCCAAACCGACAGGCGATCACCCTCTTCCATAAACGATTCCTCTCAGAACCAAAGCGCCAAAGCCATTTACCCAAAAGCGCTTTATTGAAAGGAATCAAATGACGAATACCCAGACCCCCCTCTTGACGGGGACGACACACCACCTCCCATCGCACCAGAGAAATGGACAAACTCTCACTACTCCCACCCCACAAAAACTGTCTCTGAAGTCTCTCTATCCATTGAGCAACACTACTAGGGATCCGATAAAGCGACAAAACATAAGTAGGAAGATTGGAAAGAGTGCTCTTTACCAAAGTGAGTCTCCCACCTTTGGAAAGATACTGACGCTTCCAACCTGCCAACCGTCTCTCTACACGCTCCACCACTGAGTCCCGACACAGCGACCACGACCCTGAAAGCCCCAGCGGCAAACCCAAGTAAACAGCAGGCAACTAACCAACCCTATACCTCAAAGCCAAGGCCAAAGCAGCAGCAACATTGCCCACCTCACCCACCGGGATCATCGAGCTTTTACTAGAGTGAGTTAATTTTCAAGCCTGAAACCGCTTGGAAACAAGCCAAAATACACCGAAGATACTGCAACTGAACCACATCAACCACATCCGCATCACAAAAAACAAGAGTATCATCGGCAAACAGCAAGTGCAAAATATCCACAAACTGAGCAGCCTCATCCCCTACACGAAACCCAAGAATGAAACCCAACTCCGTCACTTTGGACATCATCCGACTGAAAGCCCCCATCACCACAAGAAAAAGAAGCGGGGAGAGGGGTCCCCCTATCTCAAACCACGGGAGCTCCAGAAGAAACCTATCGGAGAGCCATTCACAGAAAAACGAACCGACGAGATGCAAAACTCAATCCACCGCCATCTCTCCCCAAAACCCAGCCTCTCTAACATATAAAGTAAAAAGCCCCAATGCACATGATCATAAGCCTCTCTAACAATTCATTCGAAATGCTAATCATATAAAAACGAAACCACATTTTTAGCAAAATTTGTACCATGAAATATCGATTTGAAAAGAACGAACAGTACTTTCAAAGAAAATGTATCTGTTTACAAAGCATATTTCTCATCACCTCCTAAAAAAATTAATAATAGAAAATAAAAATAAAAATAAACTCCTGAAACCTTTCATTCAAAAAAAAAAACTGCATCCTAAAACTACACAAAAAAAAAAAAACACAATAGGGTGCAAGGGCCCAAGGACCTAAAACCAGAAAGACACACACCCATATATATATATATAGCCATGACCCAATAAAAAAGAGAACTGACAAAGGCTGTGAGCACTAAAATTTCCAAATAGTCATATACCAATCATGTGTATATATACAAGTATATATGTATTCAAAAAAAAAAAAACTTACATCTTGTTAGCAATCCTTTGTCGTGCTTCAGGTTGAAGCTGAGTCCTCCAATCCCCTGCATCCATGGGAGCTTCACTACCTTGTGCTTTATCGGCATCCATAACTACCTAATCTGACAACAACCCTAGACAATCATTATCCCACCATCAATAAACAATCTATGTATATATATATAATTATGTATATACCTTGAGGACGATCCAATTCAGATGGGAAACAGAAATGAAAACCCTAGATGCTAAATCGGTGATTCAGAGAACACTGTTCTCTTCTACATATTCATTTGATCAGAAGGAATATATTAGGTTTATATTTAGGCAAAAGTGCATGAGAGCTTTTGAAAAATTACAAAATAGCCTTATGCTATTTTTTACTCCAAATCAGTCCCTGACGTTTGAACAAGCTAGCAAATTACCCCTCTTATATATATTTCAACTTTTTATCTTATGTTGAAAAAGATGTACACACACGAAATAAAACACAATAGTGGTAAAAATATAGCAACTGAAAATATGAAATATGAAATTATTGTTATAAAATATGACACTATAGCAACTCAAAATATACTTACAATGTTCTTACACAGAGAGTTCACTAGTTGTTTTCCTCTAATTTTTCGCACACCTCGAGTAACCATTACACAAATGTCTGTAGTACATTGTTTCTCAATTTTTGTTTGATTGAATAGAAAGGATGACTGGAATACTACATTTTTCTTGTTTAGTTAAAATATAATTTTCTATTAATTTTACAAGTACATCATTATTATATGTAATATGATTTATATACTTATGGTTAGAGTGGTCAAAATTATTGTTTTATGTATTTAGACTTGGCTACGTATTTTTTCTCTTCCGCTCAAATTTGAGCGGATGTTTCATCTCCTTGACTTCCATCCTCTTTTCTCATCCCTCCAACCAAATATGAAAATTACACCTCATCCTCCCTCTTGTCCCTTTTCTCTCAATCCCTCCCTCCAACCAAACATAATATATATTTTTTGAAGTAACCAAACATACCCTTTAATGCTCCAATTAAAAGAAGTTACCATGGCACATGTATGTGTGAATCCAATATACAGAATAATACATAATAATGTCCACAATACTACATATAGAATATTCCTTGTATAACTTCTGTTAGGATAAACCTGATGACATAAAACCTAATTAAAAAAAAAAAAAAAAGAGTACAATATTCCAGTATAGCAGAAAATGGTATTGCAAAGGTTAAAATTGTACCATTGTAATATTGTCTCAAAAATCCATTGAGAAAAATCATGACGAAGGAAAAAAAAAAATAGTATGTCAATATCATGTTCATGTCAGTCAATTGATATCCCTCAAGAGCATAAAATATCTTTAAGTTGCCACATTACAATATCGTACAGCAGTTTCTTGAATGTAATAGTTAGCAATGCCTTAGTGAATAAGTTTATCAAATTATCACCTCAACATGTTTGTTGAACATTGATGTTCCTGTTCTAGAAGCTCATGTGTGAAGAATTTTTTTGGTGAAATATGTTTGGTCTGTCTCCTTTGATATAGTCTCCCCTGATTTGTGTATTAAATGGAGCATTGTCTTTGTATAGCGCGGTTGAGTTATCCCTTATTGAAGAGATTCCACATGTTTCTTAAATATGTAGTATCATAGATTGCAACCAAACACATTCTCAACTTGTTTCATGAATTGTAAGTATCTCAGATTGATTTGAAGAAGCAGCTGATATTATATGCTTTGTAGATTGTCATGATATAACTGTGTGGCCACAGCTAAATTGATAACCTGTTTTCTGATCGAGCATTATATGGATCGGAAAGCCAAACAATATTTATGTATCAAGTTAATTGAGACTTTAATTCCTTTGCATGGAATAAACCCATATTAGTTGAACCACAAAAGTAACTCAACATGTTTAACTCCATTCCAATATCTCTGAATTGGTGTGAAATTGTATCTTGCAAGCATGTTGACTAAAAATATTATATCAAGTCGAGTGCAATTGACAAGGTACATAAGAGTACTAATTGCATTGAGATATGACATTTAAGAACCGATTAATTATTCGTCATTTTCTCAAGAGCGGAAAGGATCATTTTATTGTAAGCTTTATTTTTTTGTCTTTTCCTTTTCCCAAAGCCAGTTATGTACTTTCGATATCACATTGTTCCCATGGTAAAAAATTAAGAAAAACACTTCTATAGTAAGGATAATATAGAGATAGACAAATATATTTATATACTATCACGGGAAGCCATAATTTAAAGGTAAGGGGGTCGAACCAATAATTATTTAAAGTAGATTAATTAAATTTATACAAATATGTAACAAGTTCCACTTTGGAGCATTCTTATATTAAAAAGGAAAATGAGAAAAATGATTGAACCAAAGAAAAAAAAAATGATTGACTAATCTAATCATTATACACATAAAAAAAGGACAATAACACAAAATTTATTACAAAAATTAAGTTTGTCAACGTTTTAGAGAATAAAAATTATTTAATTACTGAATCAAAATTAAAAGCGCAAGCACTTTTTTTTTCCAACTATTAATATATACTTGAGGTTATTATAAGAAAATCATTTGCATCTTATTACAAAATTGTGTCTTGATAATTTGCTTTTTTTAAAATGTTCTTACCATAATTATTGACTGTTTATCTATATACTACTATTAAAAGTGTGAAGAATTGCAGTGTTTCATGAGTATCTATGTGATTAGGTAGTTCTATATCCTAATAAAATACAAATTATTAAATAACATCACAACTACAATTTAATTTTAATTATCTTTATCTTTAAACACGGTAGAATAATGAGTCTTAAAAGAACCTCTATCCCTAAAATGTAATTTAAATTTTTTATTAAATTATATGGAATCTATATAAATATATATTTAAATATTTATCAAATTTTACAATAATCCTATTTTTTTAATATTAGTGTTAGGTGTCTAATATTATGTATTCTAAGTCCCTAACTGAGCTTTGTTAGTTTAAATATTTCATTATTTTGATATTTTTACCTAGATTGTCTTAATAAGCAATTTTCAGGCTCGATATAGAGAAAACGAGTTAATTTTGGTGAATTAACTAGAATGCCGACTCAAGACCATTCTAAATCCAAAACTAAGGATGGCAGAAAAACCCGTCCCGCCGGGGAACCGCCCCAAACCGCAATGTTATTAATTGCCCCATTTTTAAATGGAATGGTTATGGAGGTTAAGAAGCCTTGCCTTTAGAGAGAGGGCGAACTATTAGCAAAGAAAGGAAAAAAGAAAAAAAAAATTGGTAGTTATGAGGTGGGGGACGGTTTGAGTGGTTTTTCCATTGGGGAACCGTCCCACCCCAAACCGCATAATTAATATTTAATTTATTTTTTTACATCTTTTATATTAAAATTACATTAACATCCTTAAGCAAAATAAAAATACATTACTATTTCCTTACCTACCCTCTATATGTATATATGAAAAACCTTAATTTCTAAACCTATTCCAAATATCGCCGATAAATATTTTATGATTTTAATGTGGATTATTATTTTATGTTGTTTGACTTATGTTGTTATAATTGAAGACTTTTATTTAAGTTTGTTTATTTAGATTTGAATTACTTGTGGATTTTGAATTATTAAATTTATTTTTGTGTTAGAAAATTGTTGCGATTAAATTAATTGAATAATTGTTTGTTTTGGTTTTGTTTTAGAAATTATTCTGATTAAATCAATTGAATAATTGGTTGTTTCTTGTATTAATTTTAGTGTTATATTAATGTATTTATATTTTGCTTGTTCTTAGGGGGAAAAATCGGTTTAATGGGGTGGTTATGGGGGACGGGGGTGACGATTTTGTGTGGTTATGGGGGTAAGGGTGAGATTTTTAAACGGTTATGGGGGATGAGAATTTTCGCGGTTATGGTTATGGGGATTGAGAAAACCGCCCCATTGCCATCCCTATTCGAGACCACCAAAGAACGAAGTAAATCTGAGCCATAAAATGCAATGAAAATTTCAAAAGTGGAACGGAACTGAAGAAAATGACTGATTAAGCAAAAGATCGCATGCAAATTGACTGAGTCTACAATTTTCGCGTAAACTGTCATAATGTCCAATTTTAGCAAGAAATTACAGCTTTTTGAGTGGAAGTAGGCCAATGAACAAAATCACGATTTTATGACTGTTAGGAAGTCTACTGAAGATTTAGTGATTTTTTTTTGTGTTCAAGATAAACTCCGATTTAGATGATATTTTAGGAATAATATTATTAATTAATTATTATTATTCTGTAATGTTTTTAAAACTTTTAGAGATATTTTATGTTTTAGGTTTGTTTTGGTAATTAGTTTTCTTTTGAGCGGCTAAATTGGTATTTAGGATTTTTGACAAAACCTTAGCCAAATATTGTAGATTTTATTTATTTCATTTGTAAAAGGGAAAGTTAAAGAATACTTTTGTGTGATGATTATGTAGATGAGAGAACGATATATCATTTTGCATTTATTATATTTTTGTCTTAGATTGATGTGTTGTTTAATCTTGCACAACTATGTTTAATCACTACGAGATGGAACTCTGAAGGTTAAATTTTTTAGTTTTTTACATAATGGTTCTTAAAACAGGAAATCCATATTTGGACAGGCCGAGAAGTGAAATAAACATGTTTTTATTTAATGCAAAGTAATCGCATACACTAATCACACTCATTCCAAAGATGGATTGCAACCGAATCAGATAAAATCTATCTCTTTGGGGACTAGGAACTAGCTTGTAGCGGTATTAGTCTGATTCACAAAAGTTATATTTTCCTTTTATAATTAAATGAATAGAATGTTTATATTATGCGGTTAGTGGTGGAGTTAAAGTACTCTAGATTTTATCTCTATTGCTTGTTTCAATCTATCTTTACTTGCTTTATTTAATTTAATCATTTATTGATAATAAAAACTCAAATCAAACTATTATAACAATTCAAGAGTATTATTTTATTAGAGTTTAGAGTACGATTTAGTCATTTGAGTTCGATAACTTGTCTCAAGCCATACTATTTTACAATACGAACAATTCGTGCACTTGCGATAGGTATAATTATGTGAACATAATCTTATTCTTAATTATTACTTTAACTGACCTAAGATACCAATCAATTAATATAATTTATTTATGATGTATATTTTAAAACACGTGTCTTGAATGTGCTTTTTACTATTTTAGCTAAAAGAACAAATCATAGATTGTAGAATGTACATAAACCAAAATTCAATCACATTAATAAAATTGAGCATTATTTACTTTTTTTGTTATTTTATTATATTTGTATAATTGCATACCATATTTTTTTGTATCATTCCAATTATTAATTTTTGTTATTATCACCAAGTAAATAAATTAATTATAGTGTTCTTACATTTTTTTCTTTTTTTGTGGTAATAAAAAAAACAATTATTCTCATTGGACACCATCATGGATTAAAACACATGTATAGTTCTTAGCCTATTATTATCATGTAAATAAATCAATAGACATGTAACTAGGGATGACAATTTGTACCGCCCCGTTCCATTCCTTTATTTAAGGATTTGGGAACGCCTTTTATTTCGTAGGGGGCGAGTTCGGTAAAAGAAATTGAACTCGTCAAGGGTTATGGGGTGGGTATGAGTTTTGTTAAATACCCGCTATGACCCACCCCGCCTCGTTTACATTAATTTTATCTTATATTTTACTATTATTTATAAAAAAATTATGAATCCTAAAGACTTTATTAGTTATTATTATTTTTTTCACGTGACTCGACATCTAAGACTAAAAAAAAATGAGTCATCTAATATATACAAATAAAAGAGAAATAAAGAGAGTGTTCGATTGTTGTATGATTTGAAAGTAAAAATTATGTAAATTTATAGTGTTATTTTTTATTATTGATTTTTTTGTGTGCAAAACTCTTTTGTCCATAATGAAAATGACACTGTAATTAAGTGTTAATGGGACGGGGCGGGGTGGGCATGTGAATTGTTAATGAGACGGATATGGTTTATGAAAAGACAACCCGTGAAAAGTATAGTATTATAAAAAATTAAATATGAGGAGAATAAATATAGACGAACTCATTTCGTACCCTCCCATTGTCATCCTACATGTAACATGCCAAAAAACAACAACTATATGATAACATTCAACATCCCAAAAGATTAATATGTTTATTTATTTACCTTTTTTATGATAATATTCAACATCCCAAAAGATTAATATGTTTATTTATTTACCTTTTTTATGATAATATTCAACATCCCAAAAGATAATTATGTTTATTTATTTACCTTTTTTTGTAAATCAAAGGACAATTAAACTTATTTGGTGCTCCATATATTAGAATATTTATACAGTATTTTGCCTTTTACTCATCGGTCATCATTAGCGAACTAATTTTTATTATTGACTTCGGATAGAGACATACATTATATCTATATGATATGAGTCTTCGTTAAAAGAAAATAAATATAAATGAACACTATATCTAGATATTATGGATATATTGATATATACATATTTGTAATCACCAAGGAACATAAATATAGATAGGGTAAATTACACTCACCTCCCTTTGAGGTTTGTAAATTGTAACTAAAGCATTTGAATGTTATTATAATTATCTCCCCTCACATTTGATCATAAGCTTACCAGCCTTTTTTCTGAAGAATTAAAAATTATAAAAAATTATCTTTTCGTGTATGAAGAAATAATAAGAACCTTATATATATGACAGTACAAATAAAAATATAAAAATTAGAGTAGACTTTTCACACAAAATTTAAATATTATTTACTTATTAGGGGAGGTCATTATAATAAACCTCAAATGCTGCACCTATGAAACATTTATCCAAATCTCAGGGGAGGTCAGTGTAATTTATCCATATAGAACTAACATTACAGATATATATACTTATGGAGTCCAAATATATATATGAGAAGTATATTTTTATTTATTTTTAATTAAAGTCTTTTCTTTACAATATTAATTTCTCTGTCACTCAAATTTCTCCAGCAAGTACTATCGGATCTGAAATGGGGTTTTTCGATCATAGATTCTACTTATGATGATGATATGAAAAGGGCAATGATAGTGCTCTAAATCGATTAGATATATATATATATATATATATTGGCGTATTGTCGTATTTGTATTTTATATTATTTCAGAAATTATGGCCCAAATCTGACACCATGAGGAAGAAGCTCGGTACTCGTTTCCCTGCTGTAAGTCTCTCTATGTTGTTCTTCCTATGTTTCTTTTGGTGTTAATATGTGAAATTCACACACTGACACAAGCACATACACACTCGTGTGGTTACAGATGCATAATTGATATTCTTTTTCATGCTTTTTGGGCATCAATCAGTTCATGAGTTTTTGATTGAGGCGGAAATATGATCTGGGTTAGGCTTTGATTTGGAGTTGGGATTGGTAATTGTTGGTATGGTTTTGATTTGCTGGTTTGGTTTTCTATGTGTGAGATAATACCTTTTTTTATTTCTTTTTTGAAGTTTTTTTTTTGGGAATTTGATGGAAACCCTTTATTAGGGGTTTGAAATGCTATGTTGATCTCTTTATGGATTTGGGTTGGAATTTTTTTTTTTTTTTTTTTCGTGTAGGATGGATGAGCTGAGCTTTCATTGTGTAGTCTACTTTAACATGTCACCTGATCTATAATGAAGTTGACTTTGTGTATGTATCCATATGTATTTATATATGTATATGTTGGTGATGTTGCAATTCTAGGCTTGAGGTTTGAGGTTTGAAGGAGGTTCCTTTCTTCTGCTTCCAGTTTCAGACACTGTCTATTTGTTCTAAGTTCTTAAGTAGGGTATTCCCTTTTTGACTGTCTCGAAAATATGTGGAATTTTGCTGCTTGGGATGATCATTTGAAAGCAAAGAACAATTAGGAAGTGTTGTTATGTGGGTTTGACCTTCTCATGTGTATGGGTTGCACTGGGTCAAGGCTTTAGAAGCCACGTCTGACTGGAGTATCAGGTTGCAGTCTAGATTTGTTGATGGCTCGACGCCTCAGTTGCTTTCCTGTGTATTCTTCTTATAATTTCGCGTTTAGTGCAATTGTCCATCCTTACAATTAATCTAAATGAGAATCTAGTTATATGTTGTAGAGTCGGACTTTTATAGTTTCGTCCAATTTTTCTTCTTAGTTGTACTCTCAGTCCATTTATCCTGCCCAGTTCTTGTATTTATTTAGTGATTATTATTATTATTATTATTATTATTATATATTTTTCAGAATTTGTGGCTGGTTAGGTTATTTAGATTGCAAAATGTTTGTCCTGGTCTGTCAATGTCCATGTACAAACTAGGGCTTCAAATACAGCACCTCGATAGTACATTGAAGTTTGGAATGACTTTCAGATTGTATTTTTACTATCAAAATTTGTACTTTTCCTTCTTTCTAGAATCGTCTTATGCAATTGGTATTTGATAAGCACAAATGTCTACTATGAGGTTCAAGTGTGGTACCATTTTCCCTTATGCATCTCTTGTTAGTTTATTGTGTAGCTTAGCTTATCTATACGCTTCTTTATCTTCTCTTAGGTTTCATGTTGGTTCACCAATTGTTTTCTCTAATTAATGTCACCTTGGACTGAAATGCTTTAATAATACAACAACTTTGATATACTTGTATATGGGATGTGCTCCCCATTAGAGCGCTATTTCTTTATATATTTTTTACTTATTGAATACAAATTTTGGTGAGAAAGCATTTTTATTTGTCAGTTTTAGCATTTCAATGATTATACTGCTGTGGAATTTTTCCTATTATCATTCAACTAGAAAGGTGATCGATGGGATTCCGGGTGTGGACAGTGTAGTATTGTTCCTTTAACAGATGGGGAGCTATAAAGTAGATGTTGCCTTAGTAAATATTTATAGAAGTATCAAACTGTTTACTTGTCAGGCTCGGATTAAAAAGATAATGCAAGCTGATGAGGATGTTGGAAAGATTGCCATGGCAGTGCCTGTTTTAGTTTGTGAGTAGCTATTACTGTTTAACTTTAACCTTTCAGCCTTTTAGAGTTCGTTTGGCTAATCTTACGAGCTCTTATCATTTCCGAAATGCAGCTAAAGCATTGGAATTGTTTTTGCAAGACCTTTGCGATCGTACGTATGATATAACCCTACAGAGAGGAGCAAAGACTGTTAGTTCATTGCATTTGTAAGTGAATTTTATATGACTCTTTATTGTATTGGCTAATTTATGTGGTTCAATAAAAAAATTGAGGTAGTGTGTTTGCCTTGGGGCATTTTTCTATCATTTGTAATCTTTCGCTTTCATTCTTTGTCAAGTTTTTATTGGAATACAAATTGTCTATACGGGCCTCTTTCTTTTCATAATTAAATTTTGCATTAAACTTTCATCAGAGTTCTAGATGTTCTATTTGAGTGCATTATCTTTAGATCTAGATTTAACAAATGTTGTTTGCTTTCTGTAGTAGAATATTCTGCTAAAAGCATAATTTTGACTGTGTGCCTTGCCACGTTTTATTTGTCTCTTAATAAAGATGAATGTAAATATGTTTATAAATTTCTTTGTATGTTGAAATCTAGGTTTTATTCTTGCAATAATATTGTTGGCCTAATATAAATTCCCCAAAATTACGATTACATTATATCTATATCATTTCTATTCTTACTTTCATGTTTTGCAATTAATTTATCCCTCTGTAATATTTTTTCTAGATTTATTTTCTTCATCACTCTTCCCTTCATTTCTATATCAATTCTATTTGATCAGATTGATTTGGACCCACAATTTGTATGTGTGTGGATCAAGTGTAGAACAATAATTGACGTCCCGAGACATTCTCAGATTGAAATCCCAGGCTTCGGTTAGAAGAGATAAGGCCCTGAGAGAATATTTAGCACCATGATCATGTCAAGTACCATACATGCTGAAAGCAACATGTGTAACAGTAGTTTTAACTAATTATACTTTCAAAGTACAAGGGATAATACCATTCACTCCATGGTTGTTGTTGACAAATCAATTGGATTTTTCATTTGTAAACCTGTGTTGAAAATGTTTATACGAGGGTTCCCCTCTATTAGAATGAGTATTTTGGAAAGAGGTTAGGTTATTAATGAAAAGGAAAGAAGTAAAAAGTTCTTGTGAGAAGAATGGTGTCTGCATAAAAAGCGATATGATTAGAATATCTAGGTGTTAGGATTGGCGATTTCTTTTCTGCAACTTGCTGGTAAAAATGATCTCACTGCATGAAAGTATCCAGAATCAAAGCATGCAATCAATTTGTAAAGCAACTCTGATTTCAGTGGTAATGCAAATACTGTTGGTTTGATCTCACAACATAGACATCTAATCATCCTGTCTAAATAAAAAGTTAGATGGCTAAGATGATATCACCTGTCATCACATATGCTTTTCAAAATCTGATACTTTATCTTGTGTTGTTCCAAGACCTACATCTTACAGTCTTACAACAAGAGCTAGTTGCAAAAAAAAAAAAAAAAGAAAAAAAAAAGGAAAATGAACATGGTATGGTTATGTTATTTTTTCGCTATTTATGTCTTGTTTTCTAATCCTGTCAAAATATTTCCTACTGCTCAAATGAGTCCTCTAAGAATAAATGGCTATGACAATCCCACGGACTAAATGTTTTGCTGACTCCGTAACCATTAAGATTTATTACATAGTATACTTTAAGCTTAAAATGCCAAAATCCAGTGGATACTACATATAACCTTATAGCTGTTTCTAGGGTTAGCTATTCTATCAACGTTACATTGTGACTTTATGTTCGTAATGATGATTAATATCAATGGTTCTTGTTGAGAAAAGAAAAGAAAAAGAACAAAGAGAAAGAAAGATATTCTGGATTCCATTTTCCTATTAAATTTGTTACGAGATCATCCATTGAACAAGTTAAACTGAGAAATGTTGTTCTTACATTTTGATCCTGTTCATTTTAGCCATATCCAATCTGGTTGCATTCTATATTGGCATTTACTTTCTAAAGATTGTGGATGTAATGCCTCTCCTTTTCCTACCATTATTTCGGGGTTTTCCTTTTTTCCTCGTATGTACACGCATGCACCCAGACACACCCATATTTGTTCCTAGTGTTAAATTCTCCAACAAAAGTTCTGTATATGAGCTGCAGAAAGCACTGTGTGCAAAGCTATAATGTGTTCGATTTTCTGAGGGAAATTGTTACCAAGGTTCCTGACTATGGTCATTCTGATGCTGCTTCTGAGGAGCGAACCATGTCTAAGAGAAGGTTAGAAAGTTTTGTTTTTCATTATTGTTGTCTCTTCTAAACTTGTTAGTTTACCTAGACCAACAAATTCGACATAACTCTTAACTGCTATTCTGGCAGAAAAGCTGCAGGAGATGACTTGGTTGACAGTGACGAAGAGTCGAAGAGGAGCAGGATTGTAAGTTGCCTTTTCCTTGAGAGTTTCTAGATAGAGTATGGCACTTCAGTTACTTGGAGCGTATTTGACATCTTGTTTCTAGATCACATGCAGTGACAAAATGAGACCATTCAGTAATATTTACAAATATCATTTAATGGGAATTCTTTTTTTCTATCTATAAAGACAACAAAGAAACAAGCTTTGAAATCAAGGTACCTATTAACCCAGTAAATGAAGTCATTTCTATTATTTTATGTTCATTACTTGTTTATTGTTGGACGTCTCCATTGTGTCTCTAGTCAACTTGGAATTTGCTCCAAGAGAAATAGGATTTTGTATTTTATCTTGTGTTGCACTCTTTTACTATTACAAGTCGGCTATGTAACTTTGATGCGTCTTTTAGAATAAATGACATAGAATGGCTGTTTAAATCTATTTCTAGCAGACCATTTCAGAACTCTTTTATGTGTGGAAACTATTGCTGCTCGTTTAGTGCTTCTGTTTTCTCCACTAGGGTGGGTTTCAACTTCACCCCAAACCCATGTAGCCCACCAAAAGGGTTCACCCATAACCCACCAAAAGGGTTTACCCATAACCCAATGCCTGATTCAGGCCTTCCACAGAGGTTAGTTTGACTCTCCAATTGCTTGAAACTAATGATCTAAAATATTCAATATGTTTTAAGCTAGGAAGCACAGACACGCCTAAACAGACAAATAATCCGGTGTCCGACCGTGTCATGCGCCAGACATGGGTAGGACATGCTAAATAAATGTCTGATTTTTTTTTTTACTTTATTTATGTTTTTGAATTTTCGGGCACATCGCGGAGACTCATCCGACAAGCTATGGATACGAGTCCAATACGCAGGTCCAATTCTTAGGATGAATTATTGTTATTTGTTTTTAGTGTCTTTTTTCTTTTTCTTTTTTTTTTTTCTTTTTTTTTTTGTGTGTGTTTTGTGCAAGACATTGTTGAGGGTTTTTACAAAAGTTTTAGGATGAAAATTGGGTTGAAGTGTATATATGATGAGTTGTTAATAAATTTCAGTAATATGATGGTCACTATGTAATTGCTTAAAAGTTGTGTTATAAAACAATTTAAATTGAAACAGTAAGATGTTTTATGCTTTATTTTTGTTCAATGGTTCACACTCTTGACTGTCATCTTTGACTCTCTCTTGTAGTTATTGCTCCTCTCTTATTTATTCTTCTTCTTCATTAACCCCAGATACTCCTTTTTTCCCCCTTGCACATAAAAAATGGGTTTTCCCCTCTTGTTTCCATAAACATTTTCTCTTTAATGGATTCTTACCTTCAATTTATCTAGGCTTAGTTCTTTTTCTAACAAAATCCTAATCCTCTTTAACTATTTTTTTTTATCCATTTTTTTTCTTTCTTAACCCTCCTATCAATCTTTCTTTTTCTTAGCAAAACATTTTTTAGTTTACAAGGTTGACAAAATACTAAGAGCAAGTACTTTTAATTTCTTAAAGTACATCATCATTTATATTTAATATTTATTTTGTCCCTGTTCGTGTCCTAGATAATTACGATTTTCCTTGTCCATGTGTATGTGTTGTGTTATATCTGTTTTTGTGCTTCTTACTTTTAAGTGATTTTTAATCACTTTAAATGTGATCCTGTGTGTAGCTGTCACCAAATGAATTCTGTTAAGTATTCAAGAGTAGAGTCTGCAATTTTGTTGTTCTTTTTGGTTAGTTATGTTTTGAATGTTAGTGTCATGGTAGTTACCTTTTGGTCATGGTTGAAGATATATATTTAAGCTTCTACCAAGGGATTTTTTTTCCCCCAGTACCAAGGTATAAAAAAGTAATCTGACACTCTAATGCACACACCAAAATTAGGGTTAATGCTTTCTATATTAAGGTTTCTGAGATTTTTTGTTTTGATTTGCAAAATTCTATTTGATAAGCATATAAAGTGTTCTTGCGAACTTATTAAAAAAATTATAACTATAAATCACAATAGACTTGAACTGATTCAGGGTCTCTGGAGTTGTGTCTAGCAATGGATCTGCTCCTTGATGGATCGAGCTGTCCAAGTTTTCAGTTTTCTTTTCAAATTAAAACACTGAAGAAACCCTAGTCTCTCTGTACAAATATTTTGCCTGTAAATATACTCCTCTAGGTAGATTACATACCCCAAGAACCAAACAGAACATATAGAGTGAGTACATCGAGATATATTTTCTATTCTAGAGTGCATACATGTTTTTGCTTACATTCATCAATTGCATCAGAATGAGGATGTTCTTAAATTGTTATCTGCATCCTTATTTCTGGTAATAAAGTCACTGGCGGGAGAAGCAGTATCATGAGGACCGAAATTTGTTAACCAGACTGTGTGCCTGAGGACGCGAGTGGAGAGTTTGGTGGAATTTGTTTATGCAAGAGGTAGCTGTGGGTTCTAGGGCTTGGGAACCAGAACCTAGTTTTAAATTTTGCTTTTGGCAGTAGATATAGTTTGCCTAGACTAGGTCCAGTGGTTTTTTCCAGCTCGGGTTTTCATGTAATGTCCATCTATTATGCTTCATTTTTAATTTTTCATTGCGTAATTGATTAAAATGATGGATTGCATAGTTTATATAGATTATTATGACTTGAATTTGAAAATTTCGGTCATTTAATTTAAAATGTAAGATTTAGTAAAATTAGTTAAACTAGCGCAGAGACCAATTCGCTCCTCATCTAGGTTTTAGATCATGGACCTTCCACAACTCTGCATCGGAGCTTAGGCTTCCAGTTCTTTCAACCATCAACAATCAACGTCTATCTTTTTTATATTGCAGTGAGTCATACTATAATCTTTAACACGAAAAAATTTGGGAGATAGTAATGTTTAAGATTATACATATGTATCAAGTCTTTATTCCTCCATCTGACAAATCTTTAAAATGTATAATATTTTGTATAATCTTTAAAATGTTTAAGATTTATGTCTTGTTCGGCGGTGATTTGTGCAAGATATATAGACACTCAAAAAATTGTGCCGAATATGTTCTTTTGCTCGTGTTGTAGTTTATGAAATCAATTCATTTAATTAAGTGGATAACATATTTCACTCCGCAACAGCATCTGATCAACCATGTGAGCAGCAGTGGCAGGGGAAGAGGCAGGGGAAGAGGAAGAGGCCGTGGAAGGGGCATTCGACTGCCAGACAGAGAGTCTTCTCTACACGAGGTTGAATTTGTCCCTTCCCCGTCCATTCAGCATTGCAGCACACCAAACCCAAATCCACAACTGCTGGCGGATAATAATCCCAAGGAATCACTACAAGACAAAATCGATGTTGGCGATGGTGCCAATCCAGCAGTTCAAAGTTCCATTCCAAACACCGATTTAGATGTGAATGCAGATAGAACAGCCACAGCCGTAGCGGCATGTGCCTCATTAGAAGGGCCTACCGAGGCTAAACCCGAAGAGTCTCGTGACTGGTCACTTTCGGAAATGGACAGAATGGCCATCGACCCTCTTCATCTTACACATCTAAATTCCACGTTGGATGAGGATGAGGAAAATTACGATGAAGAATAGTAACTAGCCAAAAACGGGTTGTGGTGGAATGCAAATTGTTCGATTGGATTAGCAAGAATCTTATCGAAACATGACAATTGTACACGGCACGATGATTATCTAGTCCCCGTAGAATCCCCCCTCCCTCTCCTGTAGCCATCATTTTAATTTTCTTACATTCCACCAGAAGATGTATCACCATATGTTTGCTATTGTACTATTTGTTGACAACAGTTGTAGAACAGTATTTTCTCAGGCTGGGTGAGAATTAGAACACACACTCAAGTCTCTTATTTAACAAGTCCAGTAACTCTATAATTATCAATGGAATATTTGCATTTGTACATTGATATTGAACCTAAGTTTAGTTATTTTAATCTTCTTTGCTGATTTTCTGGAGGCTATGTGGCACTACTTTTGGTTTTTCTTCTCTTACTCAATACTCTATAGGTAGATGAACTGTTTCAATACTAGGATGAACATGTTACTTTTTTTTTCTTCCAATTTTTTTCCCACATTAGTAAGTAAAGAAAACAATGTGTATATATATATATATATATATGTATATATATTTCTACTTCAAAAAGCAAGGAGGTAGTAAATTTGACTTCCTTGAGGAGGTCAGTATACTGGTTGTATGCTTTCCAAATTAAAGATGGAAACTAGCACTTACAAAGTTTTTGCAATCTTTTTGTTTCAAATTAAGCTTGGAAATTCATTCCTTTTTTTTCTTCTCAGTTTTCACATGCTTATTAAATCTCAATGACAAATACCAAAAGCACTTCTAATTACTACATTTATTGTTAACTTCCAAATCTCCATGTACAAAACCTAACCAGAAAGAGAGAGAGAACATAGTCGTAGTAAAATACTAACATCATACAATTATTTTAAAAGCCATACGATAAGTGTAGTACAACATTGTTCATGTTACCATATATAGTATACTGTGCCTTGACTACCATTTAGATGGTGACTTCCAAGTTCAAGAATGATCCTGCACCATCTGATTGAGTTTGAATGCTCCTTCATTATTCTTATGAACCTCAACCTTGAACTTCTCTTCTTTGTCTCCCCTCTTCACTTTCAGCAGCATATCAAAATTGGCAGCAGATCCCAAAACCTGTCGATACCATACATACCAGGTTAATATATCGAAGAAAGTATAAAATATCCCAAGACCAAGATATAATTCTATGTGGTACCCCCAACTAATCGCACCTCCAGCTGTGATGGAATACCAAACTGGAATACGAATATCGTGTACTTTTTCTATACATTTCATGAAAAATGATATATTCCATACATGTCGAAGCATTCCACGTCTCCTTTACTCGTATAAAGGATCAACAATTCCAATTATAAATTTTGAACAACAATATATACACAATTAAACTTATTACTATAACTATAGATAGTAGAGGCCTTCGAAGACTAGTGAATTTTACACTCGGGTGCAACTAACATCACATAGGGGAACACACAATTAGAAGCAAACATGCAAATGTAGAATAAGGCTCATTAACAATTGTGAACTACTCCACTGGATACGATCCTGAAATAGGAAACACAGCCTAATCGATTTTCTTACCAACTAATAACAACAAACAAGCAACCAAGAATCAAGAATTCTAGCAATAATAGACGAAGTGCAATGATCCTTATGGATTGGACCTCTATTCTAGTTCCCTCTATGACCTTTCTTTGAATCACGAAAGCAGCAGGAAATGGACCTTTTGGATTCTCCTGCAGCATACTCCCTAATTCGAGAAAAGATGAGTTTCTAGCCTAATCATACTATTTCTGGACTATGATCATGCTCTCCGCAATATGCCCGGGAATGAGTCACCTACATTTCTTTTCTGAAACACCACCACCAATTACCAGTTAGTGAATTGATCGTCATATTTGCTTTCTTGCCAATATTCAAGATGTTGTACCTTCCATGTTTGCCACATAGGAATCTCTTACTTTTGTTATGGATCAAAACCTCTCTTCCAAAATCGGCCTGCCTTAACCAAGACAGCTTCAGATGGCCTTAAACCTACAGCTTAAAGCTACAGTTATAAGCAAATATAGCTTACGGTATAGTTTCAGTTACAAAACCTCTCAACTTACCTTCTCCACATATGACCTCAAAAGGTTGCGGAGAGATCCATTCACCCGTTTGGTAAAGTTTCCACAGTAGCTCTAAGCCCTATGACATACCCATCTCTGGATATGTATCATCATATGTTTATTCATTGTTAACCAATAGCATACTCTTCTATGACAGCAACAATTCTATTATGACCAAAAACCTCTTGTAAATCCTCCGTCGTAATTTTCTTCAATTGTTGACAGCTGCTTTTACTAGATTCACCATTCTTACCTAAAATGAAACCCAGTGCAGCCTACGCTGCAATCCATCGACCTATATATAACTGCAATCTGTTCAGTCTCATATAGTTTTTTTAAGAGGCCAAATCCAGCACCCTATTCCTAGTAGGGTTCAGCAGAAGTATTCCCGTCTTCAAACCTCAGCCACCCTATATTGACTGCATGCTTTACATCTAGTGTGATTTGGTGATCATGTAAAGTTGAAACATTAGTGGGCACGTCAAATAGAGGTATGAAGAATTTGGAAAATCCAGAAGGAAAAAAGGAACTGATGAAAATAGCAAGTCCTGATGCAAGTGTATCCTGATGATTGACTCTGTATATATCATGGTTCGCAAAAACGGTTTCGGTTGGTGTAACGGTTTCGGTATCGGTGTAATGGAACCGGGTCAGTATCGGGGTTACATAACGGTTTCGGTTATCGCAAGCGTGAATTTTTTAAAAACTCGCACATGGTAATAAAAATGTACTGATATGATACTTTGACAACATAACTAAACTTTGATAATTTTAAGTAAATTTTATATATTTTTTAAAGAAATTTAGTACCCAAAATAATTTATTAATGAATTTAAATGTGTCGTCGATCTTCCTATGAGACTATTCATAATATTAATTTTAAACAAATAAATATTCAAAAACTACCTTATCTTTTTCTCGAAAAGGACAAATCAATTAAATACTTAACCGCAGCAACCCAAGGGCCATTTCGTCATCACATAATTTTACAAACACAAATGGACAATTTATTAGTATAATCGTAATTTCATCGCTTTTCCAGGGGCATCTACAAAAGCCACTCAATGACAATGTAATTTAACCTGTATTTATGTTTGTATATAGAATAATGGGTGTGTGACTGTGTGTATATACTATATATATATATTATATATGCAATAGTATTATATTTCAGGTGATGAGATTATGGGAAGGTGAGGTGGTTTTTGTGATGAAGTTGTAAGCTATTGGTTATGCTTGTGGATTTGGGAGGCTAGTGAGTCAACTCACGCGTCGATCGAAGGAAATCGGTAATCGGAGGGGTTTTCTGGTGAGGTTGTTCCGGCGGAGGAGTGGTGGTTGCGTTGTTGAAGGTGGTGGTGGTGGTGGTTGTTGTAGAGAGAGAAAGTAGAAATTGGGAGGAGATAGGTACAGCCGCGATGGAGTAGAATTTTTATTTTTATTTTTTCTAGGAACCGGTTCAACCAAAACCGGTTCGTATCCATATCGGCCGGTTCACCGATATATCGGCCGGTTCGGATGTGAACCGGCCTCCCCTCCGATATATCGGGCTGAACCGGTTTCGGTTCAGCCCAATACCGTTACGAACCGGCCGGTTCGGCGAACCATGGTATATTTGTAGTCTCATTATACATGTAGACCCTTGGACAAAATCCATCTTACAGCACATTAATGAGGTTACTGAGATAAAATTTGCAAGTGACAAGCAAAAGATAGTAATCCTGCATCTAATCTCATGCATTTTGAATCTCATCAATTATACTGTAAAATTTAATGGAATATATTAATTTCAAGCCATCCCAACCAACTCTAAAGGATGCAAACAGCCATTTGTTTAATTAATGACGACAACACAAAAAGAAAATCAATTTTGTGTGGCTAATACCACATCCACAAATAGTGATAGAGGAAACAAAAAAGGACATCAATTACTGACCTCAGCTTTTGCATGAATGATGTCTAGTAGTTCGTACAGAAATAGTGAGTTCGATCTCTGCTGGAGGGTCTTAACAGCTTGATTTGCAGCATCCCGAACGACAGGATCATGCACTGGCACAGCTTGCCATCCTGGAGCATGGTCACCTGATTGACAAACAACTAGAATAAGAACTGGCATGGAGCAAAACATGACAAACAACTAGAATAAGAACTGGCATGGAGCAAAACACCACCGCATCAATATTATGGTGAACTCACAATGTTATTAGCTGGAAAATTTGCAAGAGAAAGAGAAACACTATGTTATTGGCTTGAAATTTTGTGAAAGTTGAACTGCAATGTTTCCCACAAATTGGTTTCAGCTGATTGGGAAAAAAATAGGCGAAAGATAAATTATCATTGTTTCAAAATTTTAAAAATCAAGGAAGCATGTAATTTGCCCAAATCCTATCTTTTATTTAGAGAACCCACTTTGATGATGAGGATAGATGAATATACATACATATACAAGGAGAAGGAAGACTTGAAAAGAGATTTGACACAATTTCATTCTGAATCTTGGTCTTGCCCTCAAGAACACTTTTGAGGCCCATATCCCACCTTTGATGAACACTTTTGAGGCCTTGGATGGTGGAAACCCTTAGCAATGAAAGCAATAGAAATACCCTAGATTGGATATAGAGGAGAATCTTGTTTTATGGAACTAGGGTCCGTACACAAAATCTTATATAGTGAAAAGTGAAAACTATATGTTCTCATATGGTGGTGGTCTCCAAAATATTTATGTTACATAACAGAGGAATATCAGTCAAACGAATGCTTCTATTCCTAAAGAAGCTTAACATGCAGATGAATAAAGCCAAATGAACATTAAACCAAGAATAAAAAAACCAAGTTCAGGAGTAAGTCAGCTAACAAAATATACATGGTAGCATAACAAGTTAGTATCAATCGAGATTTTTTAAATCAATAAAAGTAGTGATCAGAGGTTAAAAAAAAAAAAAGAAACAAAAGGAAAAAAGAATAAAATAAAATATCAGGCACCTCTCTTAGCACCAAGATCTGAAGGAGTAAATGACGGAACGTCCTCTGCATGCTTGAATTCTTGCAATTCCTTGAAATTCAGCCATGGTTTAACCCAGACCTTTGCCTCGTAAATTTTCTTTTTACCCGCATCAATAGCCTCGATAGTCAGATGATGCATAGTACCAGCAACCACCTGCTCTTTCGCCTTCACCACCCTCAGAAACTCAAGGAGTGCGTTCTTTAAAAAATAAACAAAAAAAATAAAAATAAAGCCGTGACCCATAAATAGTCCAAAAGATATCATGCCAGAGATATACTATAATGGATGTCAAATACCCAGGAAGCACACAAAGAGGTTTTAATGATTACCATTAATTAAGCCCAAAAGGTATTAAAGACTACCCTCCTTTTATGATACAAGCAAGCATGACAACATGATTTACTCTCACAATCCAATGTAGTTAGCTACTTTTATGATCCACTGGCTTCAGCTAGAAAAATTAATTACCCAACCCCACCACCAGAAAACCTTCAGGGTCCAGAGGCCTTTCATAGTGTCAATTGGTAAGTGGCTAACTGTTCTAAATTCTTTGTGTTCCCAATAGTAAAATTATTAAGAGAGCACTTTAAATCCTTTAAACCCAATGTAAAAATGAAACTAGATCAACAAAGTATCAATCATTCAATTTCAGTTACAGACCAATTGCAGACGCAACCCTAATTCACTTTTGCCCAGATCACATTTCAACCAAGTCTTCCTATTTAGTACCATATTCGAAAGAGAAATTACCTAATGCGATACAGCAATACCGTTAACTGAATTTGGGAGAACAAAAAATGCATATTGCAATGAATTGACGACACTCATAAGCAACCAAGACTACAATCATAGAGAAATATTAAATCTGTGGCATAATCACATAACCTTACAGATATAAACAAAAAGTGTAACATCAAAACTAAAAAAAAAAAACCAGAAATTATCAGCAGTGCAACACACACACAAGCATATTATAAATTTACATACATGTATATATTGAATTGGTTGACTCAACTACTATAACAAAATATATTAAATTTACCATATATAATTAAAGAGCAATGATAACAATTGATTCATCAAATTGGACTATCAAATTCAATGTAATTGATAATTTGAGACAGATCAATTCAAAACCCTAAAAAGTGAAAATTACGCAAATTATTTGAACATAGAGAACAGATAAATTAAAACAAATACAAGCATAATATGTACAATTATATATATATATATATATATATATATATGTATATGTATGTATACCTCTTTCTTGTTGTGTTCTTCTACCGCGAACCGTGCGAGGCTATCAGTTTCGGCGCTGTTCTGAGAAGACTGGGACTCCTGTACTCCTCCGAGAGTTGCCATTGGATTCGAATCTTCGAAAAACCCTAGTTTTTGTTCAATTTCACACGCAGAGCTCAGAGAAACGAATAGTAAGATAACAAAGGAACAGAGAGAGCACCGAGGCATTTGTAGTGTTTCTGTATCAATAATTCTGTATGGGTTGCGAATATATATGTATATATCTATATGTATGTATTTGTATTTAAGAGGGGATCCAAGAACATGACACGTAGGTGGTGCGTGTCAATTTATGGGGAATTGTATATATGTTGGCTTAATCTGTAAGGAGTCGGTACGTGACCAAACATTACTTAGTACCGAAGCATTGAGATTTGAGACTTCCAAAGCTATCCGAATCTTGTAGATGGATAAAATCTTAAATAATTTCTGTTGTGGAAATATCCAAGATATTTAAAAAGAAATTCGTTGAAGATTATGTATTAATATATATTATAACATATATTATGATTTTAATTTTCTGCTCTTATGATAATTCTGATGAGCATTTGTTATTTGATTCAAAAATGTTCAGTCATTGGCAGAAAAACAAAGACTTGTGTAATAGTCTGACGGACACTTGTTTGATACTCGGATTTTAATACGGGATAATTACACATATCTTTTATGAACTATTGTATAATTGCAAGTGATTCTCCTAACGTTTCAATAATATCACGAATTTTTCTTAATTTTAACTCTGGTATCTCATTTACTCTCCTCCATCTAAAATCAATGTTAGGGCTGACAATTCGTGTTGGTGGATTGTGTTTGTGTCGGGTTGAGATCGTGTCGTGTCGAAAAAGATCTGGTTAATATACGTGTCAAATATGTTCAATCCACAAGTTATTCGTGTTAATTCACGTGTCGATCCATGTAATTCATTTAGTCTATTTATTATAATATATTAAATTAAATTTGACACAATCTAACACAAAATGAATTATTTAACCTATTATCAGCAAAATTAAATTGAATTTGACACGATCCAGTAATGGTTTATTGATATATTTCAACTCATGACTAATTAGAAAAGAATATATATATATATATAAATATAAATATAATTGTGTCAAATGTGTTGTGTTCGGGTCGACCCTTATACAGTTTCAACCATTTTATGGTCAACCCTAACCTTTTTAATTCATGTCGTGTTTCATTTTGTTAGCTCTAAACGCCAGGAAGTTGCTTTATTGGTCACAAAAATTATTTTTCAGACCAAATTTTCTATTTTATCCTTACTATCTGTGTAATTAAGTTATTACCCTTTCATTTGTGTTGAATTCTTTAAATTTGGTTGAGCGTTTTGCCCTCATTGCTATTTTATAATAATCTACTTGAGAAGGTTGTGAAAGCATTTCGGATATTTGGCTTATATCATTCTATTTTATCATATAGGGTAAAATACACTAGCCTCTCTTAGGGTTGACAATCCGTGTCAGTATATTAAATTAAATTTAACACGAAACGAACTATTTTACCTATTATCAGCAAAATTAAATTGAATTTGACACGTTCCAGTAATAATTTATTGATATATTTTAACCTGTGATCAATTAGAGAAGAGAAAAAAATATAAATATAATTGTGTCAAACGTGTCTTGTTTGGATCGACCCTTATATTCTCGTGTCGTATCTCATTTTGTCAGCTCTAGCCTCTCCTTAAGTTTGAGTAAATTATTATCAATATTTATTATACAGAGTAAATTTTTTTTTTGATAGGTAACACTCACATATCCACACACACACTCCATATGAGTTCCATGGGGCTCAACCCCTAACCTCCCCCTTTGGGAAAGATAGGTTATACCATTAGATTACAAAATCTTTGGTCCGAATACCTCGTTTGCAAAACATATAACTGAAGAAGATTCAATTTTTTACGAAGAATTTTCATAACGTATGACATGAGAGGGTTATTGAGATCACAAGTCAAAACTCAAATATAAACAATATAAAACTCTTTTAGAGCCTGGTACAAGCCAAGCCCCCTCGATTCGGCAACAAGAAGAGTCTGTTATGGAATAGTATTTTGGTCGACTTTCTCGTTCTTGAGGATTTTCTGGCTGACTTGCCTTGCTGAAGGATATGAAATAGATAGTTGCGCTTGCCTTCACATGCCCATAAAATAGTAAAGATAGTTGTCATGAGTGATTAAATTAAATTTCTGGAAGCATCAACGTATTTTATCAACGTATTTTATAAATAAAGACACATTGATGAGCATGATATTATACATAACTTTATTTTCATGAATTCCAGTTTATTACAAATACAAAATAAAATTTCTTCTCAATTAAAATTAATATTATTCTTTTTAATACTAATATCAAATTCCAAAACACCTTGATTCCAAACCACTTATTAAAGATTACAATAATCAAATACTAACGCAAGCCTAACATGATTATATATATATGCACTCACACGTTTATACTTTATATAAATTCTATATATATATATATATATATATATAATAGTGATTATCAAAATATTAATCCAATTAATGCTTTATAGGTAGTGTTCTACTGTTTCACTCTTCAATGAATTCAAGAATATATAACTAACTAACTTGGAAGAAAGTAGTAATTTTACCAACAGAGTGGGTAGATTTCCCTAGAAACTAAATTTTTCCTGTATGCAAAAATCTTTGGAAAATATTTAGAAGATTTCCTCAAAATTTTGAGTTTCCATCTGACCAAACTCTCAAAATTTTCAAAAAATTTCTTTTTACTTTCCTTTCTATCTACTTCACGCTAACCAAACACACCCCCTTCATTACAACATCCTCCTCGTATGTATGTATACATCTTTCTTCTTGTGTTCTTGTACCGCCAAACGTGTGAGGCTATCAATCTCAGCGTTGTGCTGAGAAGACTGAGACTATTGTATTCCTCCCAGAGTTGCCATTAGAATCGAATCTCCTTCCTCGAAAAAACCTAGTTTTTGTTCAATTTCACAAGCAGAGATCAGAGAAATGAATAGTATAGTTGGGATAAAGATAGCCGAAAGATAAATTCTCATTGTTTGTGGCTGTTGAGAAATGGAGTTTAAAAATCAAGGAAGCATGTAATTTAACCGAATTCTAACTGTTATTTAGAGAACCCTCTTTGATGATGAGGATACATGAATATACATACATATACAAGGAGAAGGAATATATGGGCCTCAAAAGTGGTCTTGCCCTCAAGAGTCAAGAACACTTTTGAGGCTCATATCCTACATTTGATGAACACTTAAAGGCCTTGGTTGGCGGAAACCCTTAGCGATGACGGCAGTAGAAAAACCCTAGATTGTATATACAGGAGGCTACCTTGTCTTATGGAGTTTGGGTTCATGCACAAAATCTTAAATAGCGGAACTACGGGTATGATTGATTTGTATTTTTTAAAACAGTTTTATGTTTTCTGAAAATTGGAAATCAGAAAACTGTTTGGTTCAATTTTCTGAAAAATCATCAATTATGAAAATGATTGTTGTCAGAGAACTCATTTTTATTATTGTCGGAATTCGAGAATAATTTTCAGAAATACAAATCAAGCAGGACCTACATGTTCTCATATTATGGTTATGGTGGGTTCCAAATTATTTATTCCAACTAAATCATAACATACAGATGAGTATTAGCTAAATGAATGCTTCTATTCCTACAAAAGCATAACATGCAAGTGAATAAAGCCGAATGAAGGTCAAACCAAGAATAAAGAAACCAACTTCAGGGGTAAGTCAGCTTCCTAAAACAGAGTAAAAAATGAAACGGAAAAAAGAATAAAATTCAATGTCAGGTACCTCTCTTAGCACCAAGATCTGAAAGAGTAAACGAGGGAACGTCCTCTATATGCTTGAACTCTTGCAATTCCTTGAAATTCATCCATGGTCGTACCCAGATCTTTGCCTCGTAAAATTTTTTTTACCCGCATCAATAGCCTCGATAGTCAGATGACGCAGAAGACCTTCAACCAAGTGCTCTTGCGCCTTCACCACCCTCAGAAACTCAATAACTAGTTTTGGTACCAGTTTTTTGGTTTTGGTACGAAATGGTGGTACCAACCCATGTTTGGTAGGATTGGTGTTGGTACAACAGTACCAAACCAATGGTACCAAATGATGGTACCAACCCATGATTTTGGAACCATCTAATGAAGTGTTTTTGGTGGTGCGGTAATGCAGCAACCAAAACTAAAACCAAATGGTTGCACCATCTCACCCAAACCAAAACTAAATAGTTGCACCATTAATATTAATATATTTTAATATATTAATATTAAAATATATTTTTGGAAATTTAATATATTTTAATATTATAGTTTTATTATCTTTCCTAAAAATTAATTTATTAATATTAATATTAAAATATATTTTTGGAAGTTATTTCAATATTATAGTTTTATTATATTTCCAAAAAATTAATATATTAATATATTAAAATATATTAATATTAATATATATTTTTGAAAATTTAATATATTTTAATATTATAGTTTTTTTATCTTTCCTAAAAATTAATATATTAATGTATTAATATTAATATATTATAATATATTTTTGGAAATTTAATATATTTTAATATTATAGTTTTATTATCTTTCCTAAATATTAATATATTAATATTAGTGTATTTTAATATATTAATATTAAAATATATTTTTGGAAGTTATTTTAATATTATAATTTTATTATCTTTTCTAAAAATTAATATATTAATATTATTATATTATTAATATTTTAATATATTAATATTAAAATATATTTTTGAAAATTTAATATATTTTAATATTATAGTTTTATTATCTTTCCTACAAAATTAATATATTAATATTAAAATATATTTTTGGAAGTTATTTTAATATTATAGTTTTATTATATTTCCAAAAAATTAATATATTAATATATTAAAATATATTAATATTAATATATATTTTTGGAAATTTAATATATTTTAATATTATAGTTTTATTATCTTTCCTAAATATTAATATATTAATATTAGTATATTTTAATATATTAATATTAAAATATATTTTTGGAAGTTATTTTAATATTATAATTTTATTATCTTTTCTAAAAATTAATATATTAATATTAAAATATATTTTTGGAAGTTATTTTAATATTATAGTTTTATTATATTTCCAAAAAATTAATATATTAATATATTAATATTAATATATATTTTTGGAAATTTAATATATTTTAATATTATAGTTTTATTATCTTTCCTAAAAATTAATATATTAATGTATTAATATTAATATATTATAATATATTTTTGAAAATTTAATATATTTTAATATTATAGTTTTATTATCTTTCCTAAATATTAATATATTAATATTAGTATATTTTAATATATTAATATTAAAATATATTTTTGGAAGTTATTTTAATATTATAATTTTATTATATTTTCTAAAAATTAATATATTAATATTAAAATATATTTTTGGAAGTTATTTTAATATTATAGTTTTATTATCTTTCCTAAAAATTAATATATTAATATTAAAATATATTTTTGGAAGTTATTTTAATATTATAATTTTATTATCTTTCCTAAAAATTAATATATTAATATTATTATATTATTAATATTTTAATATATTAATATTAACATATATTTTTGGAAATTTAATATATTTTAATATTATAGTTTTATTATCTTTCCTAAAAATTAATATATTAATATTAAATATATTTTAATATTATAAATTTTAATATTTATAAATAAAATGTGAAACCATTCCAAGTTACCAAACATTATTTGGTTTCAGAATTTCAACCCATATCAACTCTACCAAACATGGTTTGGTTTTTTAGTATTATTTTTTCTCACACCAAAACTATCTGCACCAAACATGATTTGGAATCAAAATAAAACCACACCAAACCAAATCCAACCCAACCCAAACCAAAACCAAAAAAAAAAATTAACACCGCACCGGACCGTTACCAAACGCAACCTTATGATACAACCAAACATGTCAACATGATCTACTTTCCCAATCCAATGTAGTTAGCAACTTTTATGATGCACTGGCTTCAGCTAGAAAAATTAATTACCCAACCTCACCAGTCACCACCAGAAAACCGTCAGGGTCCATGCCTTTCATAGTGTCAATCGGTAAGTGGCTAAACTGTTCCAACTTCTCTGTGTTCCCCAATAGTAAAATTATTAAGAAAGCACTTTAAATCCTATAAACAATATGAAATTGACTCGATTCGAAACAAAAAATTAAGATAAATAAAATCCTTTCACACTCTGTTGATTCAAAGTTTTCAAAGAATTCCTAAACATTATGACCCCATTATGACTGCTAGTCATATACCTAGCAAAATGATTCAAACAGAACCCATACGTTGCCCAAGGATCCAACCCCGCAAGTGAATCTCAAAAACAGAAAAGGGGGAAAAACCGAACCCCCTCGCAATCAACAAGGAAGAAATAACTCGAGTATAACACCGAAATTATCAATCATTCAATTTCAGTTGAAGACCAACTTCAGACACAACCCTTATTCACTTTTGCCCGGATGATCAGATCATATTTCAACCAACTCTTCTTATTTAGTATACCATATTCAAGCAAAAGCGCCAACTTCCTAATGCGATGCAGCAATTCCATTGACTACATTTAGGAGGGAAAAAAATACATATTGCATTGAATAAACTACACTCATAAGCAACCAAAACAACAATAATACTAAAATATTAGATCTGTGGCATAATCACATACATAATCCTCACAGATATAAACCAAAACTGTAACATCAAAAAATAAATAACAAAACAGAAATTACCAACAGTGCAACACACACAGAAGCATACATGTATATAATGAATTGGTTGACTCGACTACATGAATAAAATATATTAAATTTACCATAAACAATTGAAGAGCAATGATAACAATTCATTCCTCAAATTCGATTATCAAATTCAATGTAATCGACAATTTGAGACAGATCACATCAAAACCCTAAAAAGTGAAAACTAGCGCAAATTGTTGGAACAGATAGAAACAGATAAATTGAAGCTGATATATATATATATATGTGTGTGTGTGTGTGAATATGTATGTATACCTCTTTCTTGTTGTGTTCTTGCACCGCGAAACGCGCGAGGCCATCAATTTCGGCGCTGATATGAGGAAACCGGGACTCCCGTATTCCTCCCACAGTTTCCATTCGATTCAAATCTTCGAAAAACCCTAGTTTTTTGTTCAATTTCACACGCATAGATCTGAATTACAGGTAAATTTTAAGATCTCAAATTTTAAGTAAGGAACGGTTTAAGCAGGTTAAAAAAATTATATTTTTTTAATTTTCAGTTAAGTGTTATTGATGATTGTATCACTTAAATTTTATTTTATTTTAAGTAATATTTAATGTATTAAGTAATATTCAAATTTATTATTAAATGCATTTAATTAAATAAATATTAATTTTTTTCAGATTTAAATAATAAATAAATATTATCAAACATATCTTAAGAATATTATTATTAAACCCACATGATTTCAAAAAAATCAACTAACCCCCTACAGTTATCAAATTACCCCATTCTCCTCCAATTTCGTTCAAGACGATTATGCTACGTTTTCGCATGAATGAAATTGAATGGAATAACCATTTTCATTATATTGTTTGGTTGTAAATATAAAACACATTAGCAAATGAATGAACTTATTTTTTTTTTCAAAAATACCCATCTTAGTAATATATCTATAATTAAATAAAGGATAAATTATTCTGACCTCCCTTGAAGTTTTGCATAATTACTCTCAGATTAAAGTTTGTATAAATTTACTTTGACCTCCCCTATAAAATTAATATTACCCTAGTTTTTTTGTGCATTTACTAAAGTACCCCTAACTTAAGTGCTTCAAATTAAAGTAATTTACTCTGATATAAAATTACGTTAAGGTTTTGTTAACTTTGGTATGGGTAAACTTACTTTCAAATGAAGTTAGTTTTATTAAATTAAGAAATAACAAATATATTAAAACCCAAAAGTACCCTTGATAATGGTAAAAATATTGAAATAACCTCACTAACTTGCTTAAGAAGTGATAAGGATGTTTTGGGTGGTGTCAAATGAAGGATATTTTAGTATTTTAAATGATAGGATGACATTAGACACACAAATCATAAATAACTTTAGTTTAAAACACTTAAGTTAGGGGTATTTTAGTAAATACACAAAAATATTAGTGTAATTTTAATTTTATAACGAAGATCAGAGTAAATTTACACAAACTTTAATCTAAAAGTAATTATTCAAAACCTCAAGGAAGGTCAGAGTAATTTACCCTCAAACAAAATACTCCCTCGGTCCCAAATTATAAGTCTCTTTTGGGAAATCCAACTTTTTAAGAGGATGACTTTTATTGTAGTGTTAGTGAATCAAATATCAACTTTATTCATGGTTCCATCATAATGATGTAATGGTTTATAGTGTATATGTTTTATAACTTTAATGGTTGAAGGTTAAATTGGTAAATCGACCAAACAAAGTGTTTTGATTTTTCAAAAGTAAACACTTATTTTGGGATGAGGAAAAGAAAAAAAGTGGACACTTATTTTGGAACGAAAGAAGTAATATTATTTTTTTACAAAAAAAAAATTGTAAAACGTAACGGGAATAGTAGTGATGGATAATGAAGGTGGAGGTGGTGGTGGTGGACCGGTGGTAGAGAGATGGCGGTGGCGGCAGTGGTGGTTTATGTTTTTTGAAATGTTAGAAATGGTTATTTTAGTAATTTTATGTTTTAAAACTATTATTAAAGGAATGGAATGATCATTTCATAGCTTTAGTAATGGAATGAAATTCCATTTTCGGGAATGGATTTTCATTCATTGAGAATGATTATTTTCATTCATTATGTTGTATCAAACAAAGGAATAAAATGAATGAGCATTCCATTTTATTTTATTCCTGCGTACCAATCATGACATTAATGTTAGGGACAACATGTCTCTCATGTGAGTATTAAATTTTGATTTAATAATGAGAATGCTTGTGGAGGGGGATTGGTTGATTTATTTTGAACACATAGGGGTTTTCATGATAATATCACTTTATTTTGTCAAATTCAAAATTAATTGTACCAAAATTAGCCATTTTGTAAATAATTAATACCCTATTCATATGAAAAGTGGGTTTTTTTTTTTTTTTTATTTCTATACAATTTTTATTTTATTAATAAACAAACATTACTCAACCTTTAAAATATAAAAATTCTGAGCTAAAAGTAATTTTATATTCAATGCATAATATATTCAGGTACGATTATGAATATTAAGGAATTATGTTACCAAAAGACATAAATCCCTAATCATTGTTTTTCATTCATTGTGAAGACCTTACTTTGTTATTATACATTTTTTATTTTTCTAATAATATAATTACTCTAGACTTCAAATATAAAAAGTATAAAAATATAATTAAATACATAATATTATGAATAATATGAATTAATAATATGATAAGTAGAAAAGGACAAAAACTTTTAAGAATTCTTTTTTTATTTTCATATATTTCTTAATTTTAAATAAGAGGTATTAAATACACATTACTATGAATATATAACACATTGAATATATATATATACATATATATAATCACTATTATGTTATAGTTATAATTTTAAATGTTGATTAATAATAAAAAAAAAAATATAGAAATAAAAAGGTGCTTCACACTTTTCTAATCATGTATATATACATATAACATCAGTGCTAAAACATTTAAAATATCATTATAATATGTTTCAAGAGAAAAAATTTAAGAGAGGGTAATTCAAATTTAAATTGTTTTTTTTGTTGGGGGAGCTTGAAACGACATTGTTCGTCATTTTGGTAAAGGATTTTCTAGTAATTTAGTACTGCTATTAACGGAGGATGACAAAAATTGGAGGGAATGGGACAATTTGATAACTAAAAGGATTTTATGAAATGGAGGGAGGTTAGTTGATAATACCCCGTTAAAATATTATATGGATGCATGAGAATATGCAGATCTCCTCAAGTAAATAAAAATAAGTGAAAGAATATAATAGTTCGATTGTACATATAATTCGTTATTATTCAATAGTTTTATATCATGTTGCTTATTTTGATTAAAATATGTAGATGAATAATATAAAAGAGCTAAAACGAATAAGGCAAATGACAATTGTAGATGTAGATGCTTGTGTTATCCATTTAATGACAATCAAACAAACTAAGGAAAATATAGACAAGAATTGAGGCCTAAGAAAACATTAAATATATATAGTCTGAATTAAGAATTTGTTGTCTGTTAAGAACACGGATATAGTCTGAAGTCTTTTTTAATATGTATTATAGTCGTTTAGCACATGTCCCATAATTAGTTAGGCGAATTTCTCAATTATCGAAACTAAAGAAGAAATTTATTGTAATTACTATTTTGGCATAATTTTTTATTATTTTATTTGAATAGTTGTCACCGTTACTTAATTCCTGCCTCCCCCATATGTATAGAGTGATCTAGTAATTAAAAACATAACATAATTAACATATGATTATCTTGTTATGGTTTAAAATCCGAAGTTAGAATTTTATTTAATAACTTAACAAGAAGAACTAGTCCTAAATAAAGACACTATTTCTGAGCAACAATATTTCCACTATAAAATGATCATGTAATTGTTAACTAGTGACATAAAAGTTGTTAAAAAGAAGTAACTGATGTCTTGTAAACTTGACAAGTGGTGCACTCACAGAGTTGAAATATTCAATATATATATATATATATAAATGTATATACATACATATATCTAACTATTCCACAATCAAGCCTCAGATTAAGATACATGAAGTAATTAATTAGGGAATTCTAGATAATGCTCAAATCAGTTTTAGACATAGGCCTGCGTAGAATACTGGATAGTTATGGACGGTCCAGCCCAATAATCCATCTAAATATTACAAAACAACTCAAATACAAGAACACAACACTTGCCAGGGGACAAAAAAAAAAAAAAAAAAAAAGGTTACATATCCACCGCCACACGTTTGTACAAATGAGAGGGTAGTCTAGGAGTTGGGACTGCTTGTATTGGGGTCCTCATATAGGTCACAAGTCCTGGATTTTCTCCCATGTCAATGTCCTCTGGTTTGAGCCCATTTGGTGTAGTCCAAACAAAATGGTGCAAAAGGTGGCCCAACATGGACGTCACCAAATTTATGCCCAGTTGTGCACCAGGGCACACCCTCCTTCCAGCTCCAAATGGTAGTAAACGAAAATCATGCCCCTTCATGTCAACATCCTCCTCGAAAAACCTTTCGGGCCGGAACTCTGATGGGTTTTTCCACACCGCTGGATCACGGGCTACGGCCCATACATTCACGTGCACATTGGACTCTTTCGGGATGTCGTAGCCACCAACCTTGACATTGGCATTGGCGCGGTGAGGGAGCATAAGTGGCGTTGGCGGGTGCAACCGTAGTGCCTCCTTGGCCACACTTTGTAAGTATGGAAGGCTTGAGAAGTCGGATTCGGTTAATACGCGTTCGAATCCGATCACTCGGTCGAGTTCCTCTTGGGCCTTCTTTTGGACCTTAGGGTTCTTGATTAGTTCTGCCATGGCCCATTCCACGGATATTGCAGTTGTGTCCGTTCCCGCGGTAATCATATCCTGTATACACACAATCATGGTAACTTCATTAAGTAATAATAACAACAATAGCAAGTAATAAAATCTTAATCTATAAAACTAAAATTATACCTCCCTGATTTATAAATATGCCCCCACTCAAACAATTTTCTAGATTCGTCACTGCCTTCGACTATAATAGGTTGGAGGTATCATGCAAAACTATAATCTTTAAATAAGTTCGAGTGCTTGATTTGTAGGACGGATCAATGCGGGGGTGTGCATTTGTTATATATATCATAAAAAAAAAATCAAAAAACTAATTAGTGAAAGGGGTGCATTACATACCCAAAGTAGGCCAATAATAGTGTCCTCACTAAGATCATATTTGTCCTTAAGGGTTAGCAATGCATCAACGAAATGTTGCTTGGCTCCACCGGACTTTTGGCGCGCAAGAGTGTGCTCTTCCATGATTGCTCGAGTAAGGCGGTCCCGACGCGCTCCATGCTTGGCGAAGGCCTCTTCCTCTAGGGGGAACATCCACCGGAGCCACGGAATGTGCTCCGCCATAGCAAGGGAGGCACCGAGCTTCAAGCCGTTAGCCACCACGGCCTTGAACTCCAACCCTTGCTCGTCCATAACACCCGCGTCGTTCACGAACCTTTTTCCAAATGCAAGCCTTGTGATGTTGTTGAAAGCCACCGTCCCGAGGTATTTCTTCACTAGCAAGCTCTTCCCCATATTATCTGTATAATTGTGTTATTTCTATTAGGCATAATATGCTTAGGGATTTTTTTTTTCAAATGATGAAGGCTTTCTTGTGGACAAGTTTCACATGCTTCATTTGAACAATTCAAAATTAAAAAACAATAACAGAATAATATACATAAGGCTATATTTGTATATAATTAATCTCCATATATAATATATAATGTTTAATTAACTTCTTAAAGAGTTATTATCCCATGGACAAGAACGCATACCTCAATTTGTTTTTGTGTCAACATTATATACACATATATATAATATATTTGTTCTAATGTAAGTCTAAATTGGAAGATTTTTGGTAACAAATAACTTGCTGCCTTGATCATAGTAAAATTTTGGGTTTTACAGTACCAAAATATATGAAACGCCAAAATAAAATACTTTCGATAGTGTTTAAACCTCGAGTCAGAACCAAACATACTTTGAGCTAGAAAAAAATATAAAAAATATATATTTCCAATCTTATCCATGCGATGGTCGGAGCTACACGTTTGGTGACTTGTGACTTTGAACATGTCAGGCGTTATAGAGAAAGCCCAACAACACCATATCCGAATAGATTATAAGGAATATCTCAAATATTAAAAATTAAACTCAAATAGACAAATACTAAAAACATATACAGGCAGATTTAAGTCTTAATTAACAAATTACTTGGTCATGAGCTTTGGAAAATACACTTCCCTATAAGAACCTAGCCATATATAAAGGCTCATATATTTTAATCCATTGATAAAAGATTATACATAATTAAATATTTTATGCTTCTAACTAACTATGATTCCATTTTCGAAATTTGTTTAAGACACTGTGAAAGGTTAAAAAAAAACACTAAAATAAAAATACACAGCCAGAATAAATAAATAAATAAATAAAAAGAATATACTTTTAATTAAAACAACATTATTTTAATTTTATCTTGCTTAATAAAATATCAAGTGGGCATGTTCGGTTCCAACTTATATTTATTGTTGTCTTTACCTTTAGCACCTTTGGCCAAATATAAATTATACTACAATTATCATGACTTATGAGCGACTTGTATGAGGGTATAGTTGTAATTCCAGTATTTACAAACTTCCAATGGTTTACGTCCACGTATATTCGATATTCGGTTTACCAACCAACTACCAAACACAGAGTGAAGTATATAACATGCTTGCTTTGAGTTGGTCATCTATATCGATCCATCATTTTTTGGTCAACCGAAAGGCACAATCCGCATATAAAATATACAAATCAAACTTTAGATCAGGATTACATGTGTATGTTCGTGTGTGTGTATATATATATATATGTTAAATCTTTCAAACGTAATGTTCTATAATATCACAAATAAGGTGAGTAAATATATTATTTACCATAACACATATTAATATAGATACTTTTCAAAAAAGAAAAGCGAAAAAACACAAGATAATTAAAGAAGTATGGGAATATATTTTTTGATAAGCTAAAAATTAAAGTATTGTTAAATTAAAATTTTAATACGGCAGGATTTCTACACTAGATTAATTTCCAAATTCCTCATAGATATTTTGGACAATGCTTGAGTCCTGATACTTATCGGAAAAAATATATGCTTGGGTCCTGATCAGTGAGGACCAATTTGGTCCTCACTCCTTACTTGGACCAATAGAATTAATACATGTTCAATATTAATTAAAATATAACAATGAGTATTACCTATTATTTTGGGTTAAACCCGAATGTAAAATATATATATATTTTTCCTTATCCTTTTTTCTTATATCTATCGTCTTCATAATTGACACACACCCATCACAAACCCTACACCACTACTATTCCCTTCGACAAACCTCACCATGCCGCTTCTCATCCAGTCATCCTCTTCTGAAATCTAGGGTTTACTTAGCATAATCAATTGGATTATCAACACAATTGCAAATTCGAGCTTGTCTTTGAAAATTGTTTTGTTCCTGAATCAAATGTTCTTGGGCAGGAAGGAAAAGGTATCGGTGTGTCATTTAAATTGCAATTTTTTCTTCTTGGACACGAGAAAGCATCTCAGTCAAATTACAAGTGAGAACATGTTCATTCGTAAATGATTTGATTGTCTCCAAATTTCAATGGCTATGAAAAAATATGTGGAACTACCTAACTAAAACTGTTCCTCTTTAGGTACCAACTTCTTTTTCAATTACTAAAATGCAAATTAAAAATTGTCAAAGGGAATAACAGTATTATAGAGTTTGTGATGGGGTTGTGTAGACAATGGAGATAGGAAAAAAGAAAAAGGAAAATATATATATATATATATTTCAAATCCGATTTTAATCCATAATAATTGGTAATATCTATAGTTATTTTTTAATTAATATTAAACATATATTTTAATTATAATGATCTAAATAAGAGGTCTATTGGTCGGGACTAAGCATTGTCCATTTATCTATACACACATATAGCCCCATAAAAAAAAAATTCCTCATTTTAACATCTTAGAAAATGAATGCTCCATTTTTTTGAAAAAAGATATACAGTAGTAATATGCAAATCACTATTTTTAAACTTTACAACCGCAAAAACTACTTTCCCATATAATATATAAATTCAGTCATGATTAATAAAAGAAAGTATATTATAACTCCACCATCATAAAAGAGTGAAATTTTCAGAAAAGGCCAACTAAAACAGTGTGGGCACTGGGCACACATACACACACCCCTCTATCTATCTATATATAAAAGAAGGACGAGAAACACAAACCTGCACTAGTGCAATCTTTGTAGATAGCCTCCACCATAGCTGTGACCTCATCTTCTCTAATGGGCCTAAGAGCTTCAAGTCTCTTTGGAGAGAAAAGCTCAAGAGTGCAAACTTTTCTAACCTTGACATAGTGAGGCCCATAGTCAGCCCATATGAGGTCCTGCCCGTCTCGGCTAAACTTAGCCGCGGATCGACTCCGGTGTCGATCAGCTAAGTGCTGGTCATTTTGTTTGAGCACTTCTTTCGCTAATTCCGAATTGGAGACGATAACGTTTAGCGTGGAACCAAACCATACTGAAATGATGGGCCCGTAGGACTGAGCCCACTCAGCGAAACACCGGAACCTAACCGGTTTGATGTCGTAGAGGTTCCCGACGACCGGCCACGGACGTGGGCCCGGGGGGAGCTTGAACTTAAGCCTTTGGAAGAGCTTGTAGAAGAAAAGGATGATGAAGAGGGACGTGGAAATAAGAATGAGATCCATGAATGTGAGAGGGAGTTGGGGAGAGGTGGTGAGGAGAAAGTATAAGATATAGAGGAGTTGGGGGGAGTTGGTGAGGGGTATTTTCGTCCAGGGATTATTTTTGTGGAATCAAGTTTGGTGAAGGTTATTTTTGGGAATACACAATGATATTTGGTGCAAAGTGAGAGTGGTTAAGTTTAGAAAATTAAACCTACTTTGGAAAATATGATAATGATGTTTGAGATTAATGAAGTTTTGATACGGAAGGGCATTTATGGAAACATGAATGGATTTGAAGTGGGTTGGGTGGTTGGAATTTCTCTTCTTTATTTCTGTGTTGGTCACATTATAAAAAAAAAAAAAAAAAATTGAGAAAAAAATATGCTGAAATATTTAAGGCATAAGGGGGGCACAAATATAAATTTATAAATATTTGGGGCAAAATAGTCGATAACTAATGAAAAAAATTAACTTCTAATCAGCCCGACCTCGTCCGTGGTTCAACATGAACCTCTCCCATTTCCATTGTGATTCAGGCTCCATAACTTTAAATCCAAAATTCAATTTTAATTCCGACAATACAACGGTTTTATTTAATTATTGTTTTTTTAAAAAAAATTATTTGAATATTATCTAAATTTAAATGCATTTGGGAGTGATACATGCATGCATCACTTATAACAACTACTAAACACTAAATAGTTATGAAAAAATTAATTAATTTTTTATTACCCGTGAAAAGTCGATTTGTAAAATATAGAACTTCTAATTGATATTTAAAATTTATACAACAGATTTGAATAGAATAAGTAGCACAACAATTTATTAGGAGCTGATTTAGGTCAACTCCACAAATCTTCCATTATAAATACTCTAATAAGTTCATAACAAACACTATATTTATCAAGAAAAAAAAAATTATATTTCAAGGAACGAAAGGACTAGTGTCACAATAGTTTTAATATTTAAATACTTTTTGTTTTTCTGGTACTGGTACTAGTACTAGATAGAGTATACAATTGAGTGGATGGCACAACCACATTTTTTTTTTAAAGGTATGGCACAACCACTTTGGATGGCAATAAAAGTTGTGTTCTACAAGACTTGACTCTTTTTTCCATTATTCATTTTGAACAGACAAGTCATGAGCCTGTGATTAATGCTCAGGGACCCTAAACTTCGAGTTCGATAGAAAAATTCCACAACAGTACTATACCTTTGTATAATGCATATATATATAGCTGTTATTAACATACTGCATATATATATAGCTGTTATTAACATACTGCATATATATAAAATATTGACAATTACGTGGGTGATATAGATGAGCAGAAAGTTATAGGCCTCATAAAAATGAAACACTGGTCCATAATTTATTTATTACAACAAATTAAACAACTAATACACAGGAAATAAACATGAAAGTTACCAATCTTCACTTCAGTCAAGTTCTTCTCGCATTGGAGTTCGGGCCAGTGAGATCATATGGAATACAATTCATCTGATGGTATGTGAGGCACACATTGATAAAGCCCGCTTACTGAATTGTGGTATATCAGATTTTCACTGAGCCAAACCAAAATTCAGTGAGAAAATAACATGACTGGATTTACCAAGAGTCACACATGTTTGTACAAATGAAATGGTAGCCTAGGAGTGGGGATTGCTTGTATTGGGGTCTTCATATAGGTGACCTGTCCTGGATTTTCTTCCATATCAATCTCCTCTGGTTTGAGCCCATTTGGTGGAGCCCAAACAAAATGGTGCAAAAGGTGGCCCAACATGGACGTCACTAAATTGATGGCTAGTTGTGCTCCAGGGCACACCCTCCTTCCAGCTCCAAATGGTAGTAGACGGAAATCATGACCCTTCATGTCAATATCCTCCTCGTAAAACCTTTCAGGCCGGAACTCTGACGGGTTTTTCCACACCGCTGGATCACGGGCTAAGGCCCAAACGTTGACGTGCACTTTGGACCCTTTCGGGATATCGTAGCCACCAACCTTGACATTGATATTGGCAAGGTGAGGGAGCATAAGTGGTGTTGGCGGGTGCAATCGTAATGCTTCCTTGACCACACTTCGTAAGTATGGTAAATTTGGGAAGTCGGATTCGGTTAACACACGTTCGAATCCGATCACTCGGTCCAATTCATCCTGGGCCTTCTGTTGGACCCTAGGATTCTTAATCAGCTCTGCCATTGCCCATTCCACTGATATTGCAGTTGTGTCCATTCCTGCAACAATCATATCCTGTATACGTACAACTAATTAAATTAATTTTACGACTAAGTAATAATAATACCAATAGTAGTAATAATACTAGTGAACTCTTTATTGAGAGTAAAAATATTAATATTTAGAAATAACTTAAAAGTCACCGTTCTAGGCCATTTAAATACCTCAATGACATACTTCGAATTCTTATTTCACCTTGATATCTCAAACAAGTGCACAACACCCGCTATGATGGCATTCAACACGTATTGTGCACCTCTAGTATGTTATGCAAAATTATATCATAAGCTTTTACAGACTTTCTTTGCTTTTTCAAAGGAGGAGGTTGAGTGTCGACTTCATTAGAGTGGGGCAACCTGAGGTGTGCATTTCTTATATCATCTTAAAAATAAAAAATATTAGGGTAAAAAAGTCACCGACCTTTTCTCAGGTTTGATGAAATTACCATGGCGATTATGACTGATGTTTATAAACCAAGTATCCCTATTATTTCACGATAAGATCAAAATTCGTCTAAAATAACTCAATCAAAAAATATTTTTGTCAACATGTTACGTCATTTTTATTATATAACTGAAAAATAGTCGAGTGTTTATGCAAAATTTCACTAACCGAGTCGACTTCAGGATACTGGGAGGAGGGTTGTTGAAATTATGTGTCTAACCTTAAGGGAATACTGTGTAATAAATGACAAATATAACTGAACCAAATCTCACCGAGGTCCATGTTTGTTTACCCGAAAATAATAATCAATGAAAGTGGTATATTACGTACCCAAAGTAGGCCAATAATAGTATCGTCACTAAGATCATATTCTTCTCGTAGGGTTAGCAATGCATCAACGAAATGCTGCTTGGCTCCGCCGGACATTTGGTGGGCAAGTGTCTGCTCTTCCATGATTACTCGAATAAGGTTGTCCCTTCGATCCTCATGCTTGGCGAAGGCCTCTTCTTCTAGCGGGAACATCCACCGGAGCCATGGGATGTGCTCCGCCATGGTTAGGGAGGCACCAATCTTCAATCCCATAGCCAACACGGCCTTGAACTCCAAGCCTTGCTCGTCCAGTACCACTCCGGCATCGTTCACAAACCGTTTCCCAAATGCAAGCCTTGTTATGTTGTTGAAAGCCACTGTTTCAAGGTATTTCTTCACTTGCAAGCTCTTCCCCATATTATCTGATATATAATTAATGGTGTCATTTCTATAAGGCATCATCACTTAAGATGGGTTGCATGGATTAAGAGATAATTCACCAAACAGTACAAGAAATGCTAATTAAACGATGAACCAGAATCCTAATGCATATAGATACAAATGGTTCAATGGAAGCTGAATATAATATATTACCACTTAATTAAAGTTCCGACACTAAAACTTTCATAGATTATAATATCAGTAAAAACTATTATTGTTATATCTTAGATTTTGTACTATAGTGCCAGAATGCCACTAAATTTTTATAACTATAGACATATTTTTTTGCCATGAAACGAAATGAATTTTTTTCCAAATGATCAAGTCTTCTTATGGAGAAGTTTCATATGCTTCACTTGAGTAATGCAAAATATATACTCCCTTGTCCATTTTTAGTTGTTCACTTTGCCTACTTTACTTGTTCATTTTCAGTTGTATAGTTTCGAATCTCAATACAATATTATCATATATTTTCTCAAATTATCCATTTTCATTAACTTCAAAAGGCAATTGGCCCCACTAAAAATCACAACTATATTACATTATCAAGGGCAAAATAGGAAATAAAATAATATAAAAAAATTATGGATTAATTTCATTTACACCCCATGAACTTTGTTCAAAATGCATTTTGACCCCTAACTCTACATAATTCCAGTCAGACCCCTAATTAGGCAAAATTTCATCGTTTGGACCCCCTGACCACTTTTTGCACATTTTTCAAACCTGACAGCATGTGAAATGACTAAACTACCCTTGGCTCTATCCCTACTTTAATATATAAATTTGACCCCTTAAATTTAGGGGGTGTAAATGAAATTAATTAAAAAAAAATTGTTTACATGTTTAATTAACAGAAGTATTTACTAAATTATTTTCATTTTTCAAAAAAAAATACTAAATTGCACACATAAATAGAAATTTTTGTTCCAAAAATAAATTTAATTTTACTGTTTATGTAAATAAAAATATTTAATTTGTCCATTGTAATATTCGAACATACAAATTTCTATTTTAATAAAGAAATAAAATATAAAAACACTTTATTCATATAGAATTAATAATAAATTTATATTTTTAATACATTATTCAATTAAATTAATATAATTTTCTCTCTCCACCACCACCACCTCCAAAAAATAAAAAATATATATTATATTTTAAATCAACATATAAAATTGAATAATGTATTAAAAAATATAAATTTATATTAATTGAATTTTTGGTCCAAAATAAATTTAATTTTACTATTTATGTAAATGAAATATTTAATTTGTCCATTGTAATATTCAAACATAAAAATTTATATTTTAATATGGAAATAAAATCTAAAAACACTTTATTTATATAAAATTAATCCTATATATATCTATATTTTTTAATACATTATTAAATTCAATTAATATATATTTTTTCTCACCACCTCCACAACCACCACCCGATTTGTTTGATTATCCTTTTTATTGCACATATCTAATTCCAATTTCATGTATATATATATATGTATATGTATATGTGCACGTGTGTATATATATATAGAAAGAGAGGGTGGGATGGCGGTCCTTGTGCGTGTGCGTGTGTGTGTAGGTGCGGGCAGAGGTGGGAGGTGGTGGTGGTAGTGGTAGTGGTGGTGGAGGCGGCGGCGGCGGTGGAGTGTGTGAAAATTAGGGTTAGGGTTAGAGTTTGGTTTGGAAGATGGGTGTTTGTGGATGGATTTTAACTAAACCCAAAATTGGAATAAGGATATCCTTATTCCTGTAAATGGATAGATTTAAACTTAAAATAAAGTTGTTTGGCAAATGACAAACTTGTCTTTTCGTTCTAAGTCAATGCCCAAAAGTGGTCAGGGGGTCCAAATAATAAAAGTTTGCCTAATTAGGGGGTCTAAATGCAATTATGCATAGTTATGGGATCAAAATACATTTTGAACAAAATTTAAGAGATATAAATAAAAGGGTTAATTTCAGTAAACCCCCCTATACTATCCAGATTAATCAACTAACCCCTTGTCGGTCCAAATTGCCCCCTATACTATTCAATTTCATCAAATTGCCCCCCCACGTCACATTTTAAGTCAAAATACCGAAACTACTCTCAATAGTATAAGGGGGTTTGTTGATTCAACCATTTAAAAAATTTATTAATTTCAAAATTTATTTATTTTGTCCGAAAACCTGCAAAATATGAAAAAAAAAAAAAATTTGAAATTTTTTTTTTTCACATGTTGCAGTTTTTCGGAAAAAATATAAAAAAAAAAAAATTTTGAAATTTTTTTTTTTTCACATGTTGCAGGTTTTCGGAAAAAATATGAAAAAAAAAAAAAAAATTTGAAATTTTTTTTTTTTCACATGTTGCAGTTTTTCGGAAAAAATATAAAAAAAAAAAAAAATTTGAAATTTTTTTTTTTCACATGTTGCAGGTTTTCGGAAAAAATATGAAAAAAAAAAAAAAAATTTGAAATTTTTTTTTTTCACATGTTAAAAAATTTTGAATTTTTTTTTTTCACATGTTGCAGTTTTTCGGAAAAAATATGAAAAAAAAAAAATTTGAAATTTTTTTTTTTTCAGATGTTGCAGTTTTTCGGAAAAAATAAAAAATAAAAAAAAATTTTGAAATTTTTTTTTTTCACATGTTGCAGGTTTTCGGAAAAAATATGAAAAAATTTTTTTTTTTTTTTTTTTCCGAAAAACTGCATGTGAAAAAAAAAATTTTCAAAATTTTTTTTTTTTTTTTATATTTTTTCCGAAAAACTGCAACATGTGAAAAAAAAAAATTTCAAAATTTTTTTTTTTTTTATATATTTTCCGAAAAACTGCAACATGTGAAAAAAAAAAAATTTCAAAATTTTTTTTTTTTTCATATTTTTTCCGAAAAACTGCAACATGTGAAAAAAAAAAATTCAAAATTTTTTTTTTTTTTCATATTTTTTCCGAAAACCTGCAACATGTGAAAAAAAAAAAATTTCAAAATTTTTTTTTTTTTATATTTTTTCCGAAAAACTGCAACATGATAAAAAAAAAAAATTTCAAAATTTTTTTTTTTTTTCATATTTTGCAGGTTTTCGGACAAAATAAATAAATTTTGAAATTAATAAATTTTTTAAATGGTTGAATCAATAAACCCCCTTATACTATTGAGGGTAGTTTCGGCATTTTGACTTAAAATGTGACGTTGGGGGTAATTTGATGAAATTGAATAGTATAGGGGGCAATTTGGACCGACAAGGGGTTAGTTGATTAATCTGGATAGTATAGGGGGGTTTATTGAAATTAACCCTAAATAAAATTAACCCAAAAATTATTGACTTTTCAAATATGGTAAACTAAAAATAAAATGGACGGAAGCTTATATTTATATGTTGACATTTCGTAATGGACAATATTTGACTATCATCTTTTTATTTTATTCTTTTATCCCCTCGGAATTTTTTTGAAAAAGAACTAGATTGTCCTTTGGTTATTTTTTTTAAACGTTTTGTTTTAGTCGAAACAGTGACATGAGTAAAAATTGGAAGCAGTAACAGAAATTTTTCGATGATTACTTTGGACTGTTATAGTAGTATCAAAACATACAAAAACACCAAAATAATGCTCCCAAAATTTGAAACGCTGGAGGCATATACTTTGAACTAGTGCTACACTACTATACCAAACCTGCAACTTAACATGAAGCAAAAATACCAATCAAAAGAAAAGAAAAAGAAAAAAAATTAAAACTGAAATAGTGTTTGCATAATATATATTTATATAATATATACTACTATCTCTATCCCATATTAGTTGTCCACTATTACAACTTTACTTGTCCCAAAATACTTGTCAAGTTCGAATTCCAATGCAATTTAACCTTCCACTTTCCCCAACTACCCTTCTTTCACTGACTTTAAACAAATACTGGATCCCACCATAATACTATATCATTAAGGGCAAAATTAGAAATTGCACACTAGTCAACCCAAATCAATAAAATTTTAAAAAATTTAAATTGGACAATTATTGTGGGACCAAGGGAGGACATGTTTGGTGTGTTGTGATTTGAACATGTCAAGCATTAGATATTCCCACAACCCACATCAAAATAGATTGTAAGGAATGTTTCCAGTGCTCCTTAAAAAGGACATATATATATTAATACATTAGACATTGTAAATTAATGCTGTTTTCTGTCAAAAATATTTGCGCTATATATACAGATTTAAGTCTTAATAACGTGTAAGAAACATGACCATATATAAATGAGCATAGAAACAAAAAGATATATATATATATATATATTAATTAAAGGTCCACGTTGTTTAATTTCAATATTTATATTTTAATGCCCGCTAACAGTGAAATTTGACCACTGGACTTCTTGATGTAATTCCATATCAACTAGTCATCTACTCAAACATTTGAGTTAGTAACACAAATATTGGAATGCCAGAAAATATACTATAAATTAAACAAGAAGAGGAACTTATATGGATTGTTGTTGTGTTTACCTTTGGCAATTATACGTACATTCATGCATATATATATATATGTGTGTGTGTGTGTGTGAGGGTGTACGTTATTGTAGGAAAAGAAAACACAAACCAGCTGTAGTGCAGTCTTTGTAGATGAGCTCCACCATGGCTGTGACCTCATCTTCTCTGATGGGCCTGAGAGCTTCAAGTCTCTTCAGAGAGAAAAGCTCAAGTGTGCAAAGTTTTCTAACTTTGACGTAGTGAGGTCCATAGTCAGCCCATATTAGGTCCTGCCCGTCTCGGCTAAACCTAGCTGCTGATCGACTCCGGTGTCTATTAGCCAAGTGCTGGTCATTTTGTTTGAGCACTTCTTCTGCTAATTCGGAGTTGGAGATGATAATGTTTAGTGTGGAACCGAACCAAACCGATATGATGGGACCGTAGGACTGGGCCCATTCGGCAAAACACCGGAACCTAACCGGTGTAATGTCGTAGAGGTTTCCGACGACCGGCCATGGACGTGGGCCCGGTGGGAGCTTGTACCTAAGCCTTTCGTAGAGCTTGTATGAGAGAAGTATGATGAAGAGGGACGTGGAAAGAATAATGAGATACATGCTGAGACAGTGTTTGGGGAGAGGTGGTGAGGAAATTATCCTTATATAGATGGGTTGGGGGTATTTTCGTTCAGGGCTATTTAAATAAGACATATTTAGGAAAACAATATATATATATATAGTAATTTAGGGTATATTTATTTTTTTATCTTGATCCTTTGATATGATTTTTAAATTTTAAATAATAATTTATGTAAATCACATCTGACCGGATGAATATGCTTAGGGGAGCAAGATCATTTTCTCATATATATATATATACACATGTATTTGAGATTATTCGAGTTTGGTTATAGAATTCTATTTATGGAAATATGCATGGTTGCATTTGAACGTGGGCTGGTGGCTGAGATGGAAAGATTTGGCACATTTAGAGCCAAGTTGGGTGCGTGGTTGAAATGAAGCGAGAATTGAGCGGGCCACACTGACGTGAATTTAATAAGGGAAAGTGATGTATTGTATGTATATAGTTAAGGGTATATTATACTCATCTCTACAACGGTGGAGAATTGAACGTTTATTACAATGACGTGTTCTAATTTTACATTTTAATGTTACCAAGGGATATAAAGTCCTTATTTATTATCATTATTATTATTATTATTATTTTATCATTTCAGCAGATATATTATCTTTTATTCAAGAATTTTCTTTTCTCATTTTAAAATTTTGGTTAAAGATTTTAACAAATATATTGCGTTAAGAGGGCCGTTGAGGTTACAGTATAATATCGCGGGAGGTATTTGTAATCAACCTAGAACTTTTCACTAATCTGGAGATTTGTTCAAATATCAGGAAAAATCAGTATAATTTATCCTATAGTTTTATTGCATGCGCATGTATGTTTTTATTTCGGTAAGTAAAATTTATATTGAAAAAAATAAAAAAGAGGATATTCATGAATTGGCCATACCAGAGACAAACACACAACATGGTGCAAGGATCATTATGTGTGTATGTTAAGTGCTTTTTTGGAAAATGGTGTGGTGTTGGTTTTTGGTTTTGGTTTGGTTGGAGTTGGTGTGGTTTTATTGTGAACTGAAATCATATTTGGTGCAGATGGTTTTGGTGTGAAAAAAAATGAAACTGAAAAACCAAACCATATTTGGTAGAGTTGGTATGAGCTGAAACTCTGAAACCAATCATATTTGGTAACTTGGAATAATTTGACATTTTATTTATTTAAAATAACATTTTGTAAATATATATGTTTATATAAATATTTAATTTTTTTGAAATATTTAATTTTTCATAAATATTTAATTTTTTCGAAATATTTATAGATAAAATATTTTATATAAGATATTTCAAAAAAATAAAATATTTTGAAAAAATAAAAGATTTCAATAAAAATACATATAATTTGTATATTTTTTAAAAAATAATAAATATATTTTTATTATATTTTATTTTTTCTAGAAATATTTGTTTTCCCGAAATATTTTATTTTTTATGAAATATATTTTTTCGTTTGATTTTTTTGAAATATTTTATTTTTTCATAAATATTTTATTTTTCTAATTTATATATATATAATATTATAAATGAATTGGTTTGGATTAAATAATAGTTTTGGTATGAGAAAACAAACCCAACTCCAACCAAACCATCTATTGAGATGGTGTGAAAAATGATGGTTTTGTGTAGGCCCATTTTTACATCAGGCCCATCATACAAAGATTCACACTGGATCAGCATACTTGTTTTAAAACCCTAATAGAAAACAAAGCCCAAACAGAAAATATAAGCCCATTTCAGGTTTAAGCTATTAAGGAAATTACCGTTTCAAATATATAGAATCAAAACTGACATAAGGTTTTATTATAGCAGTTTCTAATAAACATTAAAACTCAAATTAATGTAGATATTGTCTTTAATATGTATTAAAACCCATTCATGTGGGTAAGATCAGATTTCATGTATAAAAGAAAGGAAAAAGAAAGGGAAAAGGGACCCCGAAATTACTCCAATATTTGCTGATTCTTGAATTTTTCTATTTTCTTCTTGACATTTATTCTTTTGGTAGCTTCTGTTTAAATTACAAAGGTAAAGATTCGTTCGGCATCTTCGAACGGGTTTACACTTTTTGGCGCCGTCTGTGGGAATTCGATTTCTAAAACAGAAGTTATTCCAATGGCGGGAGAAACCACCATACAGCTAGGAGATACGGCCGCTATCCTTCAGCGTCTGGAGGCTCTTGAGAAAGAAAATCAAGAATTAAGGCAAATGTTAGATCAATCCAAACACCCAGAATTGCCTGTAGCAGGACGACGTAATGTCCCCGATGTTGAAGAGGAAGACAATCAACATGAAGCAAGTTCAGCAAATCGAACAGCAGATCATACCCGTACCCAGCCAATCGCAAATGAAGCAAATGTCAATAATCGTACAGTACCGCTCGACATGGTGACTCGGCTTCAAAAGATCGTAGACGAACAAGTAAAAGATCTCATAACACAATCACCAGCCGATCTGGCCATCGAAATGACATCCAAAATGATTAAATCACCGTTCAGCCCCGAAATACAACAGGCGAGAAGACTAGATAAATTCCGAATGCCAAAATTCATTATGTTCGATGGGACGCAGGACCCAATTTAACATCTCTTTCATGTGGAACAAATGATGACTCTCGGTATGGATGATGATGCACTAATGTGCAAGGCTTTTTCTACAAGCCTAACAGGCCCAGCTCTGTTATGGTTTAGGCAGTTGCCCGGCAGTTCGATCGATTCTTTCCAAACACTGATGGAAAAATTCCTGGCCCAGTATTTCGGAAATAGAAAACAGAAGAGGACCATTTCTAACCTGTTCACGATGAGACAAGCGAAAGGTGAAACGTTGAAGAATTTCCTTTCCAGATTCAATTTGGAAATGGGAATGATACCCAGTTGTGACCAACCAGCGGCAATGGAAGCTTTCAAGGTGGCTATCGAACAAGGGACCAGCTTTCATAGATCCTTGGTGAAGTCAACGCCCCTCAACATGGGTCAGTTGAATTCACGGGCACAGGGATATCTGAGATTGGAAGAAGACGAACAAGAAAGAGGTCATCGCTCAGCATTGGTCAGTGTGGAAAGCAAGTCAAAGGAGAGGATAATCAAGAAGGCAGATAATACGAGCAACCAACGATCGGCTCCGTACAGGCAGCAGGAGAGGAGGCCAAGGTATGACATACCTGAAACTCCACTCCGAACAACTTTGGCAAAGTTGTACAACGAGAATAAGGCGAAGGGTATTTTTCGCCCACCATTTCCGCTGAAAACGCCTCCTGAGCTGTAGGATCGTTCGAGGCACTGTGCTTTCCATAATGATTTCGGCCATTTAACCAATGAATGCAGACAATTGAGGAGGCAGGTGGAGACCTTGATAGCCAAAGGAGATTTGAAGGAGTACGTGGACAATGGACTCAAAAATTTTGATCGGCCGAAACCCAATAAAATTGTGGGTGGACAGCCGGTAAAAATTATTGACACAATCCATGGGAAGCCAGAAGAGGATGAGGAGAGCCGTTCAGTTCAACGTTCGCGAATGCGCAATGCCAATAAGATCCGAAGGATTGGGGAGGTGAATGTAATTAGGAATTACCCAATTCCAACAATATCATTCACTCAGGAGGACTTAAGACGCGTGCAGCTACCACATGAAGATCCACTGGTAATTTCGGTCATAGTTTCAAATTGTTTAATTAAAAGGGTGTTAGTTGATCCAGGTAGCAGCACGAACATCCTGACCAAATCAGCTTTCGAAAAGATCGGCATCATCACGGAGTTAATCAAACCAACAACCAGTCCGCTGGCAGGCTTTGATGGAAAGAGGATTTGCCCGATCGGGATCCTGAATTTGCCTGTGACAGCCGCAAAGCGAACGTTGACGGAAAATTTCATGTTGGTGGATATACAACCCTCCTATAATCTGATCATGGGTAGAGGTTGGATTCATCGGATGCAAGGAGTTCCTTCTACTCTACATCAGGTGATGCGGTGTGTTGACCCTTCGGGAAAAGGGTTTGTCGATATTCAAGGTGATCAAGTAGTGGCGAAGGAATGTTATGTCATCGTATCCAGAGGTTTGAAGGGCGAAGGCTCTGAACAAAGCTTGTAGCAATTACCGAGCCTCCCTGATCAGACTGACAAAGATGAAAATACCGAAGAAGATACCATCACAGTGGATCTGATCGTGGGGAGCAAGGGTAGGACCACCCGAATTGGAAGAGGGCTGAATTCTGAAGAAAGGAACGGAATGATTTCTGTGTTGAGATCAAATATTGATGTTTTCACCTGGGAACACAGCGACATGCCTGGGGTTGACCCAAGAACCATGATGCACACATTAAATGTTCGTTCCGACGCTCAACCCGTACGGCAACGACCAGAAGGATCGGAATCGAACGAGGAAAGTTTGTAGCTGAAGAGGTCAGCCGATTGCTAGATGCTGGTTTTATCAGAGAAGTTCATTATCCGGTGTGGTTGTCCAACGTTGTCGTGGTACAAAAGAAGAATGGGAAATTCCGCATGTGTGTAGACTTCACCAACTTAAATAAAGTTTGTTCGAAAAACAGTTTTCCCTTACCCAAGATTGATCGCATGATCGACGCAACCACAGGATTCGAACGTCTTACCTTCCTGGATGCCTATTCGGGATACAATCAAATCCCAATGAACCCGAAAGATGAAGACAAAACAACGTTCATCACCGAACGAGGAACCTATTGTTATAAGGTCATGCCGTTCGGTCTCAAAAATACATGTGCGACTTATCAGCGACTGATTGAGAAGATTTTCAAGACCCAGATTGGAGAAACGGTAGAGGCATACATTGACGACATGGTTGTTAAAAGCCAGCACGGGGACGATCATTTGAAGCACTTGGAGGATGTGTTCGCATCCCTGCGATCGCACAAAATGAAGCTAAACCCGGAAAAGTGCACTTTTGGTGTATCTTCCGGACAATTCCTGGGTTACATTGTTAATAAAGATGGAATCAAAGCAAGTCCAACACAAGTTCAAGCATTGATTCAGATGAAGGCACCAGAGTCCCCAAATGAAATCCAGGTACTTACAGGAAGACTAGCGGCCCTTAGTCGGTTCATATCCAAATTGTCAGATAGATGCAAGCCATTTTTCGACTTCCTGAAATCTAAAAACATGATTGCTTGGAGTGAGAAGCAGCAAGAAGCGTTCGATCAGCTAAAAATCTATATGGCGAAATCGCCGATACTTACAGCACCCAAAAATCATGAGTCCCTGATTTTGTACTTAGTAGTTTCACCGAACGCTGTCAGTTCAGCGTTAGTAAGAGACGATGGAAACAGACAGTACCCAATTTATTATGCGAGCAAGACATTGCTTGACGCCGAGAGAAGATATTCGAAGACAGAGAAAATCATCTTGGCATTGGTCCAGGCAAAACGAAAGTTACGACATTACTTCGAGTCCCATCCGATCAGAATCCCAACTACATTTCCGATCAAAGCAATTTTGTCAAAGCCTGACTTCTCGGGACGAACAACAAAGTGGTCAATAGAACTGATTATGTTCGATATTACTTATGAGCCACGAACATCTTTAAAAGGTCAAGCTGTGGCGGATTTCCTCCTTGAATATGAAGCAACTGAAGATGAAACCGGCGACGTAAATCCAATGTGGTTGCTTTATGTAGACGGATCAGTTAATAGTCTGGGGGCAGGAGTGGGGATTGAACTTATATCCCCAGAAGGCACTAAATTGCAGCAGTCGATCAAACTGTCCTCTGGCAGTTCAAACAATAAGGCTGAGTACGAAGCCGTTTTGGCAGGGTTAAGGTTAGCAAAGGAGCTCGAGATCAAAGAATTGACTGTGTTCAGCGATTCCCAGTTAGTTGTGAATCAAATCACAAGAAGTTAGAATACAAGTGAGGAAAGGATGTTGCAGTATAAAAATGTCGTTCAGGAAGAAATGCGAAACTTTCAGGTAGTCACTTTTAAACAAATTCCAAGGACAGAAAATCATGGGGCCAATCATGTAGCAAATCAAGCATCCTCAGCAGGAGATGATATGGTCAGATTAATTCCGGTGGATGAACTATTCACCCCTTCGATTGGTAAAAAGAAGGAAGTATGCGTGATCCCGTATGAGCCAAGTTGGATCGATCCAATCCTTGAGTATTTATTGATCGGCGTTCTACCTGAGGATCGGCGGGAAGCAGGGAAAATAAGAGCAACCTCTAACAAATATTCAGTGATCGATGGCTATCTATATCGCCGATCGACAAGTGGGCCCTATCTGCGATGTTTGACACCATCTGAAGCACAAGAGGTACTCAAGCAGTTGCACGATGGAACTTGTGGAAGCCATGTTGGTGGAAGATCTTTATCTCATAGAGCAGTAACACAAGGATATTTCTGGCCGTACATGATCCGAGACGCGGAGGAATACGCAAAAAGGTGTGACAAATGTCAGAGACATGCGCATATAATCCATCAACCAACAGAGCTTCTCACAGCAATGGCCTCACCTGTTCCATTCGCACGATGGGGAATGGATCCGGTCGGACCATTAACAAGGGCAGCATCAAATCAAAAGCATGTGCTTTTAGTAACAGATTATTTCACTAAATGGGTGGAAGCAAAGGCTTATGTAAGAATCACTCACACTCAAGTGATAGATTTTATTTTGAATCATATAATCTACAGGTTTGGAGTGCCAAAATACATAATGATGGACAACGGCACAAATCTGGACAATCAATACGTTCGGGCGTTATTAGACGAGTACGACATCAATCAGAATTTATCGTCTGTCAGCTATCCGCAAGCAAATGGACAAGCTGAGATAACGAACAGAACAATTTTTTCCGGGATTAAAAGAAAATTGGAGGGGATCGAAGGAAAAGGACGATGGTTAGACGAATTACTGAGGGTCCTCTGGAGCTACCGAACGACACCTCGCAAGCCAACCGGGATGACTCCATTCGCTATGGCGTACGGAGTCAAGGCGGTAATCCCAATTGAGTTGGAAGTCCCCATAACAAGAACTCATCTATTCGATCCTGAACAGAACGAAGAAATTCTAAAAATCGAAGGTGATCTCATAGATGAAAAAAGGGAAATGGCCTCAATAAGACTTGCAGAATATCAAAGAAGGGTGATGAGGAGTTATAACAAGATAGTGAAACCAAGATCATTTCAAGTTGGCGATCAAGTATTAAGGGTGTTGGCTAGTAGATCAAACAAACTGGATCCCACATGGGACGGGCCATACACAGTAACAGAAGTGATCGGGAAAGGTGCTTACAGATTGGCTGATCAAGATGGAAAGCAAATCGAACGAGCGTGGAATGCTATACATCTGAAAAGGTATTTCCAATAAAGTTTATGTTGATCATTTTATATGATAAGATATATTTCGAATCAATAAAGATATAATTCATATCTTCTCATATTTCTGTTCAAAAAAAAAAAATCCAAGTGAAAAATCTTGGCCAAAAAAGTACATAACCTAATTAGGCAAAAGACCATCCTGAAGATGGCACCAAGTTCCTGTTTTCACAAAGACGTATATAGATACGCACCAAAAATGTTGTGTTCAAAAGAATGCATCATCCTGTTCAAAAAATATATAAAGCACAACAGTGAAATCTGTTTAGAAAATATCGATGCACCTTAGTGCCATCCTGTTCAAAAAGTATATAATGCACAACAATGCCATTTGTTCGGAAAATATTCATGCACCTTAGTGCCATCTTGTTCGAAAAAGTCAGAGCACACCAGTGCTATTTCAAAAACTTATCCAAAAAACGCTCACCATAGGAGCATTAGAAATATATATATAATTTTACAGACCCAAAAGAATTGTTCAAAGATAAAGACTTCTAATCAAGAAGGTGGGGGATTAATATCATCGGTAGGCGGCTGCTGGCTCTCTGAAGCAGGAATCGAAGGCTCAGCTGACACTTCATTTTCAGCAGCAACAGGCTCTGGTCGTTCGGCAGGAATGATCCCATGCAAAATAAATTGAGCTAAATCTTTTTCATCTTGGGAAGACTCAGGCTCTTTATATGGATGAACGACTCCGCAAGCTGCATCATGGGCGGCCGGATTATCATATGTACGGGCAGATGGATCTGATGACATTTGGTCAAAGCAAAATCTGAACCCATCACAGAACTTTATGTCAAAGATGTTCACATATCTCCGGTGCATGTCCATACCTCCCCTTCGGTAAATTTCTAAACCCGTCTTCAGAACGACATTAGAAGTTTCAAGGTTATGGATCTGCTTAGTCAGCTCAGCATTCCGATCGATTCCTTCTTATGGAGTTTCTTTAAGCTCTTCACCTCAAGCTCCAAGATTTTCTTCTGTTTTTCAACCAACATGGCGCATTTGTCAGCTCGGAGGTATGCATCATCAATGCTCTTTCTCTTATACTCTCCCATCTCCACAACCTTACAGAGAGCTAGAACATTGAACACAGACTGAAAAGAGAAGAAATGTTTGTAAAAAAAAAAAAAACAACTTTGGTACCTCTAGAATAGAAACAGGAGCCCTAGCAAGAAGCTCGTTCTGATCAACGTGCTGCTGAAAGAGTTCATCCTTAAGAGGCCACATGTCACGAGCAAAAGCCATCAAGGAATCAGGATCGGATATTGCCAACGTTCGGCGATTGAGAACACTACCATCACCTTTCTCGAACTTTGGGATCCATTCACCTTCAGGATCAAATGATGGAGGAAAGCAGCAGTCTGGAATAGTGTAACCGCTCACAGATCTGGCATTCTTAACAAGCTTCTCATGCTTTTCAGAGTCATTTCTTTTTGCATGTTCAGAAGGGGGGCCCAACAGCAACTTTTTGGGAGCGTTGCCACTATCATCGGCGTTTGACCTCTTCAGATGTCCCCTCGTCTTCTTCGGATCTTCGGTCAGATTGACCACTTGGCTTTTTCCTTTGTCAGATGTGGAGCTGACTGGGGGAGTATATTTTTGTGCTGCAGCACGCTTAGAGGCTGTGACCGGAATTTCCATGATAGTAGCCTCCGAAGCACTGACAGCGATCAATTTCAAATTTTTGGAAGTCAAAAGTGACTTGCTGGACGGAAGAGATGCGAATACTTTCTCGTTCAGATATTCAACGCGTTCGACTGTATAAAAAAATATGGGCATACGATCAAAAAACAGATAAGTACGAAGATCAAAGTAAAGCAGGCGAAATTTGTAAAGTACGAAAAATACACTTGCCAGGATTTTTGAATCCACACTTCAGTTTCTTACATATACCGAAGGTCCTTGGCAGAGGATACGGGCCGGACGCATCCACCCTCCAATTTTCCCCAATTTTCACCATCTTATCTTTCCACTCCTTCTTAGAAGAAGGATTGCCTTCACAAAGTTTTAAAGTTGAATGGGGGTGCAGATGGTACCGACCGGGGTTTTTTCTGATCTGATCGACTTTATAACAAAGAAAAAGACCACCCAAACCTAGGTTCAAACCTCGTTCGTGATTCAGAACGAGCATAACAGATAGAACCCTGAAGAAATTAGGGTTTACTTGCAAAGGGGCGAGTCCTAAAGAAAAAAAGATATAATGATAGAACGGATGCAAAGGAAATCTAAGAACGGCCAAGTGATGTGCAGAGAACAAGACTTCGCCCGGTTCAACTTCTTCGTAAGTTTTGAAGTTTAAATTAGAAGAATACTCAGAAATCAAAACATCCTTTGGTATATCAAATTCGATTCGGCACCTATCGACTAAAGACAATTTACGTAATTGTTTTCGGGAAAGTTTCTGGGATTTTGGTTCAATCAAATTGGGGGCAACCTCAGAGGAAGAAATAACAAGGGCATCATCAACAACCACTTCTAGAGAAGGGGTTCGGCTACTATCGCTACTCATGATGCTCTTGATTAATGAAAGAAATGTGAAGGACGAAAGAGAAAAACTAACCTCAAGAAGTTCTTTGCTGGGAATCGTCTTCAAATGGAGTGAATCTGCTCTTGTAAATGGGGAAGAAATATTGAAGGAAATAAGGAAAGTGGTAGTTACACATGGCTCTTCGAATTCCCACCCTATTTCAAAAATGAAATGGGCTTGGGAATTGGGGGCAAAGTGTAGGCCCATTTTTACATTAGGCCCATCATACAAAGATTCACACTGGATCAACATACTTGTTTTAAAGCCCTAATAGAAAACAAAGCCCAAATAGAAAATATAAGCCCATTTCAGGTTGAAGCTATTAAGGAAATGACCGTTTCAAATATATAGAATCAAAACTGACATAAGGTTTTATTGTAGCAGTTTCTAATAAACATTAAAACTCAAATTAATGTAGATATTGTCTTTAATATGTATTAAAACCCATTCATGTGGGTAAGACCAGATTTCATGTATAAAAGAAAGGAAAAATAAAGGGAAAAGGGACCCCGAAATTACTCCAATATGTGTTGATTCTTGAATTTTTCTATTTTCTTCTTGCCATTTATTCTTTTGGTAGCTTCTGTTTAAATTACAAAGGTAAAGATTCGTTCGGCATCTTCGAACGGGTTTACAATATGGTACTAATGGTTTGACACTATTGTTCCAACACCAAGCTTGCCAAACATGGAGTGGTGCACAATTTTCAACCCATACCCAAAAAAAGGGCACCAAACCCTCTACCAAACAAGCATTAAGAAAATTGTTTCAAAAAATACAAAGATTCCAACCCTTATATTTTAGGGTAAAGGGCAAGAAACCCCCCTAAATTATTGAGTTTTTGCAAGAAACTCCCCTAATCTAAAAATCACCCCCCAAACTATTTAAAACATGCACTTTACCCCTTAGTTATAATATAAAAATACACTTCCATCCCCTCCTATTTTACTAATTACACTTCCACCTTTTATTATAAAATATATATATTACGAAAATTACAATTTGATTTTTTTTTTATAAAATTCAAAAAAAAATATAAAATTCTAAAAAAACTTATAAAATTTGAAAAAATATATATAATTCGTAAAAAATATATAAAATTTGAAAAAACATATAAAATTTGAAAAAATATATAAAATTTGAAACAATATATAAAATTCGAAAAAAACATATAAAATTAAAAAAAAACATATAAAATTCGAAACAAATATAAAAAATTTGTAAATAATATATAAAGTTAAAAAAACATATAAAATTCTAAAAAATATATATATATATATATATAAAGTGTAACTGAAGTTTAAGAGGACAAGACTCAGAGTCATTAGCCAAGGTAACAGATCCTCTCCAACTCTCTGCAGAGCTATTTCAAGGGCCACGATGGCGACACATGCCCCACGATGGTGACCGAAATTGGAATCGAACCGATACTTTATTAAAATATTATAATCAAAATTAAATATATTAATATTTGAATCAAAATTAACGGTTCGGTTCCGGTTCTCATTTTTAAAGAACTGAAAGTATCGGTTATATTCTGGTTTCGATCGGAATCGAAAGCGAACCGCACCATGAATATATTAATATTTGAATCAAAATTAACGGTTCGGTTCCGGTTCTCATTTTTAAGGGACCGAAAGTATATGTTCGATTCCGGTTTCGGTCGAAATCAAAAGCGAACCGGAGTGTGTGCACCCCTAGATTTGGGTACCAAGGGACCCTTTAATCGATATAGTTAATCGATTAATTTTTTGATTTTGATTTTGATTTTATATAATTTTGATTAAAATATTATTTATATAATTTTTATTTTTATTTTATATTTATTTGTTGAGAGGAAAAGTGATAGTGATGGAGAGAGGAAAGTGGTAGAAAGAGAGTTGGAGAAGATCCGTTACCGTGACTAATGACTATGAGGCTTGTCCACTTAAACTTCAGTCACACTTTTTATATATATATTTGAATTATATATATATTTTTAGAATTTTATATATTTTTTCAAATTTTATATATTGTTTACAAATTTTATATATTTTTTTCAAATTTTATATATTTTTTACGAATTATATATATATTCGAATTTTATATGTTTGTTTTGAATTTTATATGTTTATTTAGAATTTTATATATATGAAAAATTAAATTGTAATTTTCGTAATATAAATTTTGTGATAAAGGATGGAAGTATAATTATTAAAATAGGAAGGAGTGAAAGTGTAATTAATAAAATTATTTTTTTCAATTCTGCACCATAGGGGATAGATTGGGGGGTTTTGTGCCACTTTAAAAAAATTAGGGGATTAATTGAAAGAGAGAGTATAGTTTTAAGGATTTCTTGCCATTTACCCTATATTTTATATCTGTTCCGCGGGTCATTACTGATACATATATAATCCGATTCTTATCGAATCTATTTGAGTGAGTTACTTTGCGAGAGTTCTATAAACTAGTAAAGATGAAAATCCTGAACATCCTATTAACAAAAAATATATATATGACATAAATGAGCTGAAACCAAATCAGCACATTTAATTCAACCACAAAAAAGTTAAATGGTGAAGCTTACACATTTTTACTGCACTTTTCAAGAACACGCTTGTCTCCAAGAGACCCCGGACCAATCAAGCCTTTCATTGCTTGTGAAAGAAGTTATTTGTCTACTAATTTCAATCACTGAAAGTCCCATATCTTTAAATATTGCAGTACTCTATATCAAGCTTATAATTTGTTTCGTATCCAGTTGAGATTGTATTTGTGTCGAAAAAGATCTGATTAATATATGTGCCAAATATGTTCAATCCTAACACAACCCATAAATTATCCACATCGACCCATGTAATCAATTTATTCTATTTATTATAATATATTAAATTAAATTTGACATAATTCAATACAAAACGAAATATTTAATCTATTATCAGCAAAATTAAATTGAATTTGATACTATCTAGTAATAATTTATTGATATATTTTAACCCATGACAAATTGGAGAAGAGAAAAAAATAAAAATAAATATAATCATATTAAATGTATCGTGTTCGGACTACTCGTGTCGTGTTCGGATTAATTCTTATATTCTCGTGTCATGTTCGTATCGACACTTAAGCAATTTCAACCCTCTTATGATCAATCTAAATCTTTTTAATTCATGTCATGTTTTATTTTGCCATTGTTAACGACATATAACTTAAATTTAATTTGCTATTACTATTTTTCCCTTTAGGTTTGCTGATTAGTTTTATCTTAATTTTCCACCTATGTGGTTTCTGAAGAAAGTGTCAAATCATAGCTCCATATAAAGTGTCAGATCATGGCTCTTTCTGATTATTCTTTTTAATATTTTAATATTTCATTCTTCCACACTAACAAAAGAATTAATGGCAGGCTAAAAATGTCGCAACTAAAGTACAAAAGTTTATCTAATAACGTTTTTTACTGACATTACATGCATGTCTCCATAATACATTAAAATTTAGAATAAAGTAAAAAGAAAGGGAAAAATAAAATTAAGAAAACAATTAGGCCAACCAACAGAAGTTTGGATTAATTTGGCGCCAACAGAGACGACTGAAAAATTAGGAGGGGTAATCTAGTCAAAAGTCACAACCAATGAAGAGGGCCCACTTCTTCTTGTGGTTGGTGAAAGGGACCCACAATAATTAGTTGAGGCTAGGTGAGAAGTGGAAATTTTAAAATGAAATCAAGTGGAGACAGTCAACTTGGAGGCCTCAGGACCATAACAAGACCATAACAAGTAACAACCCATTCACACCACTCGTTAGCCCCTTGAACCTTGAAGACTTGTGAAGCTTTGCCTCTCTGACATGGACAAACGTCCAAGACAGTATTCATGTGTAATGAAGATTGAGAGTGATATTGAAAAAAGAAATTAGAAAATAATTTAAGTGTTGGAGAAAAGTCAAGAAACACCCTTATGACAAATGACATGAATCTACAAAAGGAGGTTATTGAGAATTATTAATTAAATCTATTATTCCTCCTCAAATATGATTGATATATGTTCTGGCCAGAGTGACTTTTATGTATTTTGCATATATAGGGGGGTAAATGAGCTTGACAAAAGTTTCAACCAAGCAATGCCTTGGCAAACCTTGGCTAGGGTATGTATAAGGAGGCCTATGGACATGTGTGGGCATGGTTTAACAACACTTGGCTTGAGGGTGTTGATGATAATGTGGGCACTTGTGTGTACGCTTGGCTTAGCTAGCCTTGCGTGTCGTGTCCACCATTGTGCTAACTTGCCCTTAGGCAAGGATTGCCTTGACTTGGCATGTGCTGGAATACATGCAATGTGCGTGGTTTGGCAAGCCATGCACATATCAAGTCTTGGCAATGCTAACTTGTATTTGATAAGGCCATGACACCACAGATGATTGACTTTGAAATGCAAGGCGTGGAGCAATGTACGACTTAACATTGTCATGGCATGGAGCAATGCATGCCATGGCATGGGCGTGGCTTAGAGCATGCCAGAATTGGTGACATTTGTGCATGACAAGATGAAAACAACAATGCATACAAGCTGAGCAAATACCAAGACATATGTTTACATAGCTTGGTGGTGTGCTGGAGTACACATGACATGTGACATTCAGACAAGGAATCACATGTGGCACAACAGATCCAAAGATATAGGACAGTTGGGCAGTTTGCTGAGATGACATGTGGTTGCAACTACTTGACATATGTGGCACAAGGCTGGCAATGCCAGCACACCTATTAGGAGGGGATGTCTCCCAGATCTTAGGGGTTGGTTTGTATAGACAGTTTTGTGAATTTAGTCTATATATGCCCTAATGGAGATTCTGTAAAGGAATATAGAGATAGAGATATTGTCTTATACTCCATTACAGAGATAGGTGTTCATTTGTACTATTTGAGAATATAGTGAAATGTTGAAGGTTTGAACCTCTGTAACTTTGTGTGTCATTTACATTACTTGTATGTTATTCATATTATGTGCATATTTGGCTAAGTGTTGAGAGGATTAGCTGACTTGGTGTGCAACCAAGACCATCATAGGACAAAATTTATAGTATGAAAATTGAACCCTGTGACACCACTTAATGTGCAAATTGGCAGCTTATACAAATTGCCTACCATTTCATTTTCCATGCAACATTTACGAAACACAGACGGTATATTATAGTGATCATAAATAAAATAAATTTGGTAAAGAAAAAAACTTAGTCATCAAATATTTTTTTATTAATTTCAATATTCTTAGATCATGTTTAACAGTCGAAGTTAGAAGTCAAAAATTTACCAATTTGTGTGGAGGAGACATACTAGGATTAATCAGGACAAAATATCGGATACGTGATTCAAAAAATAATATTTCCTCGATCGGGACCCTGAAGTTAACGACCGGATAAACATCTAGTGGTTTAAATAAAAATGTAGTTGAGAGGATTTGAACTTAGGACATCAAGGTAAAGGATCCAGGAACTCTTCCATCCCACTCACCCATCTAGGTTTTCCATTGCAAGCAATTCAATTCAAAAAGCGACGAAAACTTTGAATTAGAAAAGTAAAAATATTTCAGAAAAAAAATATTGTTAATGAAGTGTGGTGCAACAATTATTGAAAAAACAATTTCAAAATATTATCTCAGAAAAAAATATATATTTCAGAAGAGTGGTGCAACAAGTTGGCAAGCTATGAAAATAGGAGTGGAAATTTGTTAATGAAGTGTTTCTAATATTGCCTATTTAATACTAAGAACACTATTTGTTCATTGAGTGTATGTATTTGGAACATTGTGTTATATATAAAGGGCGACTACTTTATATTGAAAGTTGTCTCACGTCGACTAAAAGGAAAAACCACCTCTATATCATTCCCTATAAATATGGGGCCTCTCATATTATATTATGTGCACAAATAGAGAGAGAATAGAAGAGATAGATGTTAGTATTCTTCTTTGTGAGAGTTAGGAATAATAGTGATACAAGCGTGAGTATACATTGTGTGTGTGCGTGTGTTTGATCTACTGATAAACCTCTTGTAATCCTTTATTTGATTATAGTGAAACGGTGCTATCAGTGGACGTAAGCTTATTTTGGCTGAACCACTATAAATCTCTGTGTCCATTGTTTAGTGTGTGTTTGTGTGCGTTTTCTGATTTGCAGGTACACGCGGCTTCTAACAGTGTTCTTGGGTGGGTGTAAAAAACCCTAACAAGTGGTATTAGAGTTTCAGGTTAAAGCAGAGGAAAAGCTCGTTCGTTCTGGTCCAGAATCTAATTTCAAAATTGCCCAAAATTAGAAACCAACCATACCAGGAGGACCGTCTTAAAGAAATGAAGCCGACGATATAAAGCGGAGGCCGATCGAGGCTTCCATGCACCTCCAGAAGGAGCGGCCCAGATCTCACGCAGCCCCACGCGCAAATGCGCGTCCACACGCCATCTTCAGCGATCCTCGCCGGAACCTTAGCTAGTGCCGGAGAAGACTACCGAAATATTCGCCGCTGACAGATCTTGCCGGAACCTAGTTGCTAACATAATCTAGTGACGTCAGCGCCGCCAGTGACGTCAGTAGTTAACCGCGCCGCTATTGACCGTTGACCAGAGTTGACTGCCACATCATCAGCCACGTCAACCTTCCATGTTAGCACCCCTGCCACGTCTGCATTATTTTGTCTTTTAGTGCATAAATTAGTTTTGGCCAATTTGGAGTCATTTTTTACCCATTTTCAACGCAGTTAAAGGCATTCTAAAGGTTTTAGACAACTCCAAACACAACCGTATGATCGGTTTTGCGTAATTTGACTCCGAACACCTTAAATAGGCTCAGTGGGAGCTATGGGAGAAGAAAATACAACAATGATCGTCAAGTAGACCTGTAAACGAGTCGGATTCGGATCGAATTTATCCTGATCCGATCCGAACCTGATAAGCTTATATTCGATCCGATCCGACCCGATAACCCGATGGATTTTTATTTTATTGATCCAAATCCGAATTTGTTAATTTTTGAATATCCGATCCGATAACCCGATGTGATTAAGTAAAAAAAGAATACAAAAAATTATTATTATTTTTTTATTTTTTGTTATTTTTTAAGAATATTAAACACTAAATTATTTATTTTACAATCAATGCTTATAATACATGACTATAAAAACATAAAAATGAAAAAGCGAAAAAAAAATTGAAATATAATTAAGTATATTATTTAATATTTACATATTAATAACATAATATATATGTGTATATATAAAATTAATTGGATCGGATTATTTTCGGATCGGATTAGGCAGATCCAAATCTAATTTGTTATGGAATCGGATTATCGGATTCAGATCATATTCGGGTTATCGGATTTTTTTTTCAATCCAAATCCGGCTAATCGGATCGGATTCGGGTCAAAATTCTATCCATTGACAGGTCTATCGACTAGTTTAACAGTATAAACTTTGCCTATTGGAAGATGTAAGTTGAGGATGTGTTATTCCAGAAAAATTTGTTCTTGCCATTAGAAGGGAATAATCTAGAATCAATGAAAGACGAGGATTGGACAATCCTAGATCAAAAGGCTCTTGGCACGATCAGACTGACGTTGTCAAAGTCCGTCGCCTTCAACGTCAAGAATGAGAAGACAATAAATTCTTTCATGGATGCTCTTTCGAGCATGTACGAATAGTCGTCTGGAGCAAATGCAATACATCTCATCACTAGATTGGCAAATTTGAAGATGTCCGAGAATGGGAAGGTCAACGAACACATCAATGTTCTTAATGAAATTGTTGCGTAGTTGGAATCAGTTAAGATGTTAATCACTAGCAAAATGAAAACGGATTTTCTTATAAGCCAATTGCTAGATAGTTGAAGCGCCACAAAGGCTGTTATCAGTAATTGTTCAGGGGTAGAACCGTTACAGTATGATTCCGTAGTGAGTATGATACTCACAAAATAGATCATAAAACAGAGTGAGTCAGGCTCTTCTAACAGTGGCTCAACATTGAATGTCGACACCAGAGGTAGAGGTTCGAATAGGAAGAAAGGCGGAAACCAAAGGTGTGGTCGTTCCAAGTTGAGACAGGGAAGACCACATAGAAGATCACAGTCTCGAGGTCCCAGAAATTCCAAAGAGATTGATTGTTGGAATTGCGGCAAAATTGGTCAACTCAAGAACTAGTGTAGATCCCCATAGAAGGTAGCGGAGAACAAGACTGAGGCAAATATTATCTTAGAAGAAGCTGAAGATGCATTAATATGCTATATGGAAAGTAAAACAGAGTTTTGGGTCTTGAACTCTAGAGTATCATTCCATACCACCTCAAGTCGAGAGCTTTACACCTGAAAACCTTGGCAAGGTTTATCTAGGTGATGATCAACCCTGTAGTGTAGTTGGCGAGGGTGAAGTATATTTCAGATTCAACGGATCGATATGGAAGTTGAAGGATGCCATACACATTCCAGACTTGAGGAAGAACCTGATATTAGTAGGCTAGTTGGCGAGTGAAGGTTATGTGACCACTTTCAGTGAAAGAAAGTGGAAAGTTTCTAGAGGGGCTATGACTATAATACAATGAAAGAAGAGTGGTATGCTGTACACTACCACCAAAGCTAGCACTTTGATAGCAGTTGCAGAAAGCAAGGAGGATCACAATTTATGGCACCAGAGGCTAGGTCACATGAGTGAAAAGAGGCAAAGTTATGCTCGTAAATGGAAAACTACCAGGCCTAAATTCGATTGATATTGACTTCTGTGAGGATTGCGTATTCGGTAAGCAGAAGAGAGTTAGTTTTCAGAAAAGTGATAGAGATCTCAAAAAAGAGAATCTTGAGCTAGTTCACACTGATGTCTGGGGGCCAACAAATGTCTCATCTATTGACGGAAAGTCCTATTTCGTCACCTTCATCGACGACCATTCCAGGTATGGGTTTATTTCTTGAAACATAAATATGAGGTGTACGACACGTTCAAGAAATGGAAGGCTATGATAGAGAATGAGACTGGTTTGAAAATCAAGAGGCTAAGATCCGATAATGGTGGAGAATATCAAGACACCGGGTTCAAAAACTTTTGCTATGAGAACGGTATTAGATTGGAGAAGACTGTTCCATGTACACCACAACAAAATGGCGTAGCAGAACGTATGAACCGGACATTGATCGAGAGAGCCAGAAGCATGCGCATTCAGACAGGGTTGCCGAAACAGTTCTGGGCAAAAGCAATCAGTACAACAACGTATCTAATCAACTGAGGTCCATCAGTACCATTGGAGCACATAATACCAGAAAAGGTACGAAGCAATAAAGAGGTAACACTTTCACATTTAAAAGTTTTCGATTGTGTTGCATATGTACATGTTAGTGATAATGTGAGGGATAAGCTTGATCCCAAGTCACAAAAATGTACTTTCATTAGCTACGATGGTGATAAGTTTGGCTACCGCATGTGGGATGATCAAAACCGAAAGGTGATCCGAAGCAGAGATGTAGTGGTCAATGAAAAAGTGATGTACAAGGATAAACACACAACTACCTCATAGCCTACAACACAGAGTGATCCTGCGTGTGTTGAGTTAGATGATGTTCAAGACAGTGAGAGTACTAAGTCAAAAGAACAGATTGAAGATGACACTACTCAACAGGATGATACACCGCAATCTCCGACTCCTATTCTTGTACTTAGGAGGACTTCACGGCAGCATGTGCCGAACAGGAGATATATAAATTATTTGTTGCTCACAAATGGAGGTGAACCAGAATACTACGATGAAGCATGCAGTGTAGTAGATGCGAGTCAGGGGTCAGATATATAATATTTATACTATTATATTATTGATTGGCGTCAATCAATAATTTTAGTGGGATTTGACAATATATATAATTATATTTATTATTAAATATGATTTAGTAATAATTACTAATTTTAGTGAGGATCTCAAAAAAGTTTTGGAACATGAAAGTGTAAATAAAAAATAAATAAATTGTAACAAGAGTAAACAAAAAAAAATCTATAGAAAAACAAATACTATTGCTTTGACATAGTTTAGTGGAATTTAATAATAATTAATATATTTCGTGGGAAGTTGAAAAGAATTTTATATTAATTAGTAAAAAATTAATTTAGTTGAATTTAGTAATATTTAATACATTTAGTGGGAAGTGCAAAAGAACTTTTTAATATTTCGTGTAAATGTTTAAGTAAATGAATAATTATAATTATTTTAATAAATTATAAAAAAAAATCTACAAAAAATAAAAATTGCTTATACATAAATAACAAGAGTTAAAAAAAAAGCATTCTATAAAAACTTAAATATTGCTTTGACTTTTTAAGTAGTATATAGTTTAGTGAGATTTATTAATAATTAATATATTTTATGAAAAGATGAAAATAATGTTGAATCAGTTGGTGTATATATAAGTAATTGAATGATTATAATTATTTAAATAAATAAAAAATTATAAATAAAAAATTAAAAATATGTGAAAAATAAAAATTGCTTGTGCTTTTATAATAGTATAAATATAGATACTGATGATAAGGATAATAGGTGATGTGTAATGTTTGCATATGGGAAAATTTAGATATTTTGCATAAAAATTAAAATAATCAAGAGCATAAAAAGGTGGCATTGAAACACTTTGCAAATCTGAGGAGAGTCAGTGTCCAAAATTAGATTGACTTAAAACTTCAGGAACCAGTGAAATTTACCCTTTTGTTTACTACTATTTTTAATATTTACAAGTATTTTTTGTACTACAGAGAGTATATATACACCTCAAATTTTCCAATGAAGGGAAGGACTTATGGTTGTGTCCCACACTACTTTTAATTTTCCAGTACTTTTTGTTTTTTTTTTGCTACTAAGGTTTTCGGTTTTTACATTGAAATGGACGGCGCAACTACTTTGCATGGCAACGAAAATTGTGTTTCTACACAGCGCACTCTTCCCTCCTTCCCATTATTCATTTTGAGGAGACAAGTCATGAGCCTGTGATTAATGCGTGATAGTAATATTTCACAACAGTACTGTTCCTTTATATAATGCATAGCTGTTCTAATATAGTGCACATATGTAATTACGTGTGTTCAAAAACTGAACCAGAATCAAACAGGAATCGAACCAAATTGAAATCGGGGTGTTCGGTTCCGATTCTAAAATTCAAAGAATCAAAATTTTAGGTTCGGTTCCGGTTCTTACTTTTTTGGAACTAAAAGGAACCGGAACTGAACCATTTTTATTTTTATTTTTATTAATGTTATATTCTTACATTTATATATATTATATTTAAAATTATAAGTTATAACTTGATATGTGTTAATTAATTCTGGGTTTGTAATAATTGAAATTTTGAAATATTCTCTTTAATTTAGTTTATAATTATATTATTTTTTAATATTTGGTGTTTTTTTTTAAAAAAAAAAATAGAAGGAACCGGAACCGAACCAAAGTCGGTTCCTTGGGTATTCGGTTCTGGTTCCGATTCCAAATTTTAAGGAACCGAAAGAAACGGTTCCAGCCAGAACCGAAACCGAAACCGAACCGATTTTGAACACCCCTATATATAATCTAAGAAACAACAATATCAAATACACATCTTTGCCCACCTAGTGACGGATCTACATATCCAACTCACTGGGGCTAAAAAAATTTATAATGAATTTTTGGGGTATGAATGACATATATTTATTTCAGTGGGGGCTTAGTTGTAAAGAAATCTAAATTTTGTGGTATCTAAGATAAAAAAAAATCCAATGGGGCTTAAAGTAAATTTTCAGTGGGGGCTTAGTTGTAAAAAAATTTAATTTATGTGATATCTAAGATAATTTTTTTTTATAATAAGACTAAATGCTAAATATTCAAAATTTTAGGATAAAATATATATATATATATAAAAACTTTCAATGGCGGCCATGACCCTTAGGTGGATCCGTCATTATGCCCACCTCTCAGTTATATTTGTAATATTTCATCGGAGAGACGTTAGTAGAGTTTAGCATTACAAGCAGAACCGAGCCAAAAACTATTTGGAGAGGGGTTGTCGTAGGAATTTTTGGTAATTTTATGGGAGACAATATTAATATTTACTAGTATATATATTATTATTTTCTTTCAAAAAAATACTAAAAGTATATGAAAAATAAATTTCCTATGGTGCCATCATAAACATAAGGTGACTCTGTGCCTGGTTACAATCACGATATTTATCGTTAAAAAATAGATGTGAACACAAGTATTTATTCGATTTTAAATGGGATTCTCCTATAAATACATTTTTTTTTTTTGATAAGTAATAAATACATCCCATTTGAAAAGTTAACATAGCAATGATTGATATAATAAATAACAAATAACACTTATCTCATTTAAAATTGAATAATACTTGTGTCTTACGCGGGAGGATGAACTTTGTCGTCTTCATAATGTGATCGAATAACATTTGGACATATGGTTAATAAATTTTAAAGAAAAAAAAGTTAGACATAAAATTCATAAAACGGGAATTGAATCTCAATTAAATTTTTTTTTTATTAACCACATGTTCAAATATTGGACCACATTATAGGAGTGGACAAATTTCATCTTCCTTGAAAAGGCCTCAGGTATTATATATCCTTTAAAATCAAGATGTAAATAAGTGGTTGTTTAAAATATTTTCCTCCCCCTTATTCATTTTATTATTATACGATAAATAACAAATAGATGAAAGTGAAATAAAGGGCAAAGATCAATAATTGTTACAAAAAGTTTGGATAAGTTTGAGTCTTGAGATGATTGAACGGGGGAGTAAAAATATGAGCAAAAATCAACAAATGTTAGAAAAAGTTTGGATAAGTTTGAGATTATTGAATGGGGAGTGGAGGGAGGGGCAAATTAGTCAAAAGTCTTTGAGCTGGTAAAGCGACCCACCTATTGCTGTTGTTGAAGTTGGTGAAAGTGGCCCACTAGGGCTTGGTGGAGAGTTGGTGACAACTGACAAGTGGAACATAATCAAATGAAAGCAAGCGGAGGGAGTGGACATACAGGCCTTTGGACGATAATACCCCCACCAACCAATTACTAACCAGTGAATTTGCAATTTGGCGCCAGCGGTTTCATTCTCCATGCAAAAACAAATTGAATTAGGTAATATGGTCAAAGTCAAGTAGTCAACTGTAAGAGTGAAAATGTTCAGCTCAATTGAGCCCATCAGGCGTCAGGCCCATCAGGCTGATGGCCAAACAAGGTTTTTTGTAAGCCCAGTAATTAAGCCCATTAAGGAAATATATATAAAGAAAATAAAAAATGAATAAAAGGATTCTCTTTTGTGTTGTGCATTTACACATTGGCGCCGTCTGTGGGAAATGGGGAGAGTCCCTGATTTTTTTCGAATCTGACCTTCGGGATCCGAAAAATCACCTCCTTCTTCCCATCTCAAAAAGCTGAGTCTGTTTATAAAACAAAAATCAACTACTACCCCCCCCCCCCCCGAGAACAGAGATGTCAATCACACGTTCTCAGGCAGACATTCAACCCACTGCGGGCAATCGTGCAGAGGGTTCCATGGAGCAAATTCTTCAACGCTTGGTAGCTGCCGAGGAACGTAGCATGGCCTTGGAAAGACAGAATGCGGAGCTTATGGCGAGGTTGACTCCACAGCCTGCTGCACCACCGATGGTTGCAGATGACCCTCCGGTGGCAGCGGTCGACCATTCCCTGAACCAGCAAGGCAGCGACAGACTTGAAGAGCATGCCGAGTCTTCTCAGCGCTCAGGAAAGGCTCCAGCAGCCGACGAGTCTATAACCCCCCAGAAACTTCAAGCAATGATGGATGAACTCCAAAAGAAAGTTCTCGGGGACTTGAGGTCCCGATCTACAGACGACATGGCCATCCAGGCGTCCATTGAATTGATATAGTCACCCTTCGTTCACGAAATAATCCAAGAGCCTTTCCCAAAGAGTTCGTTATGCCCCAATTCACCCCTTATGATGGCACAAGGGACCCTGAAGAACACATATACCAGATCCATCAAAAGATGACCATGTACGCTGAGAACGAGTCCCTGCTTTGTAAAGTGTTCTCCATAAGCCTTGCTGAGGCCGCCCTGTTATGGTTTAGGAAGCAGCCACCCCGATCCATTGGTAGCTGGCAGCAGTTGACCAGGCTCTTCATCACCTAGTATTATGGAAACAAGAGACATAAGAAGACCATATCCTGCCTCTTCACCATGATCTAGGAGAAAGGAGAGTCATTGAAAAGTTTTCTATCCCGATTCAACATCGAATCCTCTTCTGTGGATAATTGTGATCAACACTCTGTAGTTGAGGCATTCAGGATGGCCCTCATTCCAAGAAGTAAGTTCCATCAGTCTTTGGTCAAGAGCCTTCCATCGGGCATTGGGGAGCTAAACTCTAGGGCCCAGGGGTACTTAATAATTGAAGAAGAGGAGACTATCAGGCAAAGGAGGTCGGCATTTGTCGATCCTGAGATTCAATCCAAAGATCGATTGACCGATCAAAAACGAGCAACTCCACCGGGCTTCTCCGCCCCACCGGGATCATCAGTCCCGAAACCGTTCAAACGCCCCAGGTTCGAGGAAAGGTTGACACCCCTGAGGGTTAGCCTTGCAAGACTCTACCAAGAGAACAAAACCAAAGGAATCTTCCAGCAACCCCCGACCATGATGCAGCCACTCGACCAGAGGGACAAGTCAAAACATTGTGCTTTCCATGGTGATTTCGGGCACATCACGAACGAATGTCGTAATCTGAGGCAACAGGTGGAGACGTTACTGCTTCGCGGGGAACTCCGAGATTACGTCCAACGAGACAAGCTAAGGACCAATGATCAACGTGCCATCAGTGCCCCTCAAAAACCCTCAGATGCACAGCCGGTCAGGGTCATTAAAGATTACGTCCAACGAGACAAGCTAAGGACCAATGATCAACGTGCCATCAGTGCCCCTCAAAAACCCTCAGATGCACAGCCGGTCAGGGTCATTAATATGATACATGGTGGCCCCCTATCCAAAGCAACCGAAGGGTCATGCCGGAGCCACCTGCGGAGAGCCCACAAGATGAGAAGAGTCAACGAGGTCAGTAACGCCCACCACAAAGTAGGGGAAACACAGATCACCTTCTCGGTGTCAGACCTTCGGGGTATCCAAACCCCGCATGAAGACCCTCTGGTCATGACCTTAATGGTGGCCAACTGTCTTGTGAAAAGAGTCATGATTGATCCTGGGAGCAGCGCCAACATCATCACTAAATGGGCTTTTGAAAAGCTCGAGATCGATCCATCTGAAGTTGTGGCATCCCGGTGCCCCATCGCAGGTTTTGATGGAAGGCAAATCGAGCCAATCGAAGAAGTTCAGCTACCGGTATCTGCCGCTCAGAGGACCCTGAACGAGACATTTGTCATGGTGGATGCTAAACCTTTGTACAATTTGCTCATGAGAAGGGGATGGATTCACCGAATGCAAGGTGTGCCTTCGACTCTTCACCAAATCATGAGATGTTTATGCCCCGACGGTACAGGTACCATTGATATCAAAGGCGACCAGGTGGCCGCCAAGGAATGCTATGCGGTCACCCTGAAAAAGATCCAGAAGGTGAAGGCCCCAGTGGTATCCCGCTCCAAGGAGCAAAGCTCAGGCTTCAAATAACAATTAAAAGAGGGGAACCCAGGCACCCCAATTGTGGTTGAACCGTTGCAGCCGATCTGCGTTGTGCCCGACAGCTCGGGAAAAGTTACCTTCGCAGGTACAAACCTCACCGATCCCGAATTTAAGGAACTAACATAGTTATTGCAGGACAACTCTGATGTCTTCGCATGGGAGCATACGGACATGCCGGGAATCGACCCCGAAGTTTCGCAGCACTCATTGCGGGTTGACCCTAATGTCAGACCTATCAGGCAAAAGCAAAGGCGCATGGGGGCACATCGGAACCAAATTATAGCAGAGGAGGTATCCAGATTGCTCCAGGCAGGCTTCATCAGAGAGGTCGGATATCCCGAATGGCTTGCCAGCGTAGTGATAGTGCAAAAGAAGAACGGCAAATGGAGGGTTTGTGTTGACTTCACCGACCTGAATAAGACATGCCCGAAGGACAGCTTTCCACCGCCAAAGATTGACCAGATGGTTGATGCTACCGCTGGATACGATCGTCTAACATTTTTGGATGCGTATTCGGGTTACGACCAAATTAAAATGAACCCAATGGATGAGGAAAAAACCTCATTCATTACTGAAACAGGTACATACTGCTTTAAAGTTATGCCTTTCGGACTGAAAAATTGTAATGACCGGGTTAATTTAAATAATTTATTTTTCTTCGGTTAATATATATATATTTTTATCTTGTGCATTACGTGGCATTGCATGTGTTTACGTGCATTAAGGATTTCATGATTTGAGTTTTTGGGTTCATTCCTATGTTTTGTAAAATTTTCATTTTTGTCGTTGACCGGGTAGTTTCGATATTTTAATTAAATGTGGGGGTTACTTTTGAGTTTGATAAAGATGAGGGTAACTTTTGCAATATATTCATTATATGTAAATGTGTGACCGAATTCCACATGTTTACTTTTATTTTTATCTTCAACTTTCCAAAAGCATATTCCTCCATCATTTAAAGGTTCAATCATACATCTATTATATTGACACCACTTTATGACATTATTGATGAAAATTTTCTGCCATTATATTGATGTGTTGAGGTTAGCTTTTTCATATTCTCAACAATCAAGCAAAACCATTTTTTCCTTCATTCTCTATTTTTATCCTATCTTCTTCTCTCTACATTTTGGGCATCTTAGAGTGGGGATTCAATTTTGTGCTCAACTAGGAAGTTGTTCTACGTGTTCCGATCTTCGGTTTAATACCAATTACGGTATGTGATCTATATTATTTAATTTGATTTGATTTTTCAAAAATTCCAGATTTCTAGTTTACCTGTTTAGTGAAAATCAAGGCTTTAGATCTCTAATTTATAATATATGTACGGATCAAAATTACTTTATGAAAATTTTACAGATTATATATAGGTATGTGATTATATGTTCCGGAAAATTTCAGAATTTATAGATAAGTGGAGATTTAATTAAAAATCTAGGAAAAACATGTTATTCGGATATTGTTGTTGCTGCAGACCGTTTTTGTTTTACTCGGTTTGAGAAATTTATAGACCATGTTAAATTATTTATAATTTTTTAAAAATTTTACAGTATGCTTTTGTATATGTCTATTATCATCTCTCAAAATTTCAGATCATTTAGATAAATATTTAATTTTCTAAAAATCACGGAAGTAGGCTGTCCAGTGATATTTTACTGCTTGCTGATCCGATTTCGGTTTCGGTTTAGCCAATTTTTTCATATGGTTTCGTATTCTTATAAATCTTGAAACTTTTATTATAACATTTTGTATATGTCTAGGAAATATTTATTAAATATCAAGAATTTTAAGTTAATTTATACTGGTAAGAAAAATTGTTGAGTAGTAACTGTTCAGTTTCAATCGTAGTTTAAAACCGGAACTTGTGTTACCAATTTGAGCTATCTATAATTCTAATTTCGTACTTATAATTTTATCACCTGATCTTGAGTGTATATGATGTAAATATGCAGATTTTGGCAGTCATATAATTCATGGATAGGTTTGTAAAAATCTTGGAGTAAAGGGTGTTCAGTTTTCGGAACTGTTAGGAAAGCTGTCATTTATAATTATTTTGGACCACTGTCCTTTGATTAAAGCTTATGAAAATTTTACAGTAGACCTATGTAGAAGTTTGGAGTGTATCCTGTAAATTTCATATTTTTATCAAACCTGTAGATTTTTCTAAAAATCATAGATTACCTGCTGTCCGTTTTAAGGTAGTATTCGAAACCGAACTTTTCGATTCTTAATTAAGTAGCTAAATTTTGTCTATTAATCCCTAATATTTTTGAGTATATATTTATATATATTAGAATGTTTATTGGAAAATATTATTATAAAAATAAATATGGTTATATATAAAAAAAAAAAAAATTATTCAATATGTGTTAATTGGTTTCGGTCATAACAGGGTACAAATGAAGGCATGAAGGGAGAACCATTCGTTTCTTCATTCTCTACACAACCATATTGTTTTGATTATTGGTATTTTACTGGATATTTTATCAAGTTTGAGGTAGGGATTTATTGGGGTATCGTGTGAGTTTAAGAATCTTCATTTATGTATTTTAATGTTTATATATAGATTCATTATCATATTGTGCTATTTTTACATGAGTTGTGAAATTGCATTAATGTGTTTAAATACATTGATTCATGCCACTATAGAATTTTTATTAGGTGGATCATGGAGTGCGGATATAATTATTACTTATGTGCGCATGTGAATGACATTTATGAATTGTGAATTGTGAATGGTGGATTGGTTGTTGATTTTGGGAAATGGTCGTGTGGTATGAGCAATGGGGGGACGAAGGAGCTCCCGGGGTGCAAGTCCTCGAATTATCGCGTGATTGGTTGACGTCACCGTAGGGTTAGTAGCCCCAAGACGGCTAGGCAGATGAACAGGTAGTTCATGTCCTAGGGTTTGTTTCACGACATAATTTTCCCATTTGATGATTTTGAATTTGATGTTATCTCTGTTGTGATAGTTGGATTTGAATTCGTATTGAGAGTATTGGTTTTAATTTCGTGACTATAGAACTTTTAAATTATCTTGATGATATTATTTAAATTGTTCTACATGAGTTTATATTGTGATTCCTTATGCATTTATATCATGACATTGGACTAGGGTAGAGACTTGACCCTATACGTATTCATTAATTTACATACTTGCAGAATCTTACGCTTCATGATTTTTTCTCTACTGGGCCGTTTGTGCTCACCCCTTAACATTTTTCAGGAAAAGAACCGTTGGGGGATGATGCATGAGCTATTGGAAATTTGTGGAATTTGAACTTATAATAATTACATCTTTATGTAATAATAAAGATTGCGTGCTTATTATGATTTGTACTTGTTTGGCTTTGGACTAGTGTGTTCGTGTTGTTATTTGATTTGATTTCGGGATTTGTGTGTGATTTTATTATTTCTATTTCACTTCCGCGCTAGTGAATTATAAACAATGTCGGTTGGCCAGTTTGACCATTTGATATTTTTATGAATTTTAATTAAATTTAAGTCATTATCTGGGTTTTCGGATTCGGGGAATGACAAAAATGCAGGTGCCACTTTCCAGAGATTGGTTAACAGGATCTTTAAAGGTATGATGGGTACAGTAATTAAGGCCTACATCGATGACACCGCGGTCAAGAGTAGAAAGAAAGAGGACCATCTCACCCACCTGCGCCAAGTGTTCGCCACCCTCAGGTCGCACGGTATGAAGCTTAATCCAGCGAAATGCTTTTTTTGTGTATCATCTGGGCAGTTCCTGGGGCACATCGTGGACCGGACTGGGATTCAGGCCAGCCCGACACAAGTCAAGGCCCTGATAGAAATGACACATAAAGACGTTCAGATCTTGACGGGAAGAGTGGTTGCACTTAGCAAATTCATTTCATGACTCACTGATTGATGCCGACCATTCTTTCAGGCAATAAAGGCGAAGAAGGGAGAAATTTGGGGTCCAGAGCAATCAGAGGCCCTGGCGAGGTTGAAAGAGTACTTGACCATGCCCCCGATCCTGTCCACACCAACTCCCGATGAAATCTTATACCTATATTTAGCAGTATCCTCTGCGTCAACCAGCGCCGCCCTCATCAGAGAGGTCGGAAACCTTCAAATGCCAGTATTTTACACCAACAAATCATTAGCCAAGGCAGAAACCAGATACAACAAGCAAGAGAAATTGGTTTTGTCACTAGTGAATGCCAAAAGAAGGCTGAGGCATTACTTTGAAGCCCACCCGATCGTCGTTCCAACAGTAACACCCCTGCGGGTTATTATGTCAAAGTCTGACCTCTCAGGACGAATCTCCAAATGGGCCATCAAATTGGGCATATACGACCTGACAGACATACCCCGGATTTCTATCAAAGGACAGGCAGTAGCGGACTTTCTACTCAAAAGCGAAACTGAAGAGCCGGACCAAAAAAGCGAACCGAGCACCTGGAAGATTTTTGTGGATGGATCAGCCTGCTTTTCCGGGTCAGGGATTGGTTTGGAGATCTTGACACCTGATGGAACACGTCTTCATGTGTCTGTACAACTACAATTCCCAGCCACGAACAATGAGGCGGAGTATGAGGCCGTTGTATTCGGGCTAAGGATATCCCGGAGCCTCCAGATTCAGTCCTTAGCAATACACAGTGATTCTCAGCTGGTTATCCGTTAGATCAACGGAGAGTATGAAACAAAGGATCCGAAAATGGAGTCGTATCGGGCACTCGTTTTGAAAGAAACAGAAGGTTTTCAAAAAATAACCTTCACCCAAATCCCTAGGAACGAAAATTCTGAGGCTGACCACCTGGCCAATCGGGCATCCTCAGCCGGAGAAGACCTAACTCGGGTTGCACTGGTGGATTTTATTCAAAGGCCTAGTATCCAGGAAGCCGAACAAGTAATGCTTATCCCATGGGAACCCAACTGGATGGATCCCCTGATGGATTACCTGCGAAATGGAACTCTTCCCGAAAACAAAGCTGAAGCTTACAAGATCAGGAGGAATTCCGCCCAATATTCAATCATAAATGGGCAACTCTACCAAAAATCCTTTTCAGGTCCTTACCTGAGATGTGTTACACCGTCAGAGTCTAGAGCAGTGATGTGGGAAATTCACAGTGGGGCTTGTGGAAACCACTCCGGCGGCAGGTCCCTTGCCCATAAGATTCTATCTCAAGGGTACTTCTGGCCCTACCTATCTCGGGATGCCGAGGAGCACGTCCGAAGGTGCAAGCCCTGTCAAATGCACGGGGATGCTATCCATCGACCACCTGCCACCTGAGTTCTTGCATCCCACTATAGTACCACACCCATTTGCCCGATGGGAAATGGATATAGTGGGACCCATCCCGAAAGCAATCCGGTCGAATGCATACATCCTTCTGGCCACTGACTATTTCACCAAGTGGGTAGAAGCGGAAGCCTATCCCACCGTCAAAAGTACCCACGTCATCAAATTCATATGGACCAACATAATATGCAGATTCTGGTTACCAAGGACGATCATGATGGATAACGGAACAAACTTGGACAATAAGGGGGTTAGAGCATTCTTTGCCGAGCATGGTATAAACCAGAACACGTCGTCCGTCGGCTACCCGCAAGGGAACGGGCAAGCGGAAAGGACCAATCGAACTATATTCAACACCTTGGCCAAAAAGCTTGAAAAAGCCAAAGGGGCCTGGCTTGAGAAACTGCCTGAAGTTCTCTGGTCATACAGGACGACCCCCAGGCAACCCATTGGTGAAACCCACTTTGCCATGGCGTATGGCGCTGAGGCTGTGATTCCTACAGAAATCAGGGTTCCAACCCTCTAGAGTGAGGCCTGGGTTGAAGGACCAAATAACCAGCACTTGGCTCAGAATCTTGATCTTCTGGAAGAAAGAATAGAGGTTGCTGGGATCAGGCTGGCCGCCTACCAACAGCACATCCGGAACCAGTTCAATCAAAGAGTTAAAAGAAGAAAGTTCTAGGTCGGGGATATGGTCCTTAGGCGAAAAATAGGGCTCGTAGGCAAGCTCAGGGAGCCTTGGGAGGGCCCGTATACCATTACCGAGGTCATCGGTCGCGGAGCATACCGAGTCCAAAGGAATAGTGATGGAGGAATGGAACCAAACTCCCAGAACGCCTCTCGCCTGAAGAGGTACTACCCTTAATGGACAAGTCCTGTTTTTACTTTGATTTTTTTGATAAAAAGACTATAGTACTTGATCAGTAAAATCATTATTATAGAAAAATAAATCATAAAAATACACAGATCCTGAAGAGATTAAAGTTCCAAAAACAAACTAAGTGTTGCATTGTCCTTCGCATGGCCTGAAGTGCCCGAAGACACAACACAGATCCTGAAGAGATCAAAGTTCCAAAAACAAACTAAGTGTTGCATTGTCCTTCGTATGGCCTGAAGTGCCCGAAGACACAACACAGATCCTGAAGAGATCAAAGTTCCATAAACAAACTAAGTGTTGCATTGTCCTTCGCATGGCCTGAAGTGCCCGAAGACACAACACAGATCTTGAAAAGATCAAAGTTCCAAAAACAAACTAAGTGTTGCATTGTCCTTCGCATGGCCTGAAGTGCCCGAAGACACAACACAGATCCTGAAGAGATCAAAGTTCCAAAAACAAATTATGTGTTGCATTGTCCTTCGCATGGCCTGAAGTGCCCGAAGACACAACACAGATTCTGAAGAGATCAAAGTTCCAAAAACAAACTAAGTGTTGCATTGTCCTTCGCATGGCCTGAAGTGCCCGAAGACACAACACGAATCCTGAAGAGATCAAAGTTCCAAAAATAAACTGAGTGTTGCATTGACCTTCGCATGACCTGAAGTGCCCGAGGACACAACACAGATCCTGAAGAGATCAAAGTTTCAAAAATAAACTGAGTGTTGCATTGACCTTCGCATGACCTGAAGTGCCCGAAGACACAACACAGATCCTGAAGAGATCACAAAACTTTGTAAAAATAAACAAAATAGACAAGAATTGTGATATTATAAAAGTCAAAAGTCAACTGGACAAAAACTATTATCTTTCATTCAAAATGGGCCCCAGTGGCCAAGGCTTACAATATACTTTATGAACAAAAAAATCCTAAGGGTCAACACCGGTGCCCGATTCATTGGGGTTCACTGGAACGATGGCCCCATCAGGCGCTGGAGGATCGGGAGGGGCGGTGATGCTCATCCCTGGGAGAGGCTTGGTCAGGAACTCGCAGAAACGAATGTCGTCCGGACCACCAACCGGATCGTCGTACAGAGAAGCGATGCCCAGACTCTCATCCAGTTCTTCTACCGAGGCAAAAGTCATTTCTCCGACGGGTTTCTGCATGTCACTGAAGCATGACCTTCAACCGAACCCGATTCGGTACTGGGAAGTTTCGTAGAAACACTTGTACATCTCATTCCCATCCCGGTGGCACATCTCCACCACCGACCTCTTCGTTTTAAGGAGATTCTCTATCTCTGCCTTCTCCTCCAGGAGCTTTGAATTGGAGGTCGTCAAGCTCTCATTGTCAGCTTTCACGCTCTCATTCTCAGCTTTTAAAGCCTCCGCTTCAGTAAAAAGGGCCCGCCGGACCGCCTCCATTTCTTTAATTTTATCTTGAGCAACCCAAAGCTGCTGCTCTGCAGCGATAGCCCTCTGGGTCTGGACATCCAACTTATCATTGGATATGGACAGCATGTTGGCAACCTTCATCCGGGAGTCCTCCTTCATCCTCAGAAGTTCATTAGACTTCTGAAGCAGCTTGGTGTCTTCCTCCATTTTTGCATTGTAAGCCTGGGTAAGGTAGAGCATCTGCCAAAAGAACAAATGTTAGCCTGATAAAGAAATAAATAAAATATTAAGTACGACTGAGGAAGCTGTAGGTTAAAGCACTACCTTCATTGCTATCTCTGGACCTGTCAGGGTCAACTCCTCCCGGTCAATGGTTCTCAGCCTTTTTCGGTCAATGGGCGTCCAGATCTGTGAGCCCATAGCCCGAAGAGCAGTGTCGTTGTCAATGGTTGCGTGCCCCGTAACCAGAAAGTCACCGCCCGGGAGTGTAATCTTTGGCGCCCATGGCACGGGTCTCTCCACTTTAGTTGCTACCCCAATGTCATCCAGTACGATGGGAGACGACTGTGTGGTCGTTCGGGGCCTGACAAACCATTCGGGTAAATTCTCCTCTGATCGGGGATGCAGTGCCCCCGTCAGGCTTGTTTCCCCTTCAACCAGACGGAATTCAGGAGTGGGAACGTCCCCTGAAGGTCGGGTAACCTCATTTGATCTTGGAGGAGGAGTCTGACCGATTTGAACATTTCCCATTAGTGGAGGTGGAGTTACCGGGGTGTTCTCCACCGGTGGCAGGAGATTAGGCCCAGCCGGAGGAGTTGGAACACTTTGTGATCCCTGCCCGCCTTGACTCTCACCAGGAGTTGAAGTTGTCACTTGAGGGCCAATTGTCCGCTTGGACTTATTTTTCAACACTGCCTGCGGGATTCTCAGCATTTCTGTAGACAGGGCCTGCAAAGTAGAACCTGTCAGGAAACTGTTACACATCCTTAAAGGCTGTCCCCAAATTTTTGATTTTAGCAGTTCAAAACGGTTTCTGATATAATTTGAAGTTTTATATTCATCGGGCGCTCTCAGAAACTCAAGCACATGGAGGCCTAACTTATCATTGCACTGATCGCAGTTGCATGACCCTCTATGGAATGGCTTGAAAGAAGGGAAAAGGTGTTGGTCAAACTCGCTGGGGACTTTGAATCTGGATGAGCTTGGAAGTCTCCAATTCCCGCTCACCAGGATCATTCTTTCCTTCCACCTTTTATTGGACTTTTCAGTGCCATCACAGATCTTCCTCCCACTAAAGGGAAAAAGATTGTACCGTCCTCTGCAGTCCCTCTGGGCCTATATTTTGTAACATAACAGAAGTTCCGCCAGTCCAAGGTCAAGGCCCAAATCCCGATTGATTATCAAGATCATGGCCAAGACCCTGAAGAAGTTAGGTCCGACCTGAAGCGGGGCTAAACCCAGGGTAGCTAAGGTATAAAGGAAAAAGGGCTGGATTGGGAATCTAAGGACCTGAAGGTGAAAGGCTGACAACAAAATCTGGTGGTCCAAAACCCCCTCACCCTTCCTAAAGTCATACTTTTTAGGGTAGTTTTTAATAATTACCCCATCGGGTACCCCGCATTTAACCCTTAACTTTTTTAATACCGTCTCTACCCTATTCATTGGAGAAAGGGGGTCAGCATAAAACTGATCTCCCGAACCCCCTGCAGCCGGATCCTCAGCTGCTGCGATGTTCTAGTTAATCTCCGGTGGACTAGATACAATTGTCCTGACCACCTCCACTGAGGGTGAACTAAGGGAGGTATTCGGGTTTACAGAGGAGGGTAAACGGTCGCTACCCGACCGGGTATCATCGCTATCAAACATCTTGAAAAGAAAGGCGCGAAGATGAGAAGAAATAATTTACTCTAAAGATGAATCCCGAAAGATTTCGGACGCTTTCCTGAGAGAGGAGATAGACTCTGGCAATGATAAGTAAAGATCTCAAGTGCAAAGATTTCTTTGAAATTTTCAAGTGATGAAACGGAATGAATCTTCAACATTACATCCAATATTTATAGGAGTCTCAGGGACGCCTGAAAAGTCATGCGCTCGGGGAGCGAAGCGTCACCTCGCTTCACGTGCGCCTCCTCAACCTCCCTTCTCGCCAATCGAGGCCATCTGGACCGCAGATTTCAAACGTAACAATAATTACACAGCCGTCACATTAATCGCATCAGCCACGTCACCCCGATCAGGGGTGATGTACCTCATTCCCACTCTGTATCCTTTCTAATGGGCCAGAATGATCGACGACCCATCACAAAGAATCGGGCCTATGTAACAGTGGAAATGTTCAGCCCAATTGAGCCCATCAGGCGTCAGGCCCATCAGGCCCAACAAGGTTTTTTGTAAGCCCAGTAATTAGGCCCATTAAGAAAATGTATATAAAGAAAATCAAAAATAAATAAAAGGATTATCTCTTGTGTTGTGCATTTACATCAACAAATTAAAACTTATATTTCAATACTACGTTTTAGAGGTTTATCAATCTTAAAATATAATTTCGGAGGAAAATTGAGTCACGCATTGGTCAAAATCAAGATTTAACATATATGTACAGGTCGGTCTTGAAATTTTTAAAATTCATAGAAACCCTGGGCATATAAAGTTTTGAGACCCTAAATTACTAAATTGGATTAGGCTTTATTTTGTGTTGGACACTTGAATTTGAAATATAATTAATTTAATATTTTTTTTTGGGCCAAGAATAATGCGAAAAATAAAAAAAATGGGGCTTATGGGCCGTAGCCGAGGCGACTATCTGGGTCGCCTAAGACTCCCTCAATTTTTAATATTTTCACACGGACCCTTATATTTGAATTTTGTTTCACAAGGATTCCCTATGTGTTCACGCCGTTTGGATATATTATTAATTTGGTAATGTTAGTGACTAACCACTTTGTAAATAGTCCATATTACCCTCATATGGGTATAAAATAACCAAATATAGCCTTATATGTTATATTCTGATTACTTTTTTGTTCCTAATTTAAAGATGTGGATTTACCTTAATGCCCTTTTCCTTATATATCTATATGTACCCCCAATTGACTTCTTGAAATTTCCAACCAACTCTTGACATAATTTTAAAATTGGAATTCCTTTTATTTTGTTTAATTTTTAATTTGAACTAGATAATTAATTTATATATCCTTGACATTTTAAATTAGAAAATTTTATAATATTTTTAATATGAACTAAATTATATATCTATATATATCCTTAATTTAATTTTAAAATTAGAGATTTTTTTGAACTTTTAATTTAAATTAATAATAGATATATATACTTGACTTAATTTTTAAATTAGAGAATTGTTTAATTTTTAATTTAAATTATCAAAATAAATATACATATACATATAGTTATATATAGCAAAAGCCAGGCCTTTAGGGTGCGTTTGGATACTTTGTTTTTGTTCGGTTTTTTGTTTTTTGGCACTGTTCAGGAGAACAGAACACGTTTGACAACCCTCTTTACTGTTTGTTCTGTTCTCAATTTGAAAATTGTTTTCGTAAATAGTAGAAAAAATAAGGGGACAACAAAAACTTTTTTTTTTGTTCTTTTTGGGATTTTTCAAAAAAAAAGAATTGTGGTAGAAAGGAAAAATTGTGTGAGAATATGTGTGTTTTTTTGCCCCAAACATATTTTTTGTTCTTGTTCTTTTGGATGAAAAAATAAGAATAAGAACTAGAATTGTTTTTATTTTTTATTCTCAAAACAAAAATAAAAATAATGATTCCTAAACTGCACCTAGGATCTCAGTTGAACTAGTTTGCTTTGGTTTGGGTAATCAATTGCTTTACCATATCAAATGGGACTGTAGTGAACTCTTTGTTGAAATTTGTTTCATGGGGTATTATTACACATCACATTCGCAGTGGTTCTTGTTTTGCACCTTCCTAAGGTTGAATTATATATTGTTTTAATCCTAAAATGAATTCAAATCTATTTGATTTATTCGTCTTCAACTTTTCATCCAATCAATTAACATTTTCTCTCTAGCTCCTTTTCGTTTCCGTTTCCGGATTTGATCCTTAAGAACTGAGAAGGAACTAGGAAGGTTCATCCACGGACTCTCTAGCTCTAGAATCAGAGATTTGGGGTCTCACCAGAACTAGAAGAGTGAAATTGAGGTCTCGTTGTATATGAATTTGTTCTGTAATTGTGAAATTTGCGAATCAATGTGTGGAATGGTGGATTGTGATGAACAATTTCACGATGAAGATTATTGGGGATAAGTTTGCAACGAATTAGGGTTCGTATTATGAAGAAATTGGTGGAGGAGGAAGAAGAGAGGGGAAGGAGTGAATTTTTTATTCTTTTAATATAACAATAATTTTTATATTTTACTATATTAATATTTAGGGGCATAATAGTAAAATGAGAAAAATATTTTTTAAATATTTTATTAAGGAACAAAGTGATAACTTTACATAAAAAGTTGGTGAGATTAACGGCCTTTTGCCTTAGGGGATTCGTGTAGGAATAATGAAAGTCGAAAGGGTTCATGTGGGAATATTAAAAGTTGAGGGGGTTTTTGTGAGAATATTGAAAGTTGAGGGGGTGTCGGTGGGAATAATTCTAAAAAGTAATACTACCTCTGTCCCATATTAGTTCTCCAGTATTGTAACTTTACTTATCCCAAAATACTTGTCTAGTTCGAATTTCAATGCAATTTAACTTTCAATTTTCTTCAACTACCATTCTTCCACTAACTTTAAACAAATACCGGATTCCACCGTAATATTATATCTTTAAAAACAAAATTAAAAATTACACACTAATCAACTAAAATTAATAAAATATTAAAAAATTCAAATTGAACAACTATGGTGAGATCGGAGGAAATATAAAAAAAACACATAGTCAGTTATGCATGACCCCATGCTTCTAAACAAGGCATGAATTTCAATCCAAAATCTGATTCTTGCTTTGATCATTTTCAACTTTACCTATACACAAGGAAGAACTTCTCTAAGCAACAAATCAAAAAAAAAAAAAAAAAAGGAAAAGGAAAAAGAAAACCAGACAACCTATTCTTCCCTAACTCTCTTTACAACTCCATTTTTTTTCTCAAGTTTTTTATACAAAAAATGTGTTTAATTTCAACCTGATCTAACAGTAATCCAAGTTCCCGATGACCCCAAATCGAACTCCGTCTCCTGCATTGGCAACACTCTCTTTTGCAAGCCACCCTGCACGAACAAAAACAGAACTCTCCTCCGAAACTCACCTCCATAGCGCGATTCGACGATCCAACACACTAGCTGGTGAGCAGACATCTTCCTTTCGTGAATTAGTACTCCTATGATCAACTGATAATTCCGAAGTTACAAATGGATGGTGTAGCAACTCTTCACTTGTCCACCTGTTCCTTGGATCCCTTTCCAAGCATTTCGCCAAGAAATCAACCCCTTGTTTCGAAAATTGTACCGGAAACAGAGGCAGTTCATCGCTGCACGAGATCTTCAAAACCGCAGCCATTGGATTATTCGAAACCTCATCACTCCAAGGAGGCCTACCTGTGGCCATTTCGATAACCGTGCAGCCTAATGACCAAATATCAGCAGCAAAACCCAACCCTTCATTTCTCAAAACTTCAGGAGTCATCCACAAAGGTGTCCCAACCATAGTTTTACAGTACTGCGTGGAATGTCGATTCAAGTCGATGGCACATCCGAAATCTGATAGTTTGACGTTCCCGGACGAGCCCAAGAGCACATTCTTGCACTTGAGGTCACAATGCACAATGCCGTTGCCGTGGAGGTACTTGAGGCCCTTGAGAATCTCTCGGGTGTACAGACGGATCACGCTCTCATCCAACGCTCCGCCAAATTTGTCTGCCACATCGGACAAGCTACCTCCGCACATGTACTCCATGAAAAGGTCAAGTCTCTTCTGACCGTTACTCGATGTCCCCATGTGGAACGCATCCTTTCCTAGGCACTGGACGATGTGAGGCGAACTTAAGTTCTCGAGGATGTTGGCCTCATTCTCGAGAAACTTAAGTCCTGCCTCGGATTCTGAGGATTTGACAACAAAAAGCGCTCCCGTGGCCTTTTCATGGCCAAGCGGACTGTACCAAACGATCCGGCTCTGATAAGCTTCCCCTTCATCCATTCGCCCGGCTTAGGCGACAACCACTGGACATAGCCACCCATTTTTTCCTTTTTTTCACTCAATTCTCAAATCTTCATTTGAGAACTCAAGTCACAATCCGAAACCTTTATGCCTTTGAAAAGGCATATAGGTTCCAAATAATTCTTCTTCTTCTTCTTGCTTTTTGTCTTTCCAATGTAGTCACAATTTTAAATAAGAAATAATACAAAAACTAAGAAAAAAAAAACAGAGTATTAATAAATATTTACAACAAGGAAAAAAGAGAAATTGGTCTTATTAACCAGCAAGAATTTGAAAAAAAAAATGTATATACATAAAAAAAATTACACTTGTTCAATTTCCTCCCCAACTAAGCAATATACAAAAGAGATCTCACCATAACCAAGAAAAAAAAACTGAGATACAGAACTCATATAATATAACACAAAATATGTTTTATGGGAAAATTCTAGTGAGAAGAGCGGTTTCCCGTTCATCGGAAAACCGCCCCAGGTGAAGAAAACACCCTGTTTTTTTATCAGCAGTTGATGAGGATGATGTGGTTTTATTTGAAGTTTTGTTGGTGTTTAAAAAATGGTTTGAATGAACTTAGTGTTTTTATGGAGGGAGGTTGGGGAAGAGGATGATGGTTGGTGACCCATGCATTGTGGATGTTTTGGACTCTGATTGGGTATGGTTTCTTCCCCAGGGGATGAATTGGCAACTGACATGTGGCATCAATGATACTTTTGTGGTTACTGTTAACACATGTATGTATCTATACATTTGCATATATTTATGTAACTTCTGTAGTCATTTTAAATTACGGGTGAGCAGAATTTGAGAGTTTATTTATAGTATGTTTTTGGTATATGTAAAATACATCCGAAAAGGCATCATTCTTCAAAAATAGTCAAGTTCATCTGTCTTGCAGTAACTCAAGTCTAAAGGACTGCTACTGTAGTTCACCAATTCCTCTTTTCCTTCTTCTCTCCTTTTCATATATATATATATATATATATATATATATTATGTACGGGTCTACATTCACTAAGATTGATGTGTAATCATGATCCGCAGTCGTGTCTTGGTTATTGTTGAGTTACGGTAGCGGGGTAGCAATGTAACAGAGTCAGGCAATATCGCAAACCAATGTGGGGGAACTTTGCCCTAGTCACTCATGCATCAAGCCCTTTTACACGTACAAATTAAAAGAAATTGACAGTAAACCATGATATGGTCACAAAGAAATATGTACCAAAATATAATTACAACTCAAAGTTATATATTGCTTGGTTCCCTTAAAATATAATTCACAAAGGGTTCAATCTTTTATCCATCACACATATATTTTAAATTTGAAGTAGCTCAGGTAAATCAAATTTTCTTGCATCCAATGTTTCATGCATGCTTAGACTGAATGATGAAACAACATCATGTACAGCAGGTGACATTGCCAAGCTTCAGAATTCAAAAATCTGATAGAAACTTAATCTCACAACCACATTCTTTTGCAAGTGTAGTCATAAAGTACCTGCAAAAGACTTCTCGATTTGTCCTCTTTCGGCAGCCTAATAAGATGAGCGACTCTCGAGAATCCAGCATGTTGCCTGAACAGAGAATCTTCCTTTACGTCCGGTGTCATTTCCTGCTTGCCGGGTTTCGGTTGTGTTAATGCCCATTGCATTGCCCATATGGCGAGAGGGCGCATGTAGCCTAGAGATCTGTACTGGTCGTCCGTGTTCCAACCCTCTGGAGTTTGAAAAGAGTAGCTGCCAAAGAAACACCAACACCATTTAGGAGGAAATTCGGTGCGCAAAACCAAAACTTGTGCATTAGTGTCCCAGATGGGAATTGTTCAAATGGTAAGAGTTTAGAACATATATATAGGTTTATAACTCGTAAAACAGAATTGAATTAGGCGATTCATGATTGACACAACTAAAGTGTTCATTACATCCATCAATTTACTCTTCTCAGACCATCTTTATAAATAAAGGATACCATTTTTTATTTTTTCTGTATTATTTTTTCCCTCTGATATACATTGAGGTTCCTAAATTTCTGCGTAACGGTGAAAGTTACCCGTGATATAATTGGAGGCAGGTGACCATAAATACCAACTGTGAAAACAACAAGAATAGGTATTTATGGGAAATAAACCTTGCCGTAAGCTAACTGTTAATGTTTGCCTAGAAACATTAACAGCTCCATGATGTAATTGGAGGCTGTTTGTTGAAAAGGGTGTGGGACGCCCCACCCCTACTTCTGGTCCAGTTCAGACCCATTAGGTCCACTTTTTGATCCATTCACAAAATAAAAATTAGGACAGATCAGATGAATTAAATAAATTTAGAAGAAAGGGAAATTCCTAATTAGAGATCATCTAATCGGGTAAATTTAAAGTTAGAAACTAAAGCTTGGATGGGACTAAGGTGGATCAATTTCGACAATAATAACAAAAGTAAGTCTTTAACATGTAAAATCCGTGATTCTGAATTAATCGTTTGAAATTAAGGGCATCCATACCTGAGTTGAACAACCAAATGAGGTTTAGATGTGTGATTTTTAGTATAAGATTAACAGATTATAGGAACAAATAACATCCTTTAATAAGACAAACCAACACTTAATTAGTTATTGCGACAAAGAAATGTTTCCCTAATTGAGAACACTGACCAAGTTCTGGATGTGTTACTGATATTATCGGTCATGTATTTTTCTCTTTGAAATTCAAGGCAATGGGGTTAAAGATGGTATTTAAGTTCCTTTTGACACTCAAACCCAAGCATGTGGTTTTACAACAATCTAAGCTAGCTGAATTCTTCCAAGTAACTGGTTATCGTAGCAACTAAGATTCCAAAGTAAATTAAAACCATATGAAAAGGTCAAATAAAAGGAATCTTAACTCACCCAAGTCCATTTTCAGACCAAGCAGCTTCATAGATTCCACTTGCAGTTTGAAATGCCATGTCCACCATGTCTTCATGAATCATACCTGCAGCGACAGCATATGTAACTCCAGACCATATTTCTCTCGACTGCATTGACGAGATGTCAGGTTTTCCATCAGGGAGCATCCCATTCACAGCACCTCGTTTCCCATCCTTCACCTTTAAGACATTGAAATTATAAACCTTCTCAAGTGCAAGTTTTGCTTTTTCTTCATCAACAATTGGTAGGAGACCACATGCCCGTGCATACCTGCAAAGCAGGTAAAATTATGTGAGTTAGTATATACATATGAATTATGTTATAATCTCAGTGGTAGCATGGAATCTAACTAGTCAATGATGACATGGAGAAACTAAAGAATCATCGGTTAGCATTTCAGAAGTACTTTTCGTTTTGGAGAGAAACAACAAGAAACAATAAAGCGCTTTAAGATCAAGAAAAGTACTTCAGAAAAACTAACAAACAACAGAAACTCTCATAGAAGCACCTTTAGTTTCATCTCATTGATTCTCCACATGATCTTGAATCGGTTGACATTAAGAAATATAAAGAAGTTACTCAATTGCAACATACCATTGCCCAGCCAGCTGATCCGCTTGAATAGATGAACTCGTACTACCGCCACTGTTGTCGTAGTTAAAGTAAGAACCATTCCATAACTTCTCATATACTGTCTTTGCCTTCTGAAACTTGAACCAAAAGTAATCCTCAGACCCCTTGTCACCAACTACACGTGCCATAGCTGAAGCAGCCTGCAATGCTGCCACCCATAGCCCACCACAGTACGCACTCACACCAGAGACGGACCATGTATCATATGTCTGATCAGGAAATCCGTCATTTTCTATCATCCCATCCCCATCCCTATCAAATTGGTCCATAAAAGCCATTGCAACATAAACTGAAGGCCAAACAGTTAGCGCAAAGTTCTTATCACCAGTGGCAACTACATCCCTGTAGACTTGCAGAACATATTTTGGATTCAAATCTTTCCAACTATCCGTATCGTAAAGATTATATGCATTTACTTCAAACCATGGGTCATCCATTCCAATATCATGAGGTACGGCACCAAGCGCCTTCCGTGAGACCCATTTTCCATTAGACAAAAGCTTCATCTTACTTGGATCATGCATCATTACTGCTGCAGCAAAGTCTCTTTGGATGCTGAGTTCGAGCTGCGGGAATAGCATGGTAAGTGCAAAAGATGCGTAAAAATGAACATCATATGTATTCCACATGTGATATTCAATCCCTTCAAAGTACAGGAATTGGCCAACGTTTTCCTCTCCCTTTTGAAGCAGATTTGTTCCGAAAGCAGAATTCAGTGATACCGGAGTGTGCAACTCCTCAAGTATTGAAGTCATTCTTTGAAGAATTTCAACAGAAGTCTCATTTTGACAAGATACATCCATACTTTTTTTAACATCTAAGTTGGACCTATCAAGAGAAAACTTTCTTTCAGCAATGGTTGCTAAATTGTGCACTGGAGGTAATCCATCTGCAAAAGGGAAAAAGAATAAACTCAAATCCACATAAGACAATATTTAGAGAAGGAGTATATTCACGAGTACCTGTCCAGATTGTTCCCCCTGAATTAAGATAGTAGAGCTCATTGAAGAGAGTGATTGGGTACCTGCATATGAACCATGGAAATTTTGTAATCTTTGCTGTATGTGCAGTTAGCAAGTGAATCATCCAAGCTCACCATTCAGGAAGCCTCTTGTCTTCAAGAATAGGTCTTTGCCAAGCTTCTATCTCTGACTCCCACTGACTGTGCCCTATGTTTCAGAGATGAAGAACAAGGACTTTACTAACTGATATTTTGAGCAAGCAAATTTGAAAAATAGTTTTCATGAATGTAGTGATGCTAAAGCAAATAAAACAAATTTAGAATCAAAGTCTTGTATCCAACTCATGAAAATAGGAACCCGAAACTTAATACCCTTTTAGTCCAAATTGAATCATCCCATTTGGCAAAAGAAACCTTACCACGAATAGCATCATGTGCAATATTTGCTGCAGCATCCCCATGAGTACCATAAAATTTGGTGTAACGCCTGTCAATTAAATGGTCAGAAACAATATCATGACATTTTAATCTGTGTTTTTTTATCAGACAAACTTCTGGGAACCTACTTATGATAAGTCCTTCCACTATTAAAATTCACTTGAGGGCAATCCCATGCCAATGAAAATGTGACAGTCCGTACAGCATCTGATGGAATTGTTAGAGAAGCTGCAATGGCTGCCCCAACAGAAGATCCCGGCTCTGAAGACATTGACATTTCAGAGGAATTGAGGCGATCAAAGGATCCATGCTATTAGAACAGAAGTACATATCAAAGTCTGTGGAGAACAATGGTAAAGTAAACACATAGGACGAAGAGTACAAAAGATTAACAAATAATTCATGTTATGTATATTTGTCCACTAAGCTAAATCTTAAGCTGTCTGGTATCAAAATCTCTTCAAAAACGTATGAAACCTATAAACTAGAAAACTGCCCTTTGGCAGACGAGCAGGGACATAAAAAGAAAATGCAGCTTAAGCAAAAATTAAGTAACAAAAACAAACCTAAAAGCATGTTCTTACAAATTAAATAAAGAGATTTCTATGGATAACAAACTTTGCTCCTCTAATCTACATTTTGATTCAAGGTCATGGTGATTTACAGTTTCTCAAAATTAGGTGAGTTAGCATGCAGTGATTCAGTCCAGGCTCGTCAATTTTCTCTTATTTAATCCAAGTATTTCTTATTTGATTATCTGGAATTTGTTCCGTTGTAAAAGTGGAAAAAAAAATTCAGAACAAAAATAAGTAACTCTGTAGAGGTTACTTCACACAGAGACATTTCTTCATGTCGAGTTTCAGAGGGATTGTCAAAAGCCTATTAAAAGTTAAACACCAAAAGATATCTCTTAGTGTTTAGCTCAAGTAAAGAACTGGCCCAACTAACCTCTTTTATTTCCTGCCACATATCTTTTGCTGTGAAACCAGGAGAGTTTCCAGATATCCCAAAGCAAGGGCACTCTGAGACATGGACGGTATCTGTCTGTTGTGCTGCAATAGCAAAAGTAATTGGGGGTAGTTCATTGGCAGTCCTGTATTGACATACATTGGGTGTTAGGGAGAAGGCAAAATAAACTTTAATAATAAATGTTTAAGATCGAATTTAAATCATTTTTCAAATATATAGAAGAGGAACTTGCACGTGATGCAGAAGCACTCCCTGAATGTCATCCTTCATCCTAGTAAAACAAACATTAGAGGAATTTAATATTAAATAAACAATTTTCCAGAAAGGCATATAAGAAAGCAAGAATTATATATTTATAGTACAACTTAATATATCCTTGGTACCAAACTATATAAGAACAGATCAACCCAACGTTTCTTTTTTGTTTTACCTGATCTTTGAATTGAAGTGACGACCAGAAAGTCCAGAGACCCCACCAACAGAATTCTGAAAGCACATTAAACAGGAATTGTTTCCATCAGATGCAATGGTTTATCTCATGCAAAATTCTTTCAAAAGTCAATGCAAGACACAGCATAAACCATGAAAATAAATAATTGACGAAAAAACATTGCAATACAGATAAAACTATAAATTGGTCGAAAATCATAAATTTGTTGCAAGAAGAGATAGAGAACTTACAGCCCATGTGAACAGCAAGGTGACATCTGCTGAAGACTTTCCGGAATTAAACAGCTGAAGAAAATTGAAACAACCTTGTCAAACTGAATGTAAATGTATACAAATTTGCAGCAAATAAATTTCCGATAAGTTCCAACACATAAATATTCCGACCTACCGTAAAAGTAAATACTGTTACAGGGAAGCTGCTCTCTTTATAGTTATGGGGAATGATAGGGGAAATTTGACGACAAACTATTCGAAGTTCTGGATCAGGTTCTCCTGTATGAAAAGAGAGAAGAAATATACATCTGTAGGCAATATATTCTATGATGGACACTACAGTAAGAAATCTATCAGTTGGACAAAAATTACCATCATACACAGTCCATGCCCTTGGGTACAATGCATGATATGTGGAATTACTCCCCTTCAAATTCCAGTCCCAAGATTCAATTCCTGAAGCTGAACTCTCTCTGCATTATATACATAATTTTTCAGTGAGAACTCTATAGGAATCTGGTACATAAATATGTCCATGACAAAACAAAACCAATCCTAACCTATGTTTTATCTATTTGTTCAAATATGGTTAATTTGGCGACTCAAAACACAGAGTGATGAATATCCAACATTCCCTTTCGAAAAGGAGATTAAAGTCCTAAGGATATGAGGCAATAACAGCTGCTTACTTTGACACTTCTGGGCTCCCGGGACACAATACAGTAGAATACTTTTCACCAGTTGAGCGTGAAACAAAAATCTGCACAAGAGACTCATAGTTGAAATAAAGAAATTCTGATAGTTTGGCAAGGAATAAGATTCAATAACAACTTAATATTGTTCATTTTTGGGTGGTCTACTACTAGCACGCATGAGGTTATCAACTCTATATTCATAATGGAAAATTTGAACTTCTGAACTAAACTTTAAAGGGGTAATCTTTTATAAAGCGTTTCTACCTTGCATAATTACTTGCTTTATAGTTGCAAACATAACAATATTTACAAGTTTACATATAGTTAGATGAAATTCAAAATCTAGAGCAACACAACACTACATCAATAAATGTCCAAGAATATAATCCAGGTATGCTCAGTAGAATCTATGCGCTCGACATTTGAACAAAAGAAAAAAAACTCAGGGTGTGTTTGATAACACTTATTTATCACTCAAGTTTTAACAGATTAAACACTTATTCAGTTATGTGTGTTTGATAAAAAAATTTAACATCACTGAAAATATCAAGTGCCACTTAAAATGAGGCAAAATTTTAAGTGATAGGGTCACCATTTAACATTGAAGTCTGATGACTGAAAATTTACAAAAACTTCTGAAAATATAATTTTTGTAAGCACCACTTCAAACTTTCAGTACTTAAAATTCAAATCTTAAAATTTTCAGTACTTAATTTTCAATTTTATCAAACAAGCCGTCAGTCCTAAAATAACACAAATGTCTCCTCAGGTATGTGAATCAAGACAATGTTGTTTAATATCAACCAAGTGAGAAAAAAAAAAACTACGAAACAAAAATTATTTTTTTCCCCCTAATTCTATTTATTGTATTTTTGTCTAATAAATATTGGTACAAGCTGCTCCTATCCATCAAGGTGGAAGGTTAGCTTTATCCTATTTTATACATAATCATAATTATGATCAACCTTCTTTCTTTCACTTTCTTTGTCCTTAAAACGAGAAAAGGTATAACAAAAGAGATATAATGCATGCCAGCCACTCCCTTAATATGTACGTATTTACTTGCTTCTTCTTTTTTTTCTGTATCTCTGTTAAATTTTGTGTTAAGATTAGAAAACCTAATCACCCCCTCTAGGTCTAGAGTGGGCCACTTGTGCACTCAACTTTCAGAGCCTAGGCTTGCGGTCCTTATCCTTCAGGCTACACTATCTTTGTCACACTGCCTTCGTGGCACCTCACGTCCATGACACCACAACCATGAGGCGATTTTCCTAGGATTCGATCTTGGTACCAGTCTAGCTATTTTTCCCTCAAAGTTATGACGTAAGGCATCGATTTCTCAACAAGGTCAATTCTTTATTTAACTGAATGGCACATAATTTATCAATGGACAAAGCAAAAATAATTGCATGTGCCTAACTAGTGTAAGTTTTCTCTCATGCTAACTATTACTCTAATTTGTATGTCCTAATTACGTCACTGTCATTTCATTTCCCAGGACACCGTAGTACCTTTATACACATCCTGAAATATTCAATATGGCATATGACTATCTCACTCCCCCTTTTCCGAATCAATAACTATCATAAGTAGTCCAGGTGGCTAATTTCAACTTACAACTATTTTTCTGCAACTGCTAAACCATCATAATGATGAATTTCAGGTATTAGAGGAAACTAATAAGAGACAAACTGATTCAAAAAGGACAATAAAACGAAGAGTTGTAACAAAATGAGTCGCTTCCCTTGTAAAGGTGAACTGTTCAAGGATTACACAATGATATGCTTTCAATAGATGTGGCAAACTTACTGAAAATTGATTTGCTAAAACTGGTTTGTCTTCACATATTCTAGGGAATAGTTGCCAACGCAGAAATTCGCCTTTGTAACTTCTTCCGATGCTTCCTGCACTGATTTGAACGAGGCATGTACAATTGGTCAATGGAAGCCGTACAATTGAGTTTAAACTGTTGTGATGAAACATTGTCTAGATTTGGCGATTCCAGATTGTAACATTGCGGCCGACTATAACACACTTCACATGGTGCCAATAGAATCTGGTAATGAAATTCGTGGATATTAAATCGTTTCTTGTGAACGAATCCAAAAATAGAAGTGCTTACATGTGTGGTGACTCTGGTGACTTTCCCATAAATGGAGAATTGCTTCAAGAATGGGCGCCAAACCCATAACTATTAGCAATAATCTTAGATGATTAACAAAAGAATTCCACCACAAGATGTTATGGTACATGGTGTTTGCCAATACCATGCTTTTGGATATCATTATAGAGGACTTAGCAATACAACTAGAAACCATGAGAAATGCTTTAAAATCTTGGCGTACAAACTTGAGGGGCATGTTGGAGAGTGTCATTAATAAGACTGATTTAATCCTGGAAAGAATATTTAAAGAAGTGATTTACAGTTTTAATTTTATGGAGCTTATGTATATTTTTCATATCTATCACTTTTCTTTCACCTCTAAATAGAGGTGATCATTTTATGAAAAAACTAAAAGAATGGTGTAGCCCTTTAACTTTTGTGTGACATGGATGTAGGCCATAATGGCCTAACCACTTATGTTCTCGATTTTTTCATGTTTCATTTCTTCGTCGTTATTTTTATATTTTGCAACAGTTTCTAGCACAACAACTGGAAAGATATGAGATCATGTTTTTATGTGTGCCTAGGGGCATATTATATGATAGAATATTTTCTTCAAGGTATGTATCTGGTGAAGTTAAAAAAACAAAAATACAATGAGAAAATTAATAAATTTTCTATTCTTACTAGTTTGTTTAGTTTTGAAGTTTATTGATATTTCATCCCTTTGGATAGGGGTTCAAGAACTGATAGGGATTTTGGAGAATATCAGCAAAACCTATCCAGTTGCAAGAAAACCTTGAAAAAAAAAAATAGACAAAAGAGGAAGGTTGTTGTGTCTGAACAATGTGGTTTAACAAAGGGTATGGTGTTGAATAGAGAAGAATGTAAAAACAGGATTCCTCTAATTGACCCCATGTACTTGGGGAAAAAATATGTGAGTTCAGTAGGTTTGCTAAACTAACTTGAAGTATGCAAAAGCTTAGGTGTGGCAGACAAGTCTTCAACATATCAATAGAGAAACATATTTCAATTTTCAGATATTAAAGTCCTAAGAATATTGTGTCATCCCATATTACCTGGGGGAAAGAAGTTGTTGATACTCATATGTATGGATGTCTCCTAACCTTATTCATACATCTTTAGCAAAATCTTGAGCACCAAGAGGTGAGTGTAGAGAGCAAACAATATTTAGGTGGTGTGGGCGGGTCGATATGGACTAAAGAGACATTAATGAAAAATATTATAACCTTGTCGATAAAAGAACGAATTGTCAATATAAATTGAGTTCACAAATGAAGACCAAGGAATTTACCCGACACCACCTAGGGGAACACCTTGACAAGATGTGACGAAGCGCCTCGTGAATGGGTTTATAAACACCTCCTGCAACACAAGGATTAGTAAGGTATATGCTCACCCTTTTTCTATTATTATTTTGTTATATTATATTTGATAAGTTGAAGGTATATGCTCACCTAGTCAAACATCAATCGAAGTTAGACATTCAGTAGAAGAAACTAACCTTTCCTTTGGCAGCTTCTTCTCGAACATATCGCCAAAGCCGATAACCTACTGGAGCCTGCAGGGGAGAGAGAGAGATTAAGGACAGCAAGAGGACAAAGAAACATTGAGCTAGTACCAGAGAGGACAGAGATAGCCTTAGGCATCTACCTGACTAACATGGAATCATGCATTTACCATGTAAATTCTTGGCTATTACTAATTTTCATGCATTTAACCGTATATGCATATACACATTTGACCAATAAATTTGCTGAATCGAGCATAGGGTATGTACTATACCACACTTTAATTCAGTTTATGTTGGAAGTTGTGGTAAACTGATCCATATTTCAACCATTTACCTAGAAGTCCTACATACAGATGCCTTTGCTATTTTAATAACTGTTAACATTCAGGTTCAGTGCATCAGTTCTTTCTAAAGTAACAAAAGAGGAACACCAATCAATTGGCACGAGGATTGATTTCTGGAGAGAGCATGAGATAATATGTTGGTGAATTTTTAGTTTGTGAACAGTAAGGAGACATCAAGAAAAGCTCTCATAATTCAGCTAATATTGAGAATCACAAAAGTATATTGACGTAGATATCTATAACATAGGCATGTTAAATACTTTTAGCAACTTGAGCACGAATAATTTCAAATATACTGCACAATCTTCTGAATTTGCACTGTTGCACGTACTTCATTTTGAGAAGTAACTTGTTTGTTTGACAGTCCTTTCATTTAATCAAAATATCAGACCCATACAATTAAAGAACTGAGCTTGCAGCAAAATAGTGTGTGCATTCTATGTTACCTGGAATTGGGGATAAGTGTTGGATAGGAGTAGTGTGTTTGTGTGTGTGAGAGAGAGAGAGCAGGGATTAGCATGAGTTGCATACCATATGAATTATTTCCTTCAATGTTAGCGTGAATGATGAAAGGGCAATTCCCTCACTGTTTATTTTCCGCTGCCATGTTAGAGAAGCAGGTTCTCCTGGGTCAACCTTAACCTGGAAAAATTAAATAACATAAAGAAATCAGACCAGCATTGAAAGGTTTAAGGTATTAACTCTAAAAGAAATATATAAGTAAGATAATTGGGATGTGCCTAACTTTTCCTTTGTAATCTCAAAAAGCCTTAAACGGTACAACTCAGATGTTATAACCCGTAGCCTCATTAGCATATGAACATGAAGAAGAACACGAGATACGCAGATGTGGTTATAGACCTAAATGAAGGATGAAGAGTCCCTCTTTTTTGTTTTTGCAATTGTCTTAGTTTTAATCATCACTAATTCCAATCTCAAATTTAATCAATCATTCTCCATCATGACCAATCAAAAATAAACTAGAAATAAAATAAAATAAAATAAAAAGTAGTAGCACTTTGTATCATGTGCAATTTTGGTGTCAAAAGCTTTATGAAATTGTCGTTTTTTATTTTATATTGAGTTCCTAATCATTTGGGAAGAAATGTAGAAGATATGTTCTGAATATGCAGAATATACCATGGTCACCAAGTGAGAGATAGCGTCATTTGAATAACATTTATTGTTTCATTTGGAAATTTTGCATCATTTTGATCACTCAGCAGCTAAGTTTTAAGCAACTTATTTGGGGAGAAACTTTCAACTTTGTTAGCTCGATCTTCCATTGATGTGTCATCTGTTAAGTGTATTGAGTTTGGTTATGAGAGAATCAGAAACAGAAGGACGGATGCAAAACTGGCAGGTAAAGAGGACCCAGGCTGATAGCAGGTCATTGTTAGTATTAAGTAAAAGAAAGAGATGTGAAAACATGAGCGTAAAGACTGTAATGCATATACGAGCTTTGATGCTCACTTTGTAGTAAATTTGGGGATGGATGAAATTTCATGTCAGGATTCTGGCCTACCGGAATTAGGGTGTGAGAGTAACCTAATCCAAACAACAAAGGCCGAACTAATATATAATTTGGTTAAAATTGGGATCAAGAACTCCAGGCCAGGCCAGTCCAGTCCAGACCACCTATTTTTTTTTTATTTCACTCTCTAAGTGAAATTCTTAGGTCCATGAATCTAAAAGCTCACTTGAGCTTGGTTCTTCTTATCATCATCAATGAGCTTTCCTAGCAAGTTGTCACTTGTGTGTTATTCCCATCACACTTCACTGGTACAAAAATCCACAAACAGTTGCATATGCATCCAAAATTCCAAGCGCAAAAACACATCATTTGATAAGAAAATACAATTACCAGCTATAACACAAATAATTAATCCTCCACAAAATATTGACCCATGACTGAAAACACTACAGAAAGAAGGAATTATTAGAGATAATAAGCAAAAGCATGTAGTCTACCTCATCTTGATTACAAGATTCCTTTTCTCCTTCATCACCACCATTGAACAACATCTTTTCTGAACAGAATCAAATCAATTAGGTCAGCCAAATTGTACAAACTAAATGCCTTTCTTGTACACACACTTGACTACAATGCAAGAAAGAACTTGTCTGAGCAATACAAATTAAATAATCGCCTATGTACATTTAAATTAATATATGTATATATATACTCAACTACAAATACAAGAAAAAACTTGTCTGAACTACAATACAAAATTGTAGATACAGATTCAATCATCACCTATGTACATCTAAATTTGTATATACATATACACATATATATACTCAACAATAAATGCAAGAAAGAACTTGTCGGAACAAGAATACAAAATTGTAGACGCAGATAGAATAATCACCTATGAACATTTAAATATATATACATAGACATATATTTATATTTATATACTCAACTATAAATGCAAAAATGAACTTGTCTGAACAGTAATACAAAATTGTAGATACAGATTCAATAATCACCTATGTACATTCAAATATACATATATGTATGTCTGAAAAACGATACAAAATTGTAGACAGGGATTGAATAATCATCTATGTACATTTAAATTTGAGGGATTGAAATCAGATTGAAGAAGCGATCGATTCGTTGACCTTACACAGTGATGGATTAATCAACGAAAACAGAGGAAGAACGTGATTGATTATTCCAGAGAATGGAAGAGAATGTAAGAAAAGTCTTTACCTGATGTGAACTGATTGGGCAGAGAAACATGAATCCGAGAATACTGGAGAGAAAAAGTTGTAATGAAGTGTGTATATATATATATATATATATATCTGTGTGTGTGTCAGTGTGTGTATATATGTGTGTCTGTGTGTATAATATATGCAATACAGCCAATGTTTCGTTATTGTTTTAGTTATATGATGGATTCACACTGGGGGAGTGGAATCTATCTCTCTCCACATTTTTTAACTTCTGTATTATCACTCAATGCGACCTATACTTCATTTTATTTCGTGTGTGGCCCTGACTTTTTAGAGTATTTGTCCAATGTGATTTATAAAAATTGAGCAATATTTGTCGTTCTCACTGGAAATTAAAAAATAAAAAAATTATACAATATGTTGGAATTTCATTTATATAGTATGTTTAATTAATCATATGGTTTCATGCTGTGCATCTCCAAATTTGATTGATTGTAATATCAAATTGATTTTTATTTTTTTTACAGATATCAAATTGAATTAAAGAACTCAAATATTGTACATTTTATTCAACAACTCCTTTCTTTATTATACCTATATGTTTCATGAGAAAATAAAAAATTATAATCATATCAAGACCCGTGATTTTGCAATAGAATCATGACACTTGCGGTGAAGATTTAATGAAATGTGTTGGATTAAAGTTATTATTGTTATTAATAACAAGAAATGAGACTCAAAAATCGGTCTCACACTAAATCAATAATCGTAATAGATTCGGCTCAAAAAAAATTTCTAATAATTTCTTTGAACAAATTATTCTTCTGTTATCAGGCACGGAGTCACATTGTTTGTATTGGGGCACTTACCTCATAAATTTTTTATTTTACACATAATTCTATTACCTTTTGAAAGAAAAAATATTAGTATTGCCCCCATAAAATTATTAAAAATTTCTTTAATTGTCCCCTAATATTTTCTGACTCTGTCCTTGTTCGTTATAATAAAATATTTTCTTAACAAATTATTATATACACAAATTATTACTATGACATCGAATTAATACACGAATCTTGACTAAAGATATGAACCATATGATATTTTTGAGTCATCACATTATTGGTACTCTATGGTTAGAATGTTCAACACACGAGTCTTGACTAAATATACCAATTTTTTTAGCCATCACATGATTGGTGTTATATGTTCACGATGTTTGTGCATTAAACAAAATTTTAGTACATGTCTCTTTTTCTATTTTTGTAATTGTGTTACAATTTGATAATTTTTCACCATTTGGTATTTACTTAGGGGCAAAGAGCTATTCCAATGAACATGTGATAAGGTCAATAAACAAGAATTTTGCCTCCAACCAAGATGTCTTTTTCTCTATGATATCATTTTTGCATAAAAATTCTAGTCCTTTGATTCTTAATGATACGTAATTAACGATAAGATTATGATAATGATGGCACCAAAATGACATTATATTTAATTATAGAACCAATAATGCGTTTTCTTGTTAAAAAATACACTTCCACATGTGGATGGTTTTGTATTTATGGAAAATGAAACTAACGCCTCAACGCCCAGGTTTGAGTCGGTGTCTTTAATCCAACCCTACTAAAATTGTTAGATTTTAAAGGCTAGAGGCTATGAGTTGCTTTACTCGTATAACATTTGGAGACTGGTATTTTCTTATAAAATATCAAATTTTATATTCTATTCCATTGGGTACAAATAATTTATTGCAACTCAAACCATAAATATACTTTGAGCTTTATCTGATCTTTAAGGAGGATTTATTTCACATGATGTCCTGAATTAATTGGGACAACTACAGACTCCCAGTTATCGAAGAAAAAAAGGAAAATTTCTTAATAAAATACATGATTATAAAACTGTTTTCGAAAGGGTGTTTTTTTACTGAAGTCCTACAATTTTGGGGTTAATTTGACATTAGTCCCAATGTTTGGTAAATTACACTTTCACATTCATTTATTTTGCTAATTACACTTTCATCCCATCAACCAAATTTTAAAATATAAAATGACTAAATCACCCCTAAATGTGTGTGATGACCTATTTGCTCATTCATAAAGATGTGAAAAGACCAACCTACCCTCCTTTTATATGTATTTCAAAAAAAAAAATTCAAAAAATATATATATTTCCATATATATATATATTTCGAAAAAAATGTAGCTCACAGTCATTTCGAAATATATTTTTTCAAATATATCTATTTTTAAAAAATATATATATCTATTTTTTAATAAATATATATTTTATTGAATATATTTTTCGAAAATATATATCTATTTTTTATATATTTTTGCAATATATATAAAATGACTAAATTACCCCTAAATGTATGTGAGGACCTATTTGTCCATCCTTAAATATGTGAAAAGACCAACCTACCATCCTTTTATATGTATTTCGAAAAAAAAATTATTTCAAAAAATATATTTTTTTTGAAATACATATAAAAGGATGGTAGGTTGGTCTTTTCACATATTTATGGATGGACAAATAGGTCATCACATACATTTAGGGGTAATTTAGTCATTTTATATTTCAAAAATTGTTTGGGGTGAAAGTATAATGAGCGAAATAAGTGGGAGTGAAAGTGTAATTTATCAAACATTAAATTTTCAAGAAGGGACCAATGTCAAATTACCCCAAAATTGTAGGACTTAAGTAAAAAAAAAACACCTTTTCGAAATTATATGACACTATGTTTAAGAGTTTATGAGTTAAAGGGTGTATCCAAAGTTCATAGTCACCATAATATTGTAATAGGGTAAGAGAGCCAACATTGAATGCAAGTATCGAATAAGTATAACTGTCATCTTACGGTATCTGAAGTTTTGAAAAGTATTACTAGCCAAAGAATACATTGCTTAGAGAGAGAGAGGGGGCAAACTTGGATGTATTTGAAGACAAAAACACAAGTAGATCACAATATATATATATATATTCTCCTATCACAATATATATTTATTAAGCGGCTTTTAAGCCTTTCTAGTCTAGCTCCCGGCATGTTATTGGCTCGATGTCACTTACTAGAAAGTTTCGGACATATCAAAATATTTATATCATATATTTATATGTGGCATCAAGCAGGAATAAATAAGAAATAAAGTATAAAGTGGGAACTAGGGACCTAAATATAAAGATCATTTTGGAGTTGTGATCACAAACATCTCGTGGGATGCATGAACCGGAAAAAAATAGAAAAAAATAAATCCTATTTCAAATTTTGATTACATGTTTGAATCAAATATGAAAATGTAATTTAAATTGATTTCTCTAAACATATTGTTATCTATATTGGTTATTTGTGAATAAAAGTTAGATTTAGGTATTAAAAGAAAAGGGAATAGACGGAAATGGTCAATGGGAAAATTGGATAGAATTGAGGGGGGAAATAATAATTTTAGTACATTCTAGGGGGACTCTGAAAGAGACTGTAACTAATAAAATACTGTATATGCCATGTTTGCATATATCTGCCGGCCAAGAACCGGATTGTTTCTGGCTTCATTATTAAAAAAAAAAAAAATAGGCGGCTTGGGGTCGCTGTATTCATTGTGTATTGTTCTTTGAGCTTTTTGTACATGTTCCGTCCTGAAGAATCTATAATTGATAAAATATGTATATATAAAATTATTAGAAATATATATATATATGTATATGATCAGTGTAGTGGACAAAGCCAACATGGATTAGGTAGGAAGTTTGAATTCCTAAACTTATTTGGTGGGTAGGACCAAATTTTGTTTGAGAAGGGATCAAAATTAAAATTTAATTGTTTGGAAGGAATTATTTTATTGTAATGACCAAAAAACTCATATAAAAGTGTAATATTTTATTATGAAGCTTTATATTATTTTATTATATATTAATTCCGAAAATATTCAAATTCAAATCTGAAAATATTAATTATGAAATATTAAGTCCGAAAATATTAATTAAATATTTTCCTTCTTCTCTATTATGTGCATCAAAAGCTAATAAAAAATTATCATTTTTTTTTGCTCCAAAATACTCATACTTTAACTTAAATTTTTTTATTTAAATAAAATATTAAAAAAAATTGGTCTGAAATATTAAATAATAAACTAATATAAAAGTTCACAACAACAAAAAATCATAATTAATATTTAATTAATATTTTCCAAATTAATTTTGAATATTTTTGGAATTGTAATATTTTCAAAAATTTTAATACTATCTATCAATAAAGTAAAGTTTCATATATATATATATATATTTGTATATAAGTGATATATAATATTATTGAAGTTGTATTTGGGAAAAAAATAAAATTTCGGAATTAACATTTTCGGAATCAATATTTAATTAATATTTTCAGACTTAATTTTTAATATTTTCCGAATTGTAATATTTTTAATATTTTTAATACTATCTATCAATAAAGTAAAATTTCATATATATATATTTGTATATAAGTGATATATAATATTATTGAAGTTGTATTCGGCAAAAAATATAATATTTCGGAATCAATATTTTCTGACTTAATATTTCAGAATTAATATTTTCGGATTTAATTTTGAATATTTTCAGAATTAATATATAATAAACTAATATAAAGTTTCACAATAAAATATTACACTTTAATATGAATTTTTTGGTTTCAAGCAATCAATTTTTGAGTTTGGTCCCTTCTCACCTTTTGAAAACAATTTGGTCCCTATTCATCAAATAAGTTTAAAAATTATCCCCTTTCTATAATTTTACCTGGATAAAATTTCCGAATGTCTATTAACGAGAAAGGTTATTATAACACTATTTGGACACCACCTCAAACATTGGGAGACATTTTCATTTTCCGAAAAAAGAAAAAGAAAAGGCAAACATGTGGCCACAAGGGTGTGTCGTGGGAGTGCAAGTGGCACTGGTTGGTAGGGCTATTACAGTGGACAAGTTACAGGCAACAGGTGAATGGGGACATAAAAACAGTATTAAAATTGCAAATATCTAAAATTTAAGGGTAATTAAGTAAAAAAGAATTCTGCGGGGAGCCTTATCTAGGTCACTTTAACTAAATTGCATACATATGTGATATTTTTTTAGAATTTTTTGGCACTGGTGCGCTTGATCCTAGACACATGCTAGATCATCTGGTGGAGTTCTATATGTCGATTTCATGCTAGATCATCCATCATCTGGTGGAGTTCTATATGTCGATTTCATACACTTCTATAACACAGTGCGTTTTAAAGTAATGCTGACCGGAATGACCTATATAACACAATGCGTTTTAAAGTAATGCTGACCGGAATGACCTGGAATAGTACCAGAATGGTATACCTCCTGAAAAGTCTCTGATTCGAGTGAGCCAAAAACAAACAATATTGTGTCTAGATAGAAAAAAAAGACTGTAACAAAACATGTGTTGCGACTTCCGAGATACATGTACATGTTGGACATAGTTAAAAAGGTGAGAAAAATAAAAATACTCAGTGATTTAACATTTTTATGACACGAGTCACGAATTAAGTATGCGTGGACACTAAAACAACAAATTTCTAACTCAACTTTAAAATAGTAATTTCATAACATCAAGACCAAAAACCCCAATATATTTTTTTGATAAGCTATGCTAGCCAGGAAAAAAAAAACTTTAAAATAGTAATTTCATACATAATCGGCATAAAATAAGCAATAATTTTATATATAGAATATTATTACTTTTCTAGCACTAGCCACTAGTCTAATCCTTGTCTTGCTTGTCTCAAATCACAAGTCCCCAGCCCTATGAATCCATTTGTTTGATAACATGCTTGTTTTGACAATTTAACATAAAAATCTACAGAAATCAAATAAAAGACAGTGTTAGACTTCCAAACTGTAACCTAAAATGCTAGTACATAACAGTAGTGAATGAGAACATTGAACCAGAGAACAAGCCCAATATTGACAGAAACCTTCACTTTATACATATGACAACAATTCAAGAATTCTCCAAACTAACTTCAAACAAATACTAGCATATACATACACATTAGTGAATTGGGCAAAATTTTAAAAATTCAAACCTTCTTTAAGAAATTTGTCCACAATTTTGTCAAACTAAATAAACATGAAGGCTTGCACTTAAACCTTTCTGTTTCTTAAAAATTAACTATAAAAATACACACTGTGTTCAATGATAAATAAACAAATGTACAACTACTCAATGAACATGAATCAGCATACATTGTTCTTAGGGCATGAATTGGAAGTTGTTGCAGGCCTAGAATAGAATTGTTCCACCAGAAAAATATATATGGTGGTCAGCACACAAAAAGCTTGTTGCAGATAGAAACAAAATAAAAATATCAAACCTTATTAAATCTAAATGAACTCTTTACAATGGTATTTTCTTTCCCAAAAGAAAGAAAGAAAAAAAAAAAGAGTTTTTACCGGCGACTTCAGCTCCAATATTGCTTTCAGGATCCATGAACATGCGCAGCAGGAAGCATAGGCCAGCCAGGAAGTTGCGGTGAGCCTGCAGGGGTTGAATGCTGGCTGGGAGAGAAGAGGCTCAATTCGACAAATGCCACCGTGGATTCATTGTTCCCCATATTCCGAAAAGAAATGGAACCACATGTCGTTGAATCGACAGAGTTCCTACTGGGAGTAATTTCTATACATTCTTCAAGGGTACTTTGGTCAGCAATTAGTGAAATGGTGTCGTTGTATTCGTCACTAATTCGTCTCCTAGCCTCTATATCTAGCAGATTTCTCAAGGCTAAAGAATCCGCAACCGGGTAATACACGAGATTGAAAATACCCACACCAGCACAACACAACAGCGAAAGAAAAGCCAAAAATGCAAGAGCTTCAAACAGGAAGTGTTCTGGCCTAGAGAGAACAGATAAACCAAGCAATAGAACCCGTAATGGAAAGAAACCGGAAACAGAGTATATCAGTGTGTAAACTCGCTTCTGCAATCCCTTATTGATGACTAAATCTAAAATCTGTCTTCCAAGCCAGAACAAATAGGTAGTTAAAACAGTCGAGAAAAGACCAAGGAAAATGGTGCTCAGTAAAGGGTAAGTGCAGAGGGCGACATCAAGGTCCTTTGTCGTAGCTGCCGCTGCTGTACTTGTGAAATAATGAGGTAATTTGTGCACCATACTTTCATTGTTGTTAAATTGTGGTCCAATTAAAATAACTACGAGCTGAAGAACAAACAGTGGGAGGCAGAAGAGGAAAACACAACCTGCTGTTTTTCCGTTCCATTTTTGACTCAATGTCCCCAACTCTGTCTTCTGTAAGGAGGCACGAAGAAGAAACACGAGAGTTAGAAACAAGCAAGGTTCTGCAAACCCTAGGTTGGAAACAATGTAACATTTGCAAACAGTTTCCTGCCATTTCCAGTTAAGGGCATTCAATACTCTTCCCTCGTGTCTCAACAAATTCAACCGAACAATCTCCCCGAAGCCCCACCAGATTGCGAACAAGATGAAAGCGATACGGATAAACCAAGGACCACTAAAATAACCAAGTTGAATAAAACCTTGACTGTTAATGCGAGTCCGAAAGTAAAATGAATATAGAATACAGAGCAGACCCAAAACAACCAAAAGAGCAACAAGGCAAATTGTCACCACACCAAGTGCATCAGCAACAAATTTAGTCAGGGGCATTACCCAAATCACAGAGTCCACGCATAGTCTCTGCCAGCATGGATACAGAAAAAGACCTCCAGTATGTCCGCTTTCTTCTCAGCCCAGATTTAATATTTGAGAACCCTTACCACCACTTAACTCCAAAATAGACTACCTACAACATGATACAGTCAAAAACACGTGAGTGAAAAATAAATACAGGAAAGCATAGACAATTTACCCGGATACTAAAAATAACAATTAACAAAGAACAAATAAAAGAGGCAAAGAATTTGCAAGTCTACTGTACAGGCCTACTAGTAGTTATTCCCAGCAATCAACATAAGGACTCTTATCATAAACATCATATTTCACCGAAGAATATTAAAATTTACAACTTTTGAATGCAATTAGTACTACAAAACCTTTCAAATTTGCAACTTTTTAACGTACTGACATCAGTCACGAGCAAAAGATGACAAGAACACGAAGACAAACCATTATGTGAGGAAACCAGTTTATTTGGGACGATTACAATGTACCTCAAAATTCATGTGTACGGTGCAATTACATCAGTCACTAAAAGAAAAGGGCAGGATTCCCTAAAACACAAATGCTAATGTTCCAAATAAAAACATACTACATGGGGCATTATTTTAAAGGAAGCTCAGAAAATTCTCACATTGTCACATATATCAAAAATTTCCATTTTTTCCTGCTAAGAAAAAAAAAAACACATATACCAACATAACCACCAAGGACTTCAAGCCTGCCCTTCCCCAAATCAGTGGCAGGATATACCACTACATAAGTATCAGACAAGAAGAAAGAAAAGACAAAGGAAAAAAAAAAAAAAAAAAAGAAGAGGAAATTGGAACAATGATACACCTTCCACATTGTGAACAAAATGTCCAACTTTGTAATCACTAGTCAATTGAGAAGAGTATGGCCATAAGAGTTCCGTCGCAAGGCACTATAAAAATGAAGCCCTTTTCATTTTTACCCATTTGTTGAAGCAAATCTAACAGAAAAACTAAGAAGTCTAAATACTATTGAAAAACAGAGAAAAGATAAAGAAAATGAGGGAATTGGAACTATGATCCAATGTGAAAAGGGTTTACAATTAATAATCAATGGTCCACAGAAAAGAGCATGGGGCATAAGAGTTCCTTCCCATTCCTAACACATCTATTATGCCTAAATAAAATAAAATTACAAATATGACCTAAATAATTTGTCATCATTCATTGATTTGTGCATAAAGAAACACATGTTTTGATTTATGGTAAAAATCCATAAAAAAAAATTACCAAAACGAACTTTGCGATTAGTAAGTCTAAAAATATTAATAGCATACTTTTGTGTCAAAGATTTTATAAATTCCATCATTAATATCTCACTATTTTATCGTTACATTAACTTGACTATTCACGAACATGTTGATTCATCAATTAAGAAGGAATACTTGCAAGATTTATGAAAAACAGAGTCAATATCAATCTCTCTTACCTCAATTTTGGAAAGAAGCACATGGAAACCCAATTCAAACCAACTGTAATTGCAAAAGAAATGGAAATAACAATCCAAAATTGAATATCAAGTTTGCTTCCTTCCTCATAATGTAAAAAAAAAGCCCAAGCCTAAAGGTGTCTGCCGCTAAACTTGTTGCAAGCATTAATGGTTACCTCACAAACTAATTAAGAGCATTTCAAATGTTTTGGTTAGTAGTCATTCCTTTATTGTCATACACTTCTATACAAATGAAATGTGAGCCAAACTTAACACTAAACGATTTCTTTTCTCTAATCTCTAGTTCCCTAAATTTAAATCACAAGTAGTAATTCTAGGCTATCTCACATAATGGGGATTGAAAAGGCAGCAAATTAGTGGAAGCAAACAACCGTGCGCGCGTAAGCGAGCAACCGTGCGTGCCGATGTAGAATAATTGTGTGATTTAGGTTCTATGAATAATTATGCGACTTAGGTTCTATGAATGCAAATGTATGTATAATTATATATGTATGTCCACGGGGGAGACCAAGAATGTGAGGAGCACCCGTCTAGACCTTTCTGATAGGTATATGTCCAATAAGCACCAGAATTATAACACTACACTACTAACATTCGTTATATGCTTTACTTATATAATGTGATATTTACATGCTCATGTATCCTGTTAAATAATAATCAGATATATAACTGAATAATATGTTTAGACCCTTCTAATAGGTACATGTCTAATAGGCACCAGAATTATAATTTATAATATATTAAACATTTATTATATGCTTATATATAATGTGATATTTACATGCCCATGTACTCTGTTAAATAACAATCAAATATGTAACTGAATAATATGTTTGGTTCCTTCTTGTAGGTACATGTCCAATAGGCACCAGAATTATAATTCCACCCTTCTAAACATCTATTAAAGGCTATATATATATGTGTGTGTGTGTGTAATATATACATGCCCATGTAGTCTGTTAAATACTAATCAAATATGTAACTGAATACTATGTTTGGTTCCTTCTAACGAAGATATGTCCAAGAGGCACCTAAATTGTAGTACTACACTTCTAAGCATCACTATATTATATGCTTATACAAATATATATATATATATATATATATAATATATACGAATAATATGCATTACAAACTTCTGGTTTCTAATTTTCCTAAATTAACAATAACGAAGAACATCAGATACACTAACACAGAGACAAAAACCAGAAAAATTCGCAGAAAAAAAACATACATTGATGAGAAAGTGAAATAAACAATAGTACTATACAGATCAAGAGAGAGCTTACAAGGCAGAGAGCGTCGATCTGTTCTAGCAACTTCAGATTCGCATCAGAAATTGAAAACCCTAACCAAACAGTGTGTGTGGAGAGGATTCTGTGTGTGTAATTGTGTGTGTTTTTGTGTGTGCGAGTGTGTGTGAGAGAGACGTTGTTGATGACAGGCTGTGTACAGCAAAATAAACCAGCGATATATCAAAACATATGGAATACTAGTCTGTATACAGCTGGATTCACACAGCCTCTAGCCTCGGTACTACTTCGGATACCATCCTAATCTACGTGGCAGATGCTTCGGAATCATCCGAACCGACGTGGCAACGTGTGCGTAGCGGCGTTTACGGAGAATGTTTTTTCTTTTTTTATTTTATTTTTGGGTTAATTTCATTTACACCCCTCCATGTATCTCTTTATTTCAATCACACACTCTCATATTTAAATATTTTCATTTACACACCCTTATAATATGAAATATATAAAATACCCTTGATCCAAACACCCCTTAAATCAATTTAATTCTAAAATAATGTTAACTCTATATTCAAACACTCCTCATCCCACCACCGCCGTCGCCCCACCACACAACCACCCTCACCCCCGACACACACACACACACATATATATATATATAACACATAGAGGTACATTACTGTACATAGAGGTATATTGATATCTCATACACACCAAAACTGGTAAAAAACAAATTATTAAATATATATACACACCAATATAGTATATTAATTTTAATAAATATCTCATAAAATATGTGCATTTAAATTATTTATAAGTGTTTATCTTTGTTTTTTATTTTTTTCTTAACCTTTTTGTCATTGTATATTTGTTCACTTTTTTTTCTATATCTAATAATACATCATTATATAAAGGGTAAATAGCTAAAAATACCCCTCAACTTTCTTCTCTTTTTCTACTATACCCCCTCAATTAATTATACCCCCCTCAACTTTCATTTTCTTGCACCATGGGTTTGCCCTCAAATTTTTTTACCCTTTTACCCTCCAAATTTTTTGTATTTCCACATTACCTTTAATCCTATCCTTACTATTATATTTATTAATTCTTTAAATTACAAAAATATTATTTCTTTTAGTTACAATATTAATTATGTCATTTACCTTTAATGTATTAGACTAAATATACTCTCAAATGTAATTTTTTTTTAATAAGTTATAATTATTTTATTTGTAAATCAACTAACTTGGTATTAAATTTTAATTTGATTTAAATCATAAAACTCAATCCTAATTAATATATTCATAAATAAATCCAATTTATGAAAACAATATATATATTTTGAACAAAATATATATATTTCGGAATATATATATATATATATATTGGAAAATGATATATATTTCGGAATATATATATAATTTGTTAAAAATATATTTTTTCCGAATTCTTTTAAAAAATATGAATTTTTTCCGAAAAATAATTTTTTTGGGAAAAATATATATTATGTTCCAAAATATGATTTTTTCTGAAAAATAATTTTTATTGAGAAAAATATATATTATTTTCAAAAATATGAATTTTTTCCGAAAAATAATTTTTTTGAGAAAAATATATATTATGTTCCAAAATATGTTTTTGAGTCATAATACCTAAACTACCATCAATAGTATAAGAGGGTTTAGTGAAATCAAACCTTCAAAAAAATTATTTTTTTAAAAAATATGTATATTTTGGAATATATATATATGATTCATCAAAAGTATATATTTTTCGAATTATTTTAAAAAATATGAATTTTTTATGAAAAATATACATTATTTTCTAAAATATAAAAAATATATATTTCGGAAAAAAAATCATATTTTGGAAAATAATATATATTTTTCTCAAAAAAATTATTTTTCGGAAAAAATCATATTTTGGAACATAATATATATTTTTCCCAAAAATTTTATTTTTTGGAAAAAATTCATAATTTTTTAAAACAATTCGAAAAATATATATTTTTGACGAATTATATATATATATTCCAAAATATATATCATTTTCCAATAAAACTTAATTTCATTTAAATCATAAAACTCATTATCCTAATTAAAATTTTTTTTTGCCCAAATGAAACTTTCTTTTCATAAAAATATATTCATAAATTGTTATTTATTTATGAATATATTAATTAGGATTGAGTTTTATGATTTAAATCAAACTAAAATTTAATAACAAGTTAATTGATTTACAAATAAAATAATTAAAACTTACAAAAAAAAAATTTAACATTTGAGAGTATATTTAGTCTAATACATTAAAGGTAAATGACATAATTAATATTATAACTTAAAGAAATAATATTTTTGTAATATAAAGAATTAAGAAATATAATAGTAAAGATAGAATTAAAGGTAAGGTGGAAATACAAAAACTTTGGAGGGTAAAAGGGTAAAAAAAATTGAAGGCAAGCCCATGGTGCAACATTTTATGAAACTTTAGGGGGTTCTAAGCTCATTTCATAGTTGAGGGGGTATAGTAGGGAAAGAGAGTAAAATTGAGGGGGGCTTTAAGCTATTTACCCTTATATAAATTTACTAATTTTAATTTTAGTTTTCTTGTATTATTTTAATATATTTTTATTATTTTTCCCATATTTATATATATTATTTGATAAAAATAAAAATAAAGAATATTTGGGCAAATTATAAAATAAGGTGTCAAATTGATAAATAAATAAAAAAAAAAACCCAATCCTTGTTTCGAATTAGTTATAAATTGATCAAATTTTAAATTTTAATTTAATTAATTACAAATCGATCAACCTTTTTATTTATTTGTTTTGAATTTTATATTTTTTTTTCAAAATTTATATTTGTTATTTGAATTTTATATATTTTTACGAATTTTATATATTTGTTTCGAAATTTATATGTTTTTTCGAAATTTATATTTGTTTCTTGAAATTTATATATATTTTTTAATCTTATATATTTGTTTTGAATTTTATATTTTTTTTTACGTATTTTATATATTTGTTTTGAATTTTATAGTTTTTTTTCAAAATTTATATATTTTTAAAATTTAATATATTTTTTTCGAATTATATATATATATTTCAAATTTTATATATTTTTTCAAAAATTAATAAAAATGATAATGATAAAGTGAAACTTTTTTGAATAAAAAAATAAATGATTAAATTATTGGAGGAGGTCAAATTGATAAAATACTATATTATTATTTTCAAACAACACTAGGAGGGTAATTTAGGTATTTATAAAATAAATTTAGGATGATGTTATTGTTAAGGGGTGTAAATGATGAGAATCTCAAATATGAGGGGGTGTAAATGAAGATACTTAAATGTGAGAGGATGTGATTGAAATAAAGATAAATTTGAGGGGATGTAAATGAAATTAATCCTTTATTTGTTTTGTTTTTTGTTTTTCACTTTTCAGATTTTCACTTTTCAGATGTCTAGTGCTCGCGAATTAGTGTGGTCCTTCCATTCGTTTCCATACACGTGGAAATATATAAAGGAAAAATCATTAAAATTACATTCATACAAAATGAAAAATCAGTGGAAAGACTTTTGATATTAATATATGTCTATAGTGTATAAATAAATATTAAATTCATTCTTAAACTAAAATATTATTTTTAAAGGATAACAACGCTTATTAGTCAAGATAAACTCAAACTATTTTCGAAACTTTGAAACAAAGTCGTGTTTGCTTTCTCAAAATTCAACCACCTTTGATTAGAACTTAGAACATTTTATTTTATAGAATTTGTCATTGTCTATCTTTTCAAAAAATTTGTCATGGTCTATGTTTTATATTCTGTTGATTGAATTTCAGTGTTTTTTCTTTCAATTAGTTGTTAACTGATTGTAATTTGATTGATAAAGGTAGGAGGTGATTAATTATTCAGCATATAATTAAAATTTTAACATGTGTATAAACTTAAAAGAAACAGAGAAATATTTCTACACGTTCAATTTTCTATTAAAATTTTAACATGTGTCGTTATGGTTACCATATAGATACATCTGGTTTGATATTCCAAACCCAATAGGATAAGTGGTTATAGACGCACACAAGTGGTAAGATATTGATGATAATCTATGAAGTATGAACACTTTATTAAGGGTGGTTGTACTCGTATCGGACACGTGAATACGTTAAAAATATGTGTCCGACATGTTAAAAATGTGTCTTGAATTTTTTAAAAATTGGACACACGAAGGATACGCGCGTGTCCACGTGTTGGACACGTGATTGTTCGGTTGATTCCATAAAATATAGATGATTTATGAAGCCGGTAATTTGGTGGATCAGTTATAGAATTTCAAGAACCATAATCTAATTTTTGGCTTTAAAGATACTTTAACATTTTTGTTTCTCTTCATCTTGTGAGAGGAATTCGAGCACCTATTCATTTATCCACTATTTGAAGAGGAACAAGATAACACCACAAAAAAGCCGAAGATTTAGTATTTGTACATTCCAATCTTTATCTTCAATCAATAAATTTTTCACAATATAACGAGGAAAAGACTAAGATGTCGGATGTTGAGGGAGATGCATTTGGTTTCTTGAATAGTAGTTGAATGAAGAATTTTGAACATGTCAGACATTTCATTTAATTTATTTGTTTATTTTTGTTCACAAGTTTATTTTATTTGTTTAAGTGATAAATGAAGTATTTGTACAATATAATATGTATATATAAATATATATATATTTTACAAACGTGTCGGAGGCTTGTCGTGTCCTACTTTTTTTGAAATTTGCAATATCGTCGTGTCCGTATTCATGTCCCGTGTCTGTATTCGTGTTTCATAGATGCTAATCAATCATCTTCAATTGAGGGTCAAATTTGTCAATTCACTATTCAACTAACCTAACTACAAAGTACATATATATGAATTTGTATGTTTGTATTAATCTTTTCATATATATATATATAATGCAAATTTCTTTGTCTCTTTGTGTATATTAGTAGAACTGTACTTGATTTTTTTTCCTATTTCCTATTTTACTTTTCCAAAATATCTTATCAAACAAGTATACTTCAAATTTAAGCATTAAATGAGTTATCAAATAAATGAAAATATAAGGATAAATTACATTCGACCCTCTCGAGATATGATATGTCACACAATCTCATGTTGTTTGATAAATTACAGTTTGATCCTTCTAGTCTGTAAATAATAACAAAAATATTCATTTGCTAACCTCTGGCAAGGTCAATGGTTACGTCAGCAGTTGACCAGGGGTGATTTGATTATAATATCGTCATTTATTTGTAAAAACTTTTTAAATGAAAAATAAGCATGTGTATATAAGTAATTTCACAACTCCGGTCACCTGAATTGAATGTCGATCAACTAGATGGGTCAAACTGTAATTTACCAAATAACGGGAAGTGCTGGTATAATATACTATATCTCGAGTGGCTCAAATTGTAATTTACCTAAAATATAAAGAGTGTAGGTGTAGGTTCACGACTCACAAACACTCGTTCACCTCCATGAGCAAGAGGGCGTTTAACCTTCACGAGCATTCATCCATCTCTACAAGTTCGTTTACTTACACAAACAGGAGTGTATGTAGATATTTTTACCTTTGAAGGGCAACACATACGAGGTACCCTTTCATTCACATGGGAACCGAGAAGGAGTCTTGGTTTTGAGGATAGGATGTTAAGATGAGTTGATAGACCTTATCAATAATATGATGACTTAGTGCTTGTTTGGTAGAGGGAATGGTGCCCTTTTTTTGGATTTGGTTTGGAAATTGTGCACCACTCCATGTTTAGCATATATGGTATTGGAGCAATAGTGTTTGAATAATGTCAAACCATTGGACTCAAATCCATCATTTTTCACACCATCTCAATAAATGGTTTGGTTGGAGTTGGGTTGGTTTTCTCACATCAAAACTATTCTTTAACCCAAACCAATTCAATTTGGTGTACCATTGTTTAACCCAAACCAATTTATTTATAATATTATATATATATATAAATTTGAAAAATAAAATATTTATGAAAAAATAAAAATATTTCAAAAAAATCAAACGAAAAAATATATTTCATAAAAATAAAATATTTCGGGAAAACAAATATTTCGAGAAAAAATAAAATATAATAAAAATATATTTATTATTTTTTAAAAAATATACAAATTATATATATTTTTACTGAAATCTTTTATTTTTTCAAAATCTTTTATTTTTTTGAAATATCTTATATAAAATATTTTATCTATAAATATTTTGAAAAAATTAAATATTTATGAAAAATTAAATATTTCAAAAAAAATAAATATTTATATATTTTATTTTTTAAAACATATATATTTACAAAATGTTATTTTAAATAAATAAAATGTCAAACTATTCCAAGTTACTAAATATGATTGGTTTCAAAATTTTAGCTTATACCAACTCTACCAAACATGGTTTGGTTTTTCAGTTTTACTTTTTCTCACACCAAAACCATCTGCACCAAACATGGTTTGGGTTCAGAATAAAACCACACCAACTCCAACCAAACCAAAACCAAAAACCAACATCACACCGTCTACCAAACAAGCACTTAGTAACCTCTACCAACTATCTGGTGTTCAATATCACATACACGTGATAACTATATATGACCATGTTTGGATTGATTTTTTGAAAGTTGTTTTTGATTTTCTAGAGGGAAAAACTAGGTGTTTGGTAAAAAATTTAGAAAAACTTTTGGGCCTTGTAAGAGCTTTTTGAAGAGGTTACGAGTTACCAGCTGCCTAAAATAACTTTTTCTTCTATTTTTCTTGTGTGTAAAAATATAAATATATAGAAACAGAAGTTTTGTCAAACATGACATATAAGAGTCTAGAAAAAGGCTATTAAAAAAGGTCAGATATTAAATGCGACAGTCATGGTGCATTAAATGCAATGACTTAAGCACATGTCTGTAACCTCGAGCCTTGTCTTTCGCAGCTATAAATAGAGCCATGATCAAGATACCAAGGGTTGAGACATTTTCCTATGCTTATCCATACTTCTTGATTTTCTTAGGGCAACCGGTATGGTTGCTATGTGGCGAGTTGGCTATATGGATAGCCAGCCAAAGAGGTCGGTATAAGGCTAGCCAAAAGGGAGGGGCCCACGCTGGCTGGCTATATGCCTCGCCAAATTTGGCGAGCGCTTTGGCGAGGGGAAAGGGAGGGAGACGGTTGGGAAGCAGGAAGAAACGGTTATCCATACACTATATATATCCACATCACAAGATACATACAAACTCATATATAAATAAATAAATAAATAAAATTAAAAATCAAAGATATGTAAATATAGATCTGATCGACTAGGGTTTGATATATATATATATATATATGAAAATCATAAATTGAAAATCAAAGATATGTACCTTATCCTTCTTTGATCTCATCGTCCCTCTACTCTGGGCTAAGGCTTGGTGTGACTGAATTATATATATATGGATAATTACATATGTGATATGGATACATCTCTCCTCTGCCCTCGTCGATATTCTCTCTTCTCTGCGTATTGCCTGAAATTAGGGTCGTCTCTCTTCTTGCGTATTGTCTGAATTGGGGCACACACACACACACACATATATATATATATATGGATAACTACTAGTATAGAAAGAGAGAAGGGGATAAAAATATAAAAAAAATAAACTGAAGTCTTCAACTATGTTTGTGAGAATCTAGTCAGCGGGTCAAGTGGTACTCAAATGTGTATATCATGTGTGTTTATATATATATACATATAATTGGTCACATTAAAAAAAAGTTATATATGTCACACTATATGAATAATTACAACCTAAATAAATAATATAAATTCAATATTTTTAAATGTTATAATATTATTAGTTAATTTTTTATTTTATTTTATTAATTAAATTAAATTAAATTAAATAGAATAATATAGTCCAATTAGTTTGAAAGAAAATAAAATATTTAAAACAAACAAATTTTATTCATCACAAATAATATGAAAAATACAACTAGTAAAATAAATAAGCATATATGATTAGTCTTTATTACACTACTTCATTACCAAATTTATTCCACAAATGATTCATGAGGTCTTTCCTGAGGTCCAAATTATTCTCCATATTGCGAATCCTACCAAGTCGGACAGAGATGTGTGCTGCTAAAAATGACGGGTCGCGATAGTAGTGTGGAAGTGAGACTGATTCATCTGGTGGAGGTGTCCAATCTAAAATGTTGGTGTCTGGTTCGTCTTATATGATCATATTGTGCAATATAATACACGTTTTCATTATTTTGCCCAAGTCTTCTTTTTTCCAATAATACACTGGTCCATGTGTTATAGCTCACCTTATCTGCAACACACCAAAAACCCGCTCAACATCCTTTCTAACTGTTTCCTGTCTCTGAGCAAATAATTTTTCTTTTGCAGTAGTTGGATGTGGAATAATCTGCATCAAAGTTGCCCACTTCGGATATATACCATCAGATAGGTAATACCCCAGTATTCGTTGACGCCCATTCACCTCATAATTAACAGTGGGCATTGTACCATTGATAATACGCTGGAATACTGGAGAATGATCTAAAACATTTACATCATTGTGTGAACCAACCATACTAAAGAAAGCATGTAAGATCCATAAATTTTTTGATGCAACCGCCTATAATATGAGTATAGGTTTGCGACATCTCCCCTTATGTGTGCCATGCCAAGCTGTAGGACAATTTTTCCATTCCCAATGCATACAATCTATAGAACCAAGCATACCTGGGAATCCTCTTTCTTCCCCTTCTTGAAGTAGATGTGTTATATCATCTTCATTTGGTGAGCGTAGGTATTGCTCCGCATACAATTCAATAACCCAATCACAACAAAATTTTAAGTATTGAATTGCAGTGCGCTGACTAACCTTCGTATATTCATCACATTGGTCCGCTGAAATTCCATATACAAGTATTCGTATAGTTGTTGTCATGTTCAATATAGGGTTGCACCCCATACGACCAACAATATCCAGCTTCTGTTTAAAGAAATCGTCATGACCACTGACATCGTTTAAAATGCGAAGAAATAATTCACGTCGCATCCGATACCGTCGACGAAAATACTCAGGTGGGAAAATAACATTTTCAGCAAAGTAATCTTTGAACACTTGTTAGGCTGCCGCCTCTCGATCACGTTTGATATATCGTCTCTTATTTGAACCAAATAATGCTGCAATCAACTCAGGTGTGAACTTTCCCAGAACAGTTTTGATTCGTTTCTGTTGAAGCTGAGAAATTGTCTCCCCCTTCTGTCGATCAGAATTTGACGAATCAAATGAAGATTTAGACGCAGACTCAGAAGACACTGGTGGAAATTGTGATGAAGATGCCATGTATACAAACACTTACAATATAAATGAGGATTAAATGAGAAACTGAAATCAATAAATTAAAGGATTCGAGTAATTGTAGAAAAGATATTGAGTGGTTTATATAGGCATAAGAAAAATATAGTTGTTGGACCAATCTAGCCGTTGGAGTATTTCACAATATAATCAATATAGCCGTTGGGTTAAAAAAGAATCTTTAAAGCATTTTTCGATCAATATAGCCGTTGGGTTTTTAAAGCATTTTTAAAGCATCTTTGAATTATTGCTTTAAAAAATCTATGAAAAAGGCTACACAATCTCTGAAAGGAATCTCTGAAAAAGTTATCCTGTAATTATTGCTTTGAATTTCATACTACCATTTAAAACATTATTGAAAGAATCTCTGAAAAAGCTTCAGAAGTACTGTACAACCACGTTCTCTCAATTAATGTGTCCTTGAAAAAGCACAATCACTAAATTATAGTTGTTGGTTCATATTTTCTTATGTCTATAAATACCACATTACTAACATAGAATTTTTATCCAACTTTTTTTTCAATTTTTTCTCTCAATAACTAAAAAATTCCATGGATAACCGACCACCATTCAACAACTCTTACACTAACCAATCTAGCAGTTCTGAATTACCTCCCGAATTCAATTATGGGTGGAACTTTCAAGATCCTACCCAATTTGAATTCCTGTCCCAATCCAATTTTCAATACACACATCCTTCTCAATATGCACCTCAATTCCAGATCCCGCATCCATCACAATATGCATCTCAATTTCAAGTCCCATCTCAACAAACTTCTCAATCCCAACCCCCTTCAAGGCAAAAGAACAAAAAATGGTCAAAAGAAAAAGATATAGCATTGTGCAAAACATGGATCATGGTTGGAGAAGATCCGGTGACTGGAACGGATCAAAGTAAGTCCACCTTATGGGCACAAATCCACTCTCATTTTGTTAATCAATTGGGAGGCATGACCGATAGAAATAACAGTGCTCTGATGAATTGCTTATCAACTTTTAAAGCAAAAGTAAACAAATTTTCAGGATTCTACAACAATGTCCACAACACTCCAGCCAGTGGCTACAATGATAAAGACATAGTAAGTTTATTATTAATTATAAGAGTTATTCATTTTTTTTTTCAAACATTGTGAATTAAATTTTATTTTTCATATCTAGATGGAAACAACCAAGGAAGTATATAAATTACAAAAAAATCATGACTTTAAGTTTGAGCATTGTTGGAATGTGCTTCGCTCAACACAAAAATAACACATTCATTGTAATATTAAGCAGAAATCCACTCAACATGTAAGAAAGAGAGGTGTTATCAATTTAGATAATAATGATCCTGAATTTTTTTTTCAATCGATACCAACAACACCAGGTTCTTCTACTCCTGGTGTATCAACTCCAGAATCGGTAAACCTTGGCGATGATGACCCACCAACTGGAGATACTGATGAAGTTTCACACAATCCCCGCCCCGCTAGACGTAAAGCAATAAAGAATAGTGGGAAAAAAATGCATCTCTTTTATCAACAACTACAAATTTGCTCAATGCAATGCAATCTGTAGCAGAATCACGTGACTAATGAATTTGGAGTTGAAGACCTTCGGATGAGGCTTCAAGCTCGCTTGGAGAAACAACGAGCTAAACAAATGGAGATACAATCGAAAGAAATGATGACTCAAATGGAGTTTGAAAATCACAAATTGGAGCTTGAAAACAAAAAATTGGAGCTTGAATCGAAGGAAAAGGAATATGAAAGAGACATAATGCTTCAAGATCCAATGAAGGCTCCAACATAAGCAACAAAATTATGGATCATTGCACAACAAAAGAAAATAGCAAAAAAATTAGTTGAAGAAACTAATGATCTGTGATAATTTTATTTATCTAGCGAAAATATATGTAATGTGTTTTATTTAATATAATGTCTTTTGTTTTTTAATTTGATTATGTCATAAAATATATGATTTTTTTTTAAAATTTTTGTAATATATATTATTAATAAATTTAAAAAATTATTACATAACTATAAAAAGTAATGTCAATTCTCTCTTCTTCTTTTTTTTTAAAAAAAAATACATATAACCACTTGCCAACCGCACCATACCGTGGTGTGACTAGCTATATATTAAAGTAGGCCCATATTAATGAGGTGGCTGGCTACAATTTGAAAGTAGCCAGCCAATTTGGCCAATGCCATACCGGATGGCCTTAGCATTTGCCTCCTGACCATCTTTCTTTACTTGGTAATCTAAGTTGCCCTTTATTTGTACTAATCTTTGGATTATTTTCACCTCTTGTAACCCCCTTCCTTCAATGGGTTGCATGAAATATATCAATTGCGAAATGACACAAAATGGAAAGCATGAGCGTTTAAATGGTCCTCAAAAGTAAGTAAATAGATCCTAAACATATAAAATGCGGTTAATCCTGGTGTAGGTTTAATTTAATCTCACCAACTGCGGAGTGGTTGGATACTTGGTCATCTAACACCAAAAATCATGAGCAAAGCTGTTGTTGTATATAGTGTTTGCACAGCCCAAAAACTTATGTTCCTAGTAGTTCTTCAAACATCTTCCAAAAGTTCCAAAAAAAAAAAAAAAAATCATTAATTTCCCTTAATAGCAATTAATCACTCAAAAAAGTCTAAAGAGGACAATAGCCAAATTCTGTTTTTATTGCATATATGTATGTACCATTATCTTTTCATCCCTTGATGCATCCCCATCTATTGCAATGCCACATAAAATCCATGATCCTCTCAGTCCCTCCAACAATTTTAGATGTAAAGGAAAGAATGCTTCATATATGTATATATATGTATAAATTTCTTCATATTTCCCTAGCTTGTTGGATGAAAATTAAAACACATGAATAGAGAAAGAACATGAGAAAAGTTGTAATGAAATGGTTTCTAAGGGCAAAAGGGCCAGTCCAAGCCATCTTTGTAAGAGGGAATTGTGAAGTGCCTCAATCTACCCTCTTGTTTCTTCAAGTAACCATCACACAAGAATGCCTTGGAGAAGTTATCCTCCACCACCCTATTCACATCATGCACAAACACATGAGTCTCTCCATCCTCTCGATTCCTCGCCATCATACCGGCTGTATATATAGCGCTCATCCTCCCGGGAGCCTCCTCATGGTACCCTGTGGGAGCATCCACCATGATCAAATCCCATTTCGTCTCGTAAACCTCACTAGGCAAGCCTTTTAGAGCAAGTTGGCACATCGAGTACCTAGGATCACCAAGAGCAGTGCACTCTGGTCCCTTGCCAACATCCATCAACACATCTGCCTCGTTCACCTTTGTGTCGTATGAGACGTGGTACGACTCCAACGTGGGGAATTCGCGCTTGATTTGCGCAATCCAAGCTCCATCTTCCTCTAGGAAGATTGTGCGGCCTCCATAGTTGAGGGAGCTCCACATTAGGCTGTCATGGCCTAAGCCAAACACTAGGAAGTTGCATGGGGACTTGTGCTCCAAGACCTTTAGTGTCACTGATATCTCCTTGAGTGTTTGTTGGGGTGTGATGGTGGAGGTTGTGTAGTGTGTCAATGCTTGGGCTAGAGAGGGTGGGATTTTGGTGCATGTTGATGAGCATTTCTCTTTTGAACCTCTTTTCGGATTTGAGGCCTTACGTAAAATATTTTGGGTTTTGGGAGGGGATGAGTTTCGCGTGGACGATGAGTAGTAGCTTGATTTTAGCACAAAGAGAAGGAAGAAAGCGAGGAAGGCGCCAATGAGGAGAAGCTTGAGGTTGAGGGGATACTTGGTTTTGGACCTCATGTTTTCGAGTTTCTTTGAACTAGTGTGTTGTTTGTTGTTCTTTGATATGGAAACAATGGGAAAATAGGGTTTGGAGCTTAGGGTTTGGTGTGAATATAAGGTTTTAGTTAGGTTTGAATTGGAGAAAAAATAAATTGAGTGTGAGTTGAGAGGAGAGGTTGTGAAATAGGGACTGTTTTTTGATGCTTGGAGATGAAGGAATGTAATATTGAATGATTGATAAGGACTTGAGAACAACAATTTTTTTGGATGAAGCAAAATAATAGTTAGTTGGTAGATGCAACATATTTTTGGGTGAAGCAAAACTATAGTTGGTAGATCTCCAAGTTTGGTGAGCTGTTTCTACATTTTTGGATCAATATGTACACTTCATGTCAAGTTGATGGCTTTTTTTTTTTCTCTTTTCTATTTTAAAGAAAGCTTGTATTGCAGGGTAGTGCAATTTGTGTAGGAGTATGTTTGTGGTTAGTTTGGATGTAAACAAAAACTACTTTTTGAGTCCACCTTGTTGAAATTCATGTAATGAATCATATGACCACTTTCTGAGTCCACTTTGTTTATTCTTAACTTGAAAACTTGATCTGATCATCATTCTGAAATAAAAGTGAAAAGAGCTTTTCTGCAGCATTTTATCATCAGGCCATGCTCCAACATATATTCTGATCTCATTTTCCAAAGAATGATAACTTTTTTCCTGATACATGGGATATCCAGCATTATATGCAGCACTAATATTTCAAATAAATCCCGAAATCCAAAACCGTGACACAGTCACTAGAAAAGCCCTTTTCTAGGAGATTTTACTAAGTCGATTCTTTTACAGCCTTTCGAGCAATTGAAAGGCTGCAAAAACAGTCCCTTACCAATTCACTAATTCAGTACCTGTAGAGCTTACATGAGCATCAAGAACCAGAATGAAGCAAGAACAAATATACGTACAAAAATGAATTAGTCATCAGCAAATGATTTCTGACACGGCAATCGAAGTTCGTGATATATGATTCGTGACAGGCTCCTACAAACTTTGAGAAAATAGCTTAACCTTTCAATTGAATGAGGTAAAATTGATTTGAGTATACAAGATTTAATCCGTACAAGCATATTCATGGCAATGCCACTGTCAACCACACCGGCCACCATGACCACTCATTCTTTTTCGTGTCATGCGGAAGGATATAACACTGAACAATTCAACTTTTCCATCACCTAAATCATCCTGAAGGATTCAACTATGCAACAAGTATCCGATACAGATAAGAGCCATCCGAAGCAGTGAAACCCGAGTTAGTCCTTAATAAGAGTATGCAAAAAATTGGATGCCAAAATTGGTCCTACGGATCCATTTCCTCGTAATCAAAGGATTTGTCAGCATTTCTATGCCGTGTACATGAGTATTGATCATTCAGCTGGTGCTTTGAAATCCTTGTGAAGGGTAACATAAAGTGTTGTCTCAAAAAATGTCACCACCCATTCCTCCCATGGTAAAGTAGTGCATCGTTTTGTCTATTGGCATTGTACTTGTTCTTGGATTTCGTCACGTCTAGACGAGCTTTCCTAACAGCCTGTTGGATCCGTCTCTCGTGATCTCTGAGCATTTCATCAAGGTTCCCTCCTGGAGGAAGCAATGGTCCCGAGTAGTGAATCCGATTCTTCTTTGCCGGGCCAACCTAATGTCAAAACCAATGTGATAATTGCAATTACTCCAATGAAATGTCTCAAGAAAAAGAACATGATCACACACACACACAAAATGTACTAAGTTTATTTCATCAAACCCCATTGGAAAGTCAGTTGCAGAATAAGTTTCAGTCTAAAAACCCTTTTGAATTTCATGATTAATATATAGATCAGAAAAACTCCATGGTGTAAAAATGCAAGTATCAATGTTTTCTACTAAATGAAAACTGAGGTATGCGCATGAGTCCATTTCACTAGTCATATATTCCGCAAACTTGACCTTAATTTCATGGGAATTTCACGAATGCATTAGTCCTAGATCATTTTTCTTCGCTATCACATCAAAGAAAAAAAAATGGAAAATGTTTAAAGGAAGTGAATCTTTTACCAATGAAGGGTCCTTTCCGGACGCCCGTTCATCCTTTTTGGTTGAAGAATTTGGCCTATGCCACAAATTATGGAACCATCCATGCTTTACAGAGGACTGTGGAGCATCCAGCCCGTTATATCTAGATTGCCTCTCTCGCCATTGTGGACTTGCACTCGACTCGCTGCCAAGATCAAACCGTCTACTTCCACGAAGTGCTACCGAGCTAGAATACCTAGACAACTGGTTTGCTGCTCCAGGTTTGAGAGATTTCTGTGACCTACTCCCAACATCCTCATTGACATTCATACGTGTAGATGAACCGAACATCCCGGGTTGAATCGACCGGCCAGAATGGTATAAACCAGAACCACCACCTTCTTCCGATTTCTGCCCTGTGGGATTTGACTCCACTTTTCGCTTCTGAATGAGCCAAAGAAAATGAAGTTAGCATGCTCCCAACTCGTTCGAAGTGTGTGTGCACGTTAACAACTCGAGTACTCTAAAACCTTAGACAGGTAGTTAACATAGTATCAGAACCAAAGAACCTCATTGTCACACTCACTAAGAAAATTGTTACACGTGAAGTGATCTTGAAGGATATAAATATTAAAGTTACTCTCTCATTATTGAAGAGCATAAACATTTAAATTACGAAAACATAGGATTTAAAGGCACATAAAAGGCTTGTGGAGAAGGAAAATACCATCATAGACTCCTGCAACTCGGAATTAGCACCTCGTGTTGGCGCGACTTTAGAATCTTTGAAACCCTTTTTAGAAGATTCAATTCCTCGTCCTGTAGCAGCAGCCGCTTTTTGCCTGGCATCAAGTACACACATTGTAGAGTAACCAAGGTTGTCTCCAACAAAATTTCTTATAAGATATCAGAAATCAATGTAACTAATTTTTTTTTTCAGCAAGTGCATGGAAATGCAATAATATTTATGCCATCTTCCCTTATATTCTAATTATACAGCATAAGCAACATTTCTTAACAAGGTGTCAACTAGCATATATTTTGTTTTCATTTCCATTTAATCAACAAAACCGATTTTTTTTTCTTTTTTTCAAACAACGGAATGGAAGTTAATGTTATCACATAAACGCGACTGTAATACCTTCTTAATTCTTCTTCATGATGTTTGACATCAAACTCCTTGCTAGGTGGGAAATTGGGCAAACTTGATGGATCACAAGGAAGAGGCTTTGTTGTGAAGAACTGAAAAACAAAAAACAAAATTAAAAGTTACCAATAGGCTTTGTTGGAGGTACTATTTTTTCTGACATACCCAAGTCACTCTTGTCAAAATTCACCACTACAAAATGTTGCGACTACCATATAATACTACTGCTATCTTTTAAACACAGACAAATGTGTATGTTCATTCATCAAAAATTTATTTAAAAAATCTAGTACAATAAAAAAAGTTGAATTATGAGGTGGGCCATAAATTTTGGACAGAGGGAGTAAATAAAAGAATAAGAAGAACCCACAGTGAAGGAAAACAACTGAAAAACTTTTGAACATCAAGTTAAAAGGATGAATATACATGTATATATATATGTATATATATAAGGAGAAAAAAGTACAAAAAAGAGGTGATAATTTACCTCACTTTGAAGGGCAGAGGAAGCTGATCCCCTGTTTCCAGGTTCAACAGAAAGGAGCACATCCAAAAGGCTTAAAGCGGAAGAAGGGAAATCCTTAAATGTCTCAGCAAAAATACGCTTGTAAGGTTGTTGAGGTTTAAAGATAGTAGAATGTGGCAATTTTGATTTTTTCCAATACTCTTCCGAGGGCGAACCACATAGCTTGAAAATTTTATGCAATTGTTCCACCTATGAATAATAAAAGAAACAAGATCAATACAATGATTAATCATTCATGTCCTCTCAGAAAATAGAAAGACAAAAAAATCATAAACATCTTCAAAGCTAGAAAAAATTCATACCACCAAATATAAACATTGCCAAATAACTTGCATAAATTATGTAGAACTATATCTTGTGTTTGTGTGTTATTACTATGTTGGATTTCATTAAATCTTATATATTTGGCTCCTTTCACTACAAGAAAAATATGTACTGACAAAAATTTAGTGGCAGACTAAAACTGTCTGTCACTGTAGGGCACACAATTATTTATTTTCTACGAGATTTAAGGAATAATAACATTTTTTACTCTTACTATAGCCTGAAATAATTTTAGTTCCGGGACTTTAGGTTGACAATTTACAGTTCGTCGCTAAAAGTTATAACTGCAGTTTTTACGCCTTTTAGTGGCAGTTGTGACCGTCACTTAAAACCTTATTTCTTGTAGTGTTGCTTAACCATTATCCCACATTGATTTTCATTTTGTTGATATTACACGTGCATATGTTCTCCCAATGGTTCTCTCTTGAATGCATAAACAAAGTGTTGTATAGGTTGCTATTTGCATTCAATTATGAAGTTCTAAATGAAAGAAAATAATACTTCTACCCGTAGGATATGGCAAAAAACTATCATCTCAAGAAATATAACACTTCAAGTAGAGAAGTACCTCAGTTCTTCCAGGCATGATTGGCTTCCCAGCAAATAATTCTGCAAGAATACAACCAGCACTCCACAAATCGACAGCAACTCCATAATCCGTAGAACCAAGCAAGAGCTCAGGCGGGCGATACCACAAAGTTACGACACGACTTGTTAGAGGCATTTCATGGGACCGGTAAAATGTTGCCAGCCCGAAATCACCAATTTTGAGGTTCCCCTTGTTGTCAATCAAAAGATTTGCGCCTTTGATGTCGCGGTGCAGGACACCGCGACTGTGACAATGTTCAAGTCCACGGAATAGTTGTTGCATGTAACATTTTATCTGCAGCCCAACACATCGAATCACATGTCAGTATATTTCGGGGGTTTCTTTTTCTTTTTTTTATTTGTTCGATGTATATAAAAAGACGTTCGAAGGGGAACGCGTCCCAAATGAACATACAAAAGAACCCTAATAAGTAAGAAGTATATAAAAATATGTTCCAAAGGGGAATGCATCCAAGAAGAACTTACAAAAGACCCCTATATATCGAGTTCAGAAATCACGATATTGTAGGTTGGCTTTCAAGTTTCGACAACAATATATAGCTCATAAAAGATAAATAAGTACCTGTGACTCAGTAAATTTAACTGTGGACGAGGCAGCAAGTCCAGCTAGATCATGCTCCATGTATTCGAACACTAGGTATAAATTGCCAGACACCTTCGAAGTGACCAGACCTTCAAGCTTCATCACATTCGGGTGGTCAAGCCTACGAAGAATAAGGATTTCCCTCGCCATGAAACGAACACTATCTGGATCCATTTTAACGAATCGCACCTTCTTTAATGCCACAATTTTCCCGGTTTCAAGGTCCCGGGCTCTGTAAACACTGCTGTAAGTCCCTTGTCCAATCTGCATCATTGGCAAGTCAATCGGTTGTGCATCAAAAGATTTGGATAGAAAATACAACAACTATACATATACTTAATTCATGACCTTGTTTGTGGACCAAAAATTATGTATAAGAACTACAGAAGAAACTAATTTCACTTACATCAACGGGGAGCTTCTGAGGACACAAGTATTGTCCTTTTTCAATATATATATATATATATATATATGTAACATTGGACAACATTTCATTGCACAAATAATACATAGGGATTCATTTTATTATGCAGAGGCGTATACTAATTAAAAAATCCATCCAAATTCTTTTATATAGCAAATGTGCTGCCTTGTAAGCCAATAAAGTAGTTACAGTGCACAACATATCTGTAACAACAAAGTTTTGTGTTTCAGTTGTATAATTGCACAAAATCAGTAAGACTTGGGCCAAAAAAATATAAAATCTACATTAGATACATTATCGATAACCAACAGAAACATATGTAAAGTGATGAAAAAATTTGCAGCCATTGAAAAAAAAAGAAAAGGAACACCATGTGTATGAAACAATGTGCAATATATAATAAGATGTATATAGGTCACTACCAGCTGAAATAAACAGAAACATATGAGTCAAAACCACAATGTGAAGCTACAAATGTATAAATATATAAATATATACACACACATATATATAAAAAAGTTTGGAATAGCTGTAGACCTTGTCTAACTTCTCGAATGACTCAGCCTTCCGGGGCACCCACCCTTGGATAGCTTCTGCTGCCACAGCACTCAGCCAAGACGGCCAACCAGCTGCAACATAAGCCCCTCCAGCACTACCCCCATTCCGCATACTCAAAACCCTAACAATTCCTATTTGTCCCCCTCCTCCTCCCCCTCCCGCTTTCCCGCCAACACTTTCTGTCAATGCCACCATTTCGTGAGGTGGTTGCGCCTTAACGAGGCCTGCCTCAGCCTCCTCCACCCCACCTTGTTGTCGTAGCGAAGAAGCGCAAAACTTCTTGGACGAATCCTTTTCCTTCTTGGACGATTCCTTCGCCTTCTTGACATTATTATTATCATTGTTGTGATTGATTTCAATGCGTGGACTGGGAGAGGTTTGTTTGGAATATATACAACCCATAATAATCCGACGCTTGAGTCGTTTATTTCCCGCCACAAACCTCCTCTTCAGCTGGTTCTGCAATTTGACCCACATTTAAAATTATGGATCATGGAACCAAAATCTAAATGTTACATGTATTCAAATACCAAAATCAATCCACTGATTGCCTGTTCAATCCATTTTTGTGAAATGGGTAGTGATTGTTTTTGAAAAAGAAGCTTTAACAAGGCCCAATTCAAAAATGTACAAATGTTTTAGAAGAATATAGAGAGCTAATTTTGAAGGAATTCAAAATTCTGAAATGTGATCAAAACCAAAACAGAGTGGGGTAAAACAGGAAATAAAAAGGAAGATGGAAAAAAGTGTTTTTTGTTAGTGAATTCCAATATATTCTAGCGAAGTTGGGAGAGCCGTTGATTATTTCAAATCTAACGGTTGGGGGATTTTTTGAAATCCAAACATAAAGGCCATTAGATTTTGATGTTTGAGAATGGGGGCTCTGACAACAATCTAGAGAGAGTTACAACGGTCATTAGGAGAGAGACTTTCGGATTTTTGAAGACCCCTAAATATGCGAGAAACCGTCTATAATTTGGTTTGGACAGGAATTTAGAGAGAATTTTAAGATTTTATTACGTTTTATTTATTTATTTATTGGGAAAAGGTGAAAATACTAGTATTTATTTATTTATTGGGGAAAGGTGAAAATACTAGGATTTGAGGGAGGTTTCTATTTGGGTGACTTGTGTTGACTGTTTCATCTACTTCCTTTTCTATTTATCAAATTACATTGACCTTTCATATTAATGTTATTTTATAAATAATATTAAGGGTAAATTACAGTTATACCCTCTCAAAATATAATATATTACACCTGCACCCTTTGTCGTTAGGATAATTACAATTTCACCCCTCTAGCTGTGAAATGACTTATGTAACCATGGCTATTTTCATGGTCTTAAATATCTTTGCATCTAATTGAGGGCATTCTAGACATTTCATCTCTAAAAAATGAAGACTATGAGATATTTGTTACAATTTACAAATTTGAGAAGGTTTAATTATAATTATCCAAATAATAGGAGATACATGTATAATATATCATATCTTGATGAGGTGTACTATAATTTACCCTAATATTAATTATTTTTATGTTATTATGCATTTATCTTTACGAATATAAAGCAAGTTAGTGAACTAAACATGTCTTATGAAAGATCAAAATGTTTCAAGTCATGGAAATGTTTATGTCATTTTATTGATGAAAGAATTGTACTCTTATATAAGTTTTAGGGTAAAATTCACTGATCTGCCAAATTTTGGTATAATTATATACGGTATAGCATTTATTATTTACTATGCTATCGTGTCCCTAATGTTTGGCACATGATCTCAACAATTATTTCCGTTTTTTTAAATTTAGATATGTTATTAATATTTGATGTAAATGTTCCAATATTAGAAAGTGTCTTTTGGTTGAGATATTTGAAGTGGACTTCCACATTGTTGCGAAGGCAATGCTCATGTTAGAGCTATTTGAGGTAGCCGATGGTAGGATAATGGTGATTGAAATTTCATTGGAAGAAATTTCCCAAGTGCAAATAAAAATTCACATAAAAAATAACTTTTATTTGGATAGTAATAAAATATTATTGATAAAACAAATATTTCATATCAATAATTGAAATTCATTAATTTATTAGTGGTAATAGGAGTGCTTAATATAATAAATTTTGATCATAACCACCGTGTATAATTAATTTGAATTTCATAAAAAAAACTTGTGTATTGTATCTTAAATTTTAAAGAAGATAAGTTTAATTTGAGAAATAAGACGAGATTTCACTGTAATTTGAAAATTCTCAAATCACAAATGCGTAAATTACATACGGTACTTCAAGATTTCAAAAGGTACGCAATTGCGGTTGATAAAAAAAAAAAAAAAACCCTCAATCTTCTTAAAGGATTGTGGTTTTGTTTTTTCTTTAAAAAAAAACAATCGCAAACATTTCCATCTCTTTTATATAAATATCACAACAGAACATTTTTATCACATTTCTTATGTCTCATCACTCATGGATAATCAGTTTAGGATTTAACAATTTATCCTAACTAAGGCCTGTTTGGCATTGCTTTTGACTTTCCGAAGAAGAAAAAGAGAAGCAAAAACTGTTTTGAGAAGTTGATACTCCCAACTTCTTTAAAACGCTCTTTTAAGACCCAAAAAATTTATCAAACACCATTCAAAACAAATTTTTCCTCTGGAAAATCAAAAACAGCGTTTGAAAAACTAATGCAAACAGGGCCTAAGTCAACATATCACCAACACTTTCACATTTTCACTTTGACTTTACTCGAATTGCCACATGAAATTTAGGGTGCAATTAATGAGTGACGGATTTTGAAAAATAGGCGAGGAAGGGCCAAAAAGATATAATTGTGGTTTTTTTTTTTGTAATTTTAGTGGGGTCATTTTCATTAATTTAAATCATTTAGATATTTACTTCATATTTTTTTAGAATAAAAATTTCACATTTTATTATATATATCCTAAAATCTTCAATTTGATTGTATATATAAGACTAGTAAAAAGGTAGGTGCACCTAAAACACAATCAATATTAAATCACACATGGAAGTAAATTAAATAAAATTTTGTACAAAAAACCTTATGAACAAGGGGATATTAAAGAATTTCTTATAAGTAATTTTTTATTTTATTTTAAATTTATAAATAGAAAATGATGATTTAGTAAGAAAATAATTTCAATTACTAATGTTGGAGGACTCTAGTAGGTGTTAGTGATGGAATTTTTTATATTAAAGTAATAAAAAGTACACTAAATTAACAAAAAAAAACTAAAACTATTTTATTTTAATTATTTTCTTGTCTCAAGTTACTGTAATCTGAACAAGATTTAATATAAAAAACTAGAGCGCTCGAGTATAAATAGAATTCAAGTAGAAATAGATGTGAATCTAGAATATAATTTTTAAATTAAAGAATTATATCAAAGTATAAATACTAAAATATTGAAATTTTTCGCACATTATTCAGGAAAAAAAAAATTCTTTACTTTTAATAGTAGTGTAGTTAATTATATATATATATATATATATATATTTCCCATATGGAGCCAGGCCGAGCCCAATAAAATCGACTCTTGGATCTTTTTAGCCTCTCGTTCTATACAAAAACCCTAATAACATCACTTTTAACTCTCTCGCATTCCCCACCCAGAACAAGTACGCTGTTTCTCTAGGTTCTCTCTCTCACCCTCTATCTACATCTGTATCGATATATATATATATATATGTGTGTTTATTTATATATTTCCTATCAGCTTTTGGATTTGTTTCTCATATGTTCCTATATGTGGTTTTGTGTACAGATCTGACACCCAATAGCCAACGTTAAGCAATGGCTCTGGTGAGTTTTCGATCTTGCCATCTTTGGTTTTCATAATTTCTCTCAAATATACATACCCATTATCGATCTTGCCATGTATTGCACTTTAGAAACTAATATTGAAAGGTTGGACTCTAATTATCTATGAGATTCACAATTTTTTGATTTGGTTTTGTTTATTACTTGGGATTTTTTTTTAAGAAGTAACATATATTGAATTATTATGAAGGTTGATCCAATCCAACCTGCTATTAGTTTTTTTTTTCTTTGATTTTTCTGTGATTTTTTTCTTTGATTTTTTCTTTGTTACTCAGAATTTCGTTGTTTTGCTATTATGGGGTGTCATGTTTTTCTGATTTTGTATTCGAATTTGATTAGGTAAGGTAATGAGAGAGTTGATATGTACCTAGACTATATAGCCAATTGATTTTATTTTAGGTACTTCAGTCCTCTTGTCAAATATGAACTTTATTAGTGTGTCTGTAGGTTCGGGGATATATGAATCCAATGTTCCTGTTATGTTTCATCAACTTTGTTGTTGTTTGATCCATTCGTTTTAGTACTTGAATCTGAATAGATTCAACACTTATTCAATAAAGTGCCTTCGATAAGGAATTTGAACATCACTGAAAATATGAAGTGACCTCTGTAGTATGCAGATTGAAAATTTACAAAGGTATCAAAAAAATATAATTTTTTAAGCACCATTTAAAATCTTCAATACTTAAATTTCAGATGTTTAAATTTTCTGTACTTAATTTTCAGTTTTAGTAAAGAACACCTTTGTGTTATTGTATGTTTACTGGAACATTAATTGTGTTTACTGGAACATTGATTGTGTATTGATTCATTTTGAGCCGAGAATTTTAAGTTGAGGGGCGGGCAGGTTGGCATGGCAGCATTGTCAGATGATTAACGTTGAGCAATTGTATGGAGTTCTGCAGCTAATGATGTATCTCTGCTTGATGAAATTTTTTGTAGGTCTTGCATTCATGGGACACGAACAGAAATGCTTTCAAAGCACTTATTGCGGCGGAGTACACAGGCGTCCAAGTTGACCTAGCCCCAAATTTTCAAATGGGTGTTTCTAATAAAACTCCCGAGTTCCTCAAGATGAACCCTATTGGGAAGGTACAATGGTGCATTGAAACAATTTTTTTGAGCAGTTGGCAGTTGAGTTTTATTTAGCTAATTTAAAAATAATTTTATTGCGGAAATGTAGGTTCCTGTACTGGAAACTCCTGATGGTCCCATTTTTGAGAGCAATGCGATAGCTCGTTATGGTGAGACTGTGTTCTGGCTTCCTTGTTATCCTTGACCAGTACAACAAATGCTAATGGTGGTTTATTATTTTTTTGCAGTTACTCGACTGAAGTCTGACAATCCACTTTTTGGTTCTTCACTTATAGAATATGTAAGGATTCTATATCTGCAGAGGAATATCAATTGATTATGCTTGTCACTTGTACTTCTATTATCAATTGGATTGCTGTAATTGCGCAGGGCCACATTGAGCAGTGGATCGACTTTGCATCATTGGAGATTGATGCTAATCTCTCGAAATGGTTGTACCCAAGACTGGGATTTATGGCGTACCTTCCTCCGGTTAGTTAATTATGTTGTTAATAGTATTTCATTGCTTCCTGTACTCCGTGGCATTTGCACGCATAGAACTGAATTGTTTCTAGGGGATAATGTGTTTCAACTAGCAGAAGAAATTGTTGTCCTGCACGATTCATGCATGGAATTTGAAATAAGTTCATTTCTTTGCATTCTAACTTAGTAACAGAAATAATTTGTATAGGATCATATATTATACCCCTTGTTAAGAAGTGGTTATTGAGGATTGAAACTGTTGTGATACTTGTAGAAGGGATACAATGTTCGCTGTCACTTTTGCTACTCATCTTGTAAAATTCTTGTGGTTGAAAAACTTTGTACGGATATAATTTTTTTCCGGCATAAATTTTTTTTAAGGTATTATTTTTATGCTTTATTGTTTTATATAAATATTAGATTATATAATTGAGCAGAAAGTTTTGATTTGTGCAATGCGATTACCTTCCTATAGCACTCAGCTTGTTCTAGTATGTTTTTAAAGAAATGGCACAGTTGCCTCTTGAAAAATTGGAGTTGAGTGAGTTTATAGAGTGCTGGTGGAGTATGAGAGAGCTTCTGAGAGACAATTATGTCATTTCTGTTGGAAAATATTGCAAGTAGTAATTTTAGGTAGTGCTAGTATCGTTTCTCTGTAAATCTTGTTATTGCTCCCACTAATTTGCTGTATTTTTTGCTTTCAACTGTGCCTTTTACTCTTACTGAGTTTTTTTGCATTTTTGTGCATAAAGGCTGAGGAAGCTGCTATTTCCTCCGCGAAGAGAGCTCTTGGTGCTCTAAACACTCATCTTGCATCCAACACCTTCCTGGTTGGGCATGCTGTGACTCTGGCTGACATCATTATGACATGTAACTTGTATACGGGATTCACTGGGGTCATGACTAAGAGCTTCACCTCGGAGTTTCCTCATGTTGAGAGATACTTCTGGACTATGGTTAATCAACCAAATTTCAGCAAGATATTGGGTGAAGTAAAACAAACTGAAACGGTTCCACCTGTTCCGTCAGCCAAAAAACCAGCCCCATCAAAGGCTAAGGAACCGAAGAAAGAAGCCCAGAAGGAGCCAGCAAAGCCCAAAGCAGAAGCTGGTGACGAAGAGGAAGAGGCACCAAAGCCCAAGCCTAAGAATGCGCTTGATTTGCTGCCCCCAAGTAAAATGATACTGGATGAGTGGAAAAGGCTGTACTCAAACACCAAAACCAACTTCCGTGAGGTTGCAATCAAAGGTAATTCTCTTCTGCATGAACTCTAATTTGGTGAGTGCATCAATGTGTTTAGTTTAACTTTCTGACCTTGGAGACAAAGATTACTTGTATATCCTTGAAAGTTACCATACAAGTTTTGGGAGGTCAGAGCTAACAGTAACTTTTTACAATTTCTAAACTAGGTAGGAAATTGAAACAAAATTAATTGTGTTGTTGTGGCCTGAATTTGGGCCCGGTTGACCCAAAAAACTAGGTTTGTGTTGGTCCAAGCCCACCAACGCTCTAGGGTGTGGAGGTTTTAATGCTTGCCATCGCCATGAATAATGAAAGTAAAAGCTACATTACCCATAACCCAGTAGTCCACAAGATCCGGCCCACCCGACTTGGTTTCGATCCCCGAGTCCTCCATACTTCTTAAAATTACCTTAGAGTCTCCAGGTTGACCAAAAATACTAACATCACTTGGTATTTCTGCTATAGAAGGAGGAATGCTGGCTGAGGGATCGAATCAAGACACATCGAGTATATTATGTAATAATTATATCCTCTTAATATAATATAGAAAGGGAAACAACATCTAGCCCATAGTGTTAGGTAGTAAGTACCAACATGAATAAATTTGATGTGGTAGAAATGTAAATGTTGCGGATAGGAGAGGTAGCGTATAGACTCAAGCGACCAGCTCGTTGAAAACTCCGAAGATCCTGTGGGTCTTCTTTTAAAGCACATAATTCCAACTCCGTTTGATAAGAAAAAGAAACAAGGATGACAGATATGAGGCAAGACTAGAAATGTTGGATTTATAAATGATAAAACTCGTGGAAATGGTTAGAGTTGCTCAAGAAGAGAAGCAGTTAAGGTAGTTTGTTCATGTACCAAGAATATATGATCAGTAAGTGGACTAGTTAGAGAGGGTGAGAGTCATAATAGAGTACTCCTAGCGGAAGGTATGACCTATATTAAACTATGGTAAATTTAGTAAGTAGTTGTCAACAAACTTTGAAAGTGCTTTTTCCCTTGACTGAACATTCTTTTAAAACCTTGTAGGTTTCTGGGACATGTATGATCCCGAGGGTTACTCTCTTTGGTTCTGTGATTACAAGTACAATGAGGAGAACACCGTCTCCTTCGTGACTATGAACAAAATCGGTGGGTTTCTTCAGCGGATGGATCTAGCCCGCAAGTATGCCTTTGGAAAGATGCTAGTGATTGGCTCAGAGCCTCCATACAAGGTGAAGGGGCTATGGCTATTCCGTGGCCAAGAGATTCCTCAGTTTGTGATGGACGAGTGCTATGACATGGAGCTCTATGAGTGGACGAAGGTTGACCTCTCAGATGAAGCCCAGAAAGAACGTGTCAATCAGATGATTGAAGATCAGGAGCCTTTCGAGGGAGAGCCACTGTTGGATGCCAAGTGCTTCAAGTGAGGAAACCCCATCGCTACAAATGGTTAATGTTCTTGCCATGTTGTTGCCGTGGTAGAGTTTATTATTTATTTTACTGTTTCAAACGGAATGAAACCATATTTTGTTTGTTTCCAATGGCATTGCATTACCAAAATTTTGACCTTCTTAATTAAAAAAATTGTTAAACTCTTATTTTCAATTTGCAGGAGAATATTTTCTTATCTCATCTGGTTTCGAATGACATGCAGGTTTTTTTTTTTTGTGGGTATGAACTGATATTTGTTAAATGTTGGTTAACTTATCTCATTTCTTAACATGTTTATGTCATATTTTCATTTATCTAATTTGGCACCTTGGCACTTCTTGGTGGATCATGGAATCTTATGCATGTGTATGGATTTTGATTTACCAAGATTGGCTCTGTGAGAGAGAGCCATTTTGTTTGAATTTGGAATTTCTGGTTAATGTTTTTTGTGCAAGGAATTTCCAACTTGTCAATAGGCATTTTGACTATTATTACAGAAAAGGCAAGTCGTCTTATATTGATTTTTTAAGTGTTAATTATAGCTAGATTTTTTCGAGATATGCCAAATAACAGATAAATCCTCTGTCGTTTGGTAAATTATAGTTAGATCCTTTCAAGTTTGTAAGTTGTAACAAATACTTCCTATTGGCATGGTCAAACACGGTCAATGCTGATTTCAACACCTTTTTTAAATGTGAAATGTCTTAAATACCCTTGAGTAGATGCAAAGTACATATGAAAAAATCAAATTACACTCATTTAAATTTAATAATTGACCAAAATTACCTTTGTAAATAAGTAATTGACAAAATAATAATTTTTAAAATTTTAAAATAAAAATATGGGTAAAGATGTAATTTTATATTATAAGTCACCGAAAATATACACCGATCGCCTTGGGGGGTCTAGTTGTAATTTACAAAACAGCAAGGGGTCTACTTGTTATTTGACATATCTCGAGGGGGGTTAGCTCTAATTAACCCTTTTTTAATTTAGGTGAACAACTATGAAGCACGGACACGAGACACGGACACGAACACGGGACACAGACATGACACGACACGGACACGACAAATTTCAAAAAAATAAATCATGACACGCCTCCGACATGTCTATAATTTTATTTATTTATATATATATACATATTATATTGCACAAATACTTCATTTATCACTTAAATAATAAGAACCAATAAATTTATAAACAAAAATAAGAAAATAGTTTAAATGAAATGTCTGATATGTTCAAAATTCTTTATTTCACTACCATCAAATGCATCTTCCCCAACATCGGACATCTTAGTCTCTCCCTCGTTATATTGTAAAAAAATTCTTGATCGAAGACAAAGATTGGAATGTACAAATATCAAATCTTTACCTCTTTATGGTGATATCTTGTTCCTCTCTATATTGTGGATAAATGAACAAGTACTCCAATATCTCTCATAAGATGAGGAGGAGCAAAAATGTTCAAATATTTTTAAAACCAAATATTAGATCAGATGTGTTCAGGTTCTATAAGTAATTCACCAACTTAGCGGTTCCATAAATTCTCTATCTTTTATGAAATCAACCGACTCACCGCTTGTCCGATAAGTAGACACGCGCGTGTCTTCCGTGTGTCCAATGGTGTCCAATTTTAAAAATTCAAGACACGTATTTTTGGTGTGTCCACGTGTTCGACACATATATGTGTGTTCGACACGGGTACGAAGACCTTAAATGAAGTGCCTGTGTATCATAGGTGAACATAGGACTGGCAAAATTGGACACGACACGAAAACCCGACACGACACGACATGAACACGAACATGACACGACACGGTTTAAGACCTTAAATGGGTCGACACGAGAATATAAGGGTCAATCCGAACATGACACGGATAACCCGAACACGACACGTTTGACACGATTATTGTTTATATTTATCTTTATTTTTATATTTTTCTCTTCTCTAATTGGTCATGAATTGAAATATATCAATAAAATAGTATTGGATCGTGTCAAAATCAATTTAATTTTGTTGATAATAGGTTAAATAATTTATTTCGTGTTGGATTATGTCAAATTTAATTTAAAATATTATAATAAGTAGGCTAAATAAATTACATAATTTACATGGGTCGACCCGTGGGTCAACCCGAATATGACACGACACGAACACGACACGTATAGTAACGATACGATATCGACCCGACACGAACACGATCCGTAATCCGAAATTGCCAGCTCTAGGTGAACATGTATACAATATTTTGGGGATTATGCAGTACCTTAGTGGTACATAAAAATAGTATCCGTACAACATAGAATGTATCACTCCATCTCACCAAGTTTGGAGACACCCCCTCAAACCACAAACCAACTCCCTCTCAACTCAGTTCGACATAGGTGTCCTTGGTTGCATGTAATACGAATTCTTGATATATTCATGTAATACAAAATTTGAATATTATTTATTAATTTTATGCTTTATATCTATATGTAGTAGTTCAAGTTTGAGAAATTGACTTCAACTTTATATTCGGATATGGTGATCATATATATATACTTTTTGGTTTTTTGTATATTGAGGTTTTTTATATATCTATTTTTTATTTTATTTTTTTTACTCAATTTTTATTTTTTTGAGAACTTTACATTATTTTGCATTTAGTGTTGGGATTTATCGAGGACAATAGTATTTTACCAAAATCATGTCCGATACAATAGCATATATATTAGTCACGTATATATATATATATTTATATTTAACAGTTTCTAAGTTTATTAGTGGTCATGTTTTTTTTTTCAAAAATGATTTTTGTTTTTGAGTTTAGACAGTGTCACTGAGAAATAAATTTGGGAGATAATTTTATATATTTTCTATTATTTCTACACGCTTTCACGTATGAAGCCATATACTTATGAAGCCATATATATATATAGTCTCGTGAAAAGTACAAAAAAATACTTGGAGTGTTGTCCGTCAGCTAACAGTGTGCACAACATGTCAACATCATCAGTAATGGTAGTGGGCTCAAACAATGCTTTGTAATCTGAGATAATATCATCACTCATTCCCGATTCATTCTTTCGCAATAATTTGGTTCAACAGTTGTGTCATCATTTTTTCTTTCAAAATTATGTCAGAAAGAAGAAAGGGAAATAGCAATATATTCAATGAAGGGTATGTGCCAATTATATAGGTATTCAATTTATGACTCCTGAATTTTCACAATTTTCTAGTTACTGTATTTAAAATAATTTTTGTCATGTCTTGTAGAGTGTTTAACAGAAATTTATTTATGGAACATAGCAGTTTTCAGTGGCATATGAATATGAACTTTTAAAACAACTCATGCATAAATCCTTCTAGAGGTTACTTGTCTTTTTGGGAAACCCAATCGACATCCCCATTCAATATTTGGCAAATCACGTGGGCACTAGGGATAGTGTGAGTAGGATTGTATAGTATTACATATCCCTCTCAAAATGGAATATGATTAAAAGGATTAGAGTTGATTATAAAATGATTGAAGTTATATAAGGATCGATCCGATTAAGACACGAGAATATAAGGGTCGATCCGAACACGACACGAATAATCCGAATACGATACATTTGACACAATTATATTTATATTTATATTTATTTTTTTATCTTCTCTAATTGATCACGGGTTGAAATATATCAATAAATTATTACTAGATCGTGTTAAATACAATTTAATTTTATTGATAATAGTTTAAATAGTTTGTTTTCTGTTGAATTGTGTCAAATTTAATTTAATATATTATAATAAATATGCTAAATGGATTACATGAGTCGACACGTGGGTCGACACGGATAACTTGTGCATTGGGTTATGGTTGAATATATTTGACATGTATATTAACCAGGTCTTTTTCAATACGACACAATCTCAACCCGACACGAACACGAACACGAATTGCCAGCCCTAGTAGTATATGTCAAAGACGAATTCGGCAGAGGTCATGTTCTTATTTCACTGGAATCATATCAGTGTCAAATGACGATATTTTAGGATCTGTTTGGTTTGCGTTTCTAAAAATAATTTTATGTTTTCTGGAAACTGGAAATCGAAAATTGTAAAAAAGTTAGAATAATATAGACTCTAATTTTTTCCCACTCCCTTAATCTTCTCTATTTTGTGTTTCATATGCCGAATTGGAGATTCATATACAATTTAATTGGATGACGATCTCAATTTTCACGGTTGGACTGTTTCGCCTGATCCTTTTAGGATGCTGAGATCATATGTACTAAGCACGAGTTTTAAACCCTATTCGCCTATATATATTCACAAAAATTCTCAATTTTGATCTCATGAAGTATTAATAATTGTGAATCAAAGAGAATACTGTTACACCTATCATACAGATTCAAAATGAAAAGAAAAAAGAAAAAAGAAAGAAAAAGCTGTTATTGTTGATGATTTAAATCAATCCAGTTTATTAGTTTTAAAATTTACACAGTTTTTTCCCTTGAACTCTATGCATAGTAAGCTAAATGTAGTGGAGAAATCAAAATTTGTCATCACAGTTTCACATTAATTCACCAGCTGGGACTATTTTGCTCGAGTTGATCAATGTCTCAAATTAAAACCGCCAACCTGAACTAGTGAAGCCTTCAGTTTTTTCTTTGAAGACAGACCCGCACAGGTGACAAAGGATACTCCTGATTTAGGCATCGATATCGAAGATATAGCTTCATTGGTTCAAAATATACGATACTCGATAGATAATATGATTATTTGTCATCGAATTCATATATGAGTTTGGAGAAGATACTGGGTACCCGGTATAAATACACGTGGTACCCCAAACTAATAAAAAGAAGAGGTGAATTACACGCAAGAATTCTATCATTTCCACGTAAAAATCACCACTTATCCCCGTGGTATCTATAATAGCCAAAATTATATGGCTCAATAAAGGTGAGTCATAAGCAAGGACCAATGAGCCTGACCCATAGTAGCTTCTAGAAAATGAGTGGATTACAAGTTATGGATTAATCCCATATACGGGATGATAGAGACGAAGATAGAAATGACTATATCAAATCTCATATTTTAAGGGATTGATGAGTTGGGTAGATGGGTCTGAACCCATCCACCAAATTGTATATAAATACATGGCCAAGGGAGGAATAAATACATTCAATTTTAATTCAATTGTTATGTAATTTTTCTGCATTTACACAATTGGCACCGTCTGTGGGAAGCATCCTCGAGATCTTTTTCAAAGCTTCCCACTCTCTGCTAAGAGCTTAGATTAACATCACCTATGGTGGTCACCCGATAACAATTCAAGTTGCCTCCCAACGGAGGCCAACCCTCCCAAACCGAGGATCCGATCAGGCAGGCCTTGGAGTAGAAGGCCGCCGAGTTGGAAAGACATAATACCGAGTTGGTAACGAAGCTGACACTGCTACAGAACCCTCATGACACCCAACATGATGACCAGTTCAACTGACAAGATTGATCCACGGGTCACCAGTCAGAAAGGAACGACCGACGTACGGAGTCCAACCACAATCGGGAGGAGCACGCAGAATCGTCCCTATAAGTGCTCGGGGCACACAATCCCGAAGAGACCTTCACCATGAAAAAGTTAGAGGAGATCATGATCAGATTTCAGAAAGAGGTGCTTAAGGATCTAAAGGTTCAGACCCCCAATGATCTGGCCTCCGAAGCATCCATCGATGTCATGTAGACAACGTTCACACTGGCAATCACCTACGTGCCCTATCCGAAAATGTTCAGGTTACCGAAGTTTACCCTCTTTGATGGCACAAAGGATCCGATGGAGCACATATACCATGTCCACACGAAGATGAACATCTACAACAAAAAACCAAGTCCTATTTTGTAAGGTCTTCCAGACTAGTCTGACTGAAACAACCTTGCTCTAGTTCAGAAAACAACCACCTCGATCCATTGGGAGCTAGCTCAGACTTTGTGAGCTGTTCATTGCCCAGTACTTTAGCAACAAAAGGCAGAAGAAGACTATCTCCAGCCTGTTCACCATGATCCAGGAGAAATGAGAGTCCCTCAAGAGTTTCGTCTCACGATTCAATGTTGAGATGTTCTCAATCAATAAATGTGATCAGCACTCTGCTGTCGAGGCCTTCCAAATGGCGTTGATCCCCGGGACTAAGTTCCATCAGTCCTTGGTCAAGAGGCCACCGACAAACATCGGAGAACTCAACTCTAAAGCACAAGGACATCTCCGGATAGAAGAGAAACTGACCATACGACAGAGAAGGGCAGCCTTTGCAAGCGTGGAGGCTAAGGCATCTGAACCAAAGGCCAAGGACTGGGCGCCAGACCAAAAACATCCAAGTACTTCCTCTACACCTTCTCAGGCCCCTGATAAGCGCCAAAGGTTTGAAGATAAGATTACCTCGTTAAAGGTTAGCCTGAAAAAACTATACCAAGAGACTAAGGGCAAGGGGATCTTCTGATCGCCACCCTCTATCAGACAGTCGATGGAGTTGCGAGACATGTTAAGGCACTGTGCCTTCCATGGCGAATATGGAAACCATGCCAATGAATGCAGAAGCCTCTGTAGGCAGGTGGAAGCCATGATAGCCAAGGGAGAATTGGCGGAGTATGTGGCTAAGGAGGTCACCCGGACAAATCAAACTTCACATACCCTGGCCAAGGGCACGGTGGGCCAACCCGTAAAAGTTATTCACATGGTCCATGGAGGACCTAACAAGCTAGAAATAGAGGAAGTCCGTAGGTCCCAGATGTGCCGAGCCTAAAAATTACGACTGGTTGGGGAGATCAACGAGTTCTGAAGCCCGAATGAGGACGCCCAGATAACCTTCTCTTCTGCAGACTTGAGAAGTATCCAGTTACCATATGATGATCCCCTGGTGATCTCCCTCATGGTCTCAAACTGTCTGATCAAAAGGGTAATGATCGACCCAGGGAGTAATGCCAACATAATCACTAAGTGGGCCTTTGAGAAATTATAGATCGACCCCCAAGAGATAGTCCCTTCCAGAAGTCTGATAGCAGGTTTTGAAGGTAAAAGAGTAGAACCGATGGGAGAAATCATACTACCAGTAACAACAACAAAGCGCACGCTCAGAGATACTTTCGTAGTGGTGGATGTTAAGCCCTTATATAATCTACTCATGGGTAGATGGTGGATTCATCGGATGCATGGAGTCCCGTCCACCTTACATCAAGTCATGCGATGCGTCGATCCAAATGGAGTCAATGTAATTGACATCAAGGGAGATCATGTGGTGGCTAAAGAGTGTTATGCCGTCACTTTGAAAGGCCTGAGGAAAATAGCGAAACCAAAATGAGCTTCAAAAGGAAAAACAATGTCCGTCGATCAATAACAATTATAGGACAGGGGTGCGGGGTCATCCATGGAGGCTAAACCTTTGGTCGAAGTTTATATTTACCCCGACACCCCGAAAGGACGATTTACATTGGTTCCGGCCTCAGTACACAGGAGAAGGAAGAATTGGAGGCTCTTCTGTGCTTCAATGTTGACGTATTCGTTTGGGGCCACGTGGATATGCCCGACATCGATCCTTCAGTAGCCCAGCATTCCCTCAATGTGGACCCCAGCGTTAAACCCGTCAGACAGAAGTATAGACGCATAGGAACCCACCGAAACCATATCATAGTTGAAGAGGTAGATCGACTTCTCCAAGCCGGATTCATTAAAGAGGTGCAGTACCCCTCCTGGTTGGCAAACGTGGAAGTAGTCCAGAAGAAGAACGAAAAATGGAGGGTGTCCGTGGACTTCACAGATCTGAACAAAGCATGCCCGAATGATTGTTTCCCCTTGCCAAAAATTTATCAGATAGTGGATGCCATTGCAGGATTCGAGCGCTTGAGTTTCCTTGATGCATACTCTGGGTATAATCAGATACGAATGAACCCTGAGGATGAGGAAAAGATGACATCATCACTAAGTCAGGTACATATTGTTATACAGTTATGCTTTTCGGACAAAAGAATACAGGTGCAACCTTTTAGAGGTTGGTTAACAAAGTTTTTCAGGGCATGATGGGATCTACCACAGAAGCCTACATTGATGACACGGTGGTCAAAAGTAAGGCGAAGAGTGACCACCTGACTGATCTGTAGCAGGTGTTTGACACCCTCAGGAAATACAAGATGAAGCTCAACCCATCCAAATGTTCCTTCGGAGTGTCCTAGGGCCAATTTTTGGAACACATAGTTGATTGGACAGGAGTACAGGCGAGCCCAGCACAAGTTAGAGCGCTTGTGGAGATGGAAGAGCCAAAATCCCGAAAGGAAATCCAAGTACTAACCGGAAGAGTAGCAGCCCTCAACCGATTCATCTCTCGCCTAACCGATCAGTGCCGCCCCTTTTTCCATTCCATAAAGGCAACAAAGGGAGAGGTCTGGGGGCCGGAACAATCAGAAGTTCTGAAGAAGCTCAAGAGCTACATGACAAAGCCTCATATACTGGCAACCCTGGAAGCAAACGAACCATTGCATTTATATCTAGCTATATCTGCAACATCCACCAGCGCCGCTCTGGTTAAGGAGAGTAAAGGGTGCTAGATGTCGGTCTTCTACACCAGCAAAGCCTTTGCCGATGCTGAGACCCGCTACTCCAAGCATGAAAAGCTGGTACTATCGCTGATCAATGCAAAACGACGTATTTGACATTACTTTGAAGCACATCCGATCATCTTACCAACTACAACTCCGATTAGATCCATAATGACGAAGCCCGAACTGTCTAGGAGAGTATCCAAATGGCCAATAGAATTGGGAATCTATGACATAACCTATGTTCCCCGAACCGCCATCAAGGTACAAGCGGTAGCTGACTTTTTACTAGAAACAGAACCTGCAGACTTTCCCGAAGAAGATGAACCAGGCTTATGGGTAATATTTGTGGACGGGTCGTCGAATGTCAACAGAGCAGGGATCGGTATAAAGCTCGTGACACCTGATGGCACTAAAATTTAGTAGTCCGTTCGCTTGGAGTTCCCAGCCTCCAACAATGAAGCCAAATATGAGGCCCTTCTAGTAGGAATTTATTTGGCTCGAAGCCTGCAAGTACTAAGGGTGGAAGTGAGAAGTGACTCTCAATTGGTCATACGATAGTTAAGTGGGGAGTATGAAACCCGAGATCCAAAAATGGAAGCCTACAAGGGATTGGTCTTAAAAGAGGTCAAAGGATTCCAACAATTGACTTTTGAGCAGATCCCAAGGGGTGATAATGTAAATGCCGATCGATTGGCTAATCAAGCCTCTGTAGCAGGGGAAAACCTGACACGGGTAGTGCCGATCAACTTTATCAACAGATCAAGCCTAGACCCACCGAAAGAAGTGATGATCATTCCATGGGAGCCAAGTTGGATGGACCCTATAGTAGATTATTTGATAAAGGGTGCCTTGCCAGAATCCAAACCAGAAGCTCGAAAGATAAGGATGAAAACTGCAAGGTATGCACTCTACAATGCCCAGCTTTATCAAAAATCTTTCTTCTAACCATAATTAAGATGCCTCACACCCTCTGAAGCCTCTGCGGTAATGGAAGATATACATGCCGGATCATGTGGTAATCATTCCGGGGGAAGGTCATTAGCCCATAAAGTCCTCACCCAAGGGTACTTTTGGCCTTACCTATCAAGAGATACTGAAGTATATACCCGACGGTATAAAAAGTGTCAGTTTCACGGAGATGCCATTCATCCACCTCTGGAGTTGTTGAATCCAACGATTGTTCCTCACTCATTTGCCCGATGGGGTATGGACATCGTGGGTCCACTCCTGCAAGCCATCCGATCCACTACACATGTTCTTATGGCTACGAATTACTGCACCAAGTGGGTGAAAGCCGAGGCGTACCCGACCATCAAAAGCAACCATGTCATCAAGTTCTTCTGGAGTTATATCATTTATAGGTTCGGTCTACCCCGAACGATAATGATGGATAATGGCAGCAACCTAGACAACATAAAAATTCAAGCGTTCCTAGCAGAGCATGGGATCAATCAGAATACTTATTCTGTTAGTTACCCGTAAGGTAACAGACAGACAGAAAGAACAAACATAACGATCTTTGATACTCTCAGGAAAAAAACTAGAAGCAGCAAAAGGAGCTTGGTTAGGGAAACTACCCGAGGTCTTGTGGTTTTATTGGACCACCTTGAGGCAACCGACGAGAGAGACCCCATTCGCCATGGCCTACGAGGCTGAAGCCGTTATTCTAACCGAATTGAAGGTGCCAACGCTAAGAACTCAAGCGTGGGAGGAGGGTCTAAACAATCAACACTTAGCCCATGATATGGATTTATTGGATGAAAGAAGAGAGGCTGTAGGAATACGACTAGCTGCCTATCAACAACAGGTCAGAGCTCGCTTTAACTAGAAAGTCAAAAGAAGAGAGTTCCAAGTAGGCGATATAGTGCTTAGAAAAAAGATTGGGATTGTTGGCAAGCTACGAGAGACATGGGAAGGACCTTATAAAATAATTGAGGTCATCGGTCGCGGTGCCTATCGGGTACGGAAGAACGAGACAGGCCGCATCCAGCCCAACTCTCAGACGCTTACCGTCTGAAGAGGTATTATCCTTAGAGAGTTTTTCATTAAATAGTAATATGAGTATCTGTGTCCTGTATATGACACCTCTGCTGATTATAATAAAGCATCTGTGCCCGATGTTCGGAACCTCCGCTACATATTTTTTAAATTTTGAATAAAATATCATGTTCTTTACATATATGTGTATGATCAGGCCTTGCAAAGAATACAATTTTTCCTAAGTGTTGAGTTCAAACCTGATTTGAACTAACCAGAGGACATTAAATGAGTCTCAGGGGCCAGATGCCCGAAGGCTCCCATTAAATTTTTTTTCCCTAAGTGTTGAGTTCAAACCTGATTTGAACTAACCAGAGGACATTAAATGAGTGTTAGGGGCCAGATGCTCGAAGACTCCCATTAAAATGAGAATTTTCCTAAGTGTTGAGTTTAAACCTGATTTGAACTAACCAGAGGACATCAATGAGTCCAGGGGGCCAAATGCCCGAAGACTCCCACTAAAAGGAAAATATTTTCTAAGTGTTGAGCCCAAACCTGATTTGAACTAACCAAAGGACATCAATTGATTCCAGATGCCTGATGCTCGAAGATTCTCATTTAAACAAAGTTTTTTCTAGAAGTGTTTATTTCAGGCTGATTAGTCACTATGTTATAACCCGAATAGACAGGCTATTCCGGAGCTAAAGACACAGGGACTTCTCCTTTTAGAAATGTGGCGAACTTCTTCTCATTCTTAGAGGTAGGTGGGTCCTGGTAAGGAAGAGGTACCCCCATGAAAGTGTCAAACTCCTCAGTAGTCTTAAACTCCCGATCTGCCAAGGGAATATGCTCCATCTCGTGTCTCTCCCGCCATGCCCTGACCGATCGAACATCACAGATAGTGATGTACCGTTGGTGCATTTCCAGCCCACCCAAACGACACATCTCTACCTTAGATCTCTCAAGAGCCAGAATATTATCTAACTCCACTTTCTCTGCAATAATCTTTTGGTAGGCAACCTTTGCCTCTACCAATTCAGCAGCCAAAACCCTCCTCTTAGCTTCTCCAGCCTCCAGAAGCCTTTTGTGCTCAGAGACACTCTGACGAAGACCATCAACTTCCCTGGCCAGGGTGATACGGTGCTCGTTTGCTTGTTGGTTGGCCATCAGGAGCCTATTCATCTCCTTGACGTCTGCCTCAAGGACTTGATTGTATGATTGAATGGTGTAGAAGAGCCGACAGGACAAACAAAAATGACATGTCAGGAAGAAGAAGGAAAAATAGAGAAAAAAAACTAAGTAAAGTTAAAACGGTAACATACCTCCATTCCCATCTTAGGGCCCCTATGAAGCAACTCGGTCCTGGTCACTTTAGCCTGATAGGCCCTGTCTACATGGGTCCATACCCCTTTGGCCATCACACGGAGTGCCTTGATGTTGCCGAATGTGATATGATCTAAATAGATTGGGGACCCGTCGGGAAGGACAAACTTGGGCTCCTAAGGGATTACGGTATGGGGAGTGTCATAAGCCTGGGGAGGGTTGTTCGTTGAAGCATCGACAGTTTGGGTTCTAGGCCTTTTACTGGTCGTTCCCCCACCAGTACCAGATCGTGGCCTTGTGGTTGGAGCATTAACAAGAGGAGTTGAGGAGGATCTGAAAGATTTTGCGCAACTAGGCATACCAAAGGCGTCGGGGAGCTGTAGAGAGCGGTATGACATCAACTGGAGTAGATCCGTCGGGGACCTTAGTGTGTCTGACAGATAAAGGCCTGAGGGGTAGATCCATCCTGTCAACAACAATGCCCAAATTAGATATCATCTCCAGATTGGCCTTAGTCAAAAGTTTATGGGCCGATCTGACATTACTCCAGATCTTGGCTTTCAGAAGGGCAAAGCGTTCTTTTACAAATGTTGGGGGTATCTCACTGTCCTCATAACCAAGGAATCTATATGCATAGTCTCCCCAATGAAGATCACAAAACTCATAGAAACACGTGGCTTTGTGAAGGGGACGAAAGAAATGAAGTCGAATTGGGCCAAAGACTCTAGGAATCGGGTAAGTCAGAGAAAATGGTTAGAGCCAGTTGCCACTAACGACTACTATCCTCTCCTTCCAGCCCTTATCGGACTTTTCCTTATCGGAGCAAATGCCCCGACCTTGAAAAGAAAAAAAGGTTATACCTACCTTTGCTTCCTCTGGTATTCTGAAAGAAGTAGGTCAGCTAAGCCTAAGTTAAGGTCTAAGTCTCTATTATACAAAATGAGCATGACGAGTATCCTAAAGCTGTTCGGGTTAAGTTGGAGAGGGTGCAACCCCAACAAGAAAAGAACATAAGGGAAGAAGGGATGGAGGGGAAATCTTAGTACTTTGAAATGAACCGCCGATAGAAGGATACTACCTGGTTCAATTCCCTCACTCTTTGTAAAGTCTAAATGATGTCTGTAAGGGGCCAAAAACACATCACCGGGGACCCTAGCTTCAACCCGAAGACGTTTGACGTCCACTTCAGCTCGAGAATTTCCCTTAAGAGGGGCAACTATGAAGGGTTTGGGGACATAAGGGTTCGTAGGCTCCTCATCATCAGAGGAGGCTCCTTCATCATCCATTTCCGGGTTTACTGATGAGCCTGGGAGGTCAATGTTAAGAGGAACATTTCTAGGTGGATCATTCTCTAGATGAACAAAAGAGGGGTTATTGCTACTGAGGGTCTCCGGGTCTGTACCATAAGACAGAACAACCTCGTCTACGGACATAGTGTCATCGCTCCAAGACATTTTTCCATAGAAAGGTAGAAGAGACTGATGGGGAGCAGGAATGAAAATAAAAATAAAAACGCTATCTAACTTACGCAGTTCAGAAGATTGAGGCAAGAAAGACTTCAGAAGAGTGAAAAGTTGCTCCGGTGAAGTTTTTCAAGCGAGTTGGTAAAAGGTTGAAGCTTAGAAGGAGAGAAGCAGTTGCATAAATTGTGAAGTTGATGATGTTAAAATGGCAAGAAATAGTGGCTTTTATAGAAGCCATAGGGGAATGTCAAGAGATGATGCAAAGACCGAAGGTCATGCGCCGTCATCTCAGCAGCTATGGCACGGAAATCGGGAGAACGTGGTCCACTCAATTCAAATGCACATGACTATCCACCTAACTCAACATTTAATGATCATCCACGTCATCACCATCATTTTCAAGAAAAACACTGTGCATGTATGAATATGTTTACATTCGGTCATGGGCTATGGAGTGGCTCATAGGCCCATAACCTCAGAGCCTGTGTAATAGCCAAAATTATATGGCCTAATAAAGGTGAGCCATAAGCAAGGACCAATGGGTCTGACCTATAGTAGCTTCTATAAAATGAGTGGGCTACAAGTCATAGATTAGTCCCATATATGGAAGGATAGAGACCAAGACAGAAAGGACTATATCAAATCCCATATTTTAAGGGATTGATGAGTTGGATAGATGTGCCTGAACCCGTCTACCAAATTGTATATAAATACATGGCCAAGGGAAGAATAAAGGCATTCAATTTTAATTCAATTATTATGTAATTTTTCTGCATTTTAATTCGATTTAAGGTGATCTATAAAAGTGGAAAGTAATAACCAACAAACGAGTTCATCAACCACTCACATTAGTTTCTTCGTAAATCCTAATGCAGACTCTTTTGACGACCATTGTTTAGCCCTTCATATCCATTGCTGGCGAAGTTCTCTTCCTGGTTGGATTTACCCGAGAAAGGTAGCTGCCGGTGGTAAAGTTGATTGAAGACTTTTATGGGAATCCGAATCTGCTTCCTCTAATGTACTAGTATCCCCGCAGAGCTCAGAAAACTGCTGACGTCTCTGCTGATAAAGTTGATGACAATATTGATGCATCTCATGTAAATGTGGAGAACGCCCATCCGGTTGCATCATTGAGGATAATTCAAATGAGTACTGTAAGGTAAACATATAAATACTTGGCAAATCTATATAGATACAAATTCGCACATTGATTGTATCGCCCCATCATAATAGCGGTCTAGCCTTGCACCAAAGGCTATTGTTGTGGGGGTTGGTTTCTCAGTCGGACATCATGTCAAATGGAGGTTCTCTATATATGTCATACAATTTGATCCATAGTATGACTATAACATTAAGTATAAGCAGTTCTTACTAAGTAAAAGAACCCAAACTCTGTAACTGTAGATAAGACACGTGTATATAAAGTCTATTGCTGCTCGGAGTTCAAACCCTAGCAATGTATATTCTTGATGAGCATGTTGTAAATACAGGAACACTATGCTTCACCTGGGTCTGAAGGTGCCATAGATACACTTATGCACCTCTCTTTACAATCTGAGAACTGACTCATTAATCTGTATATATCGAAAGCAATATCATTTAGATACTCTGACTGATTCCTAATCTTAATAAATAAATAAACAAACAAATAAACACAGAATCTGAGAACTTGGAAATCAATCCATTAATCTGTATATATCGAAAGCAAAAAATATACAAAAATAAATAAATCAACGACAATAATCTTTATGACAATTACAACAACCGGTCGTTCCGGAGGAAAGGAAAGATGTAAAATTGATTGAATTTCCAGGAAAAAAATACATGAGTTGAAAATTCTCGGTCTTTAAAATCTTAAGGATATACTAAATGTATTATTTTCATATATATATATATATATATGTATATCTTTATATATATAATAAAAAAATGAATGCGATATACGGATGAAATTACGAAATTCTAAAAGACAATAATCACTTACCAGATCGGCGAGACCTCTGGCGCTGTTTGTTCCAAACCCTAAAAAATCTAACCCATCGAGTTTGCTTTGGCAAATACGAGTTTGTTTGGGTAAATGGCTGATTCGATAATCATAACAGTGGATCAGTAGAGTCTCTCTATCATCTTCATCATCCTCCCCTTCTTCCATAGAAGCTGCGCACTCTAGGGTTTGTGAGAGGATGACAAGTTAGGTTTAAATATTATAGGTCCACTTTTCCTCTTTTCTTGTCTCGGTGTCAGCTTTTGAAAAATTAATTTTATTTGATTAATTTATCAATTTAACCTTCAATCATTCACTAACACTATAAATCATCACATCACTATGGTGAAACCATGAGTAAAGTTGGTATTTCATTCACTAACACTACAACAAAAATCATCTTCTTAAAAAATTGGATTCCTCAATATGGACCTATAATTTAGGATAGAGGGAGTACTTATATAGTCTAGGGTCTTTTTCCTACCGTTTTGGTACAATCGTGAATATTCGCTAGGTCACAGTGTTTTGGGTTTTATAAATAGTGTTCAAAACATAAAATAAATTTTTTTTGAATGTTTCATCGTTCTCGTTTTTTCTACACCTTTTTTAAAGAAAATAAATTAAAACCTCATTCCTTTTGTTTTATATTTTTTCTTCACAAATGGCTCCTGAAAGTGAGAAATAACTTTTATCACCAACA